>BCHY01000001.1:0-385259 GCA_001599775.1 Exophiala alcalophila
CCCTAACCCTAACCCTAACCCTAACCCTAACCCTAACCCTAACCCTAACCCTAACCCTAACCCTAACCCTAACCCTAACCCTAACCCTAACCCTACGGGAAATCGGATGCTGGGTGGTTCCTTCAACTGAAGTTGCCGAGCTAAAGAGCAAAGACGCCATAATCCTCTTCGCACATGGCGGTGGATATGCTCTCGGCCATGGTCTCCAAGATTTGGCAATGTTTCGACGTGTCGTCATGAAAGCCAAGGCTATGGGGCAGAACATGGCCTTTGTATCAGTCAAGTACCGTGAGTCTGGATTTTCATTCTTCCAAAAGAGAATGCAAGTTAATTTGGAAATGGTTGCACAGCATTATCAGGGGAGAATAAATGGCCAGCACAGAGAGATGCCTTCATGAGCACCTATGAGTGGCTTCTTGAGCAAGGTGTGCCCCCGTCAAAGATTGTGTTTTCGGGGACGTCCGCGGGAGGTATGTGATAGCCGAATGGTTAATGTGGCGACGTCGGGGCTGACCATCGTGCCGCAGGAGGCTTAATCCTACTGGCAATGCTGTATATTCGAGATCATACGAACCTTCCACAACCCCGTTGCGCTGTGGCGCATTCGCCCTGGACAGATGTTTCCAGCACTTTGACAGGAATCAAAGGACATCCGCTCCTGGCCACTGATTACATCTACAACTATGATGAATTTGTTCAAACGATGAATGATATGGTAAGACCAGAGGGTCTGCCATTCAATACTCCAGAGATCAGCCCTGTTCTAGCACACGACGTCTCGCGGCTTCCACCACAGCTCGTCTTCTATGGTGATGCGGAAATTTTGACGACAGATAGTACTCGGTGGATCAAACGCTCAAGGGATGCTGGAATCAGAATGGATGTGCACGTTGGAAAGGGAGGTGAGATGCATACTTTCTCCAATGGTTGGCCTTGCGCAGGAAAGGCGATTGAAGATGAATGCGACGAAGCGATGTTGACTTACATCACTACGGAGCTTGCGCCTCCTGTGTGAGTCAGGCTTTCATATAGCTTTATCGCGTATAATACTATCGCGTCTGCTCTATCATCTCCAAGATTCAGGTACTCAATTTTCATCCGATAAAGCGCTTGGTCTCTCTGTGTACATTCTTATAACCGGCTTTGCATTAGATTGAAGATCAACCATCAGTCCCAGCAAACGAACGCCCGACAACCAACCTGGTCTATTTCGTGATTAAAATTTGGGGAATCTTCTACTTCGCATTTTGCGAGACTTTTGCTAACCGACGGCCCGAGATATCGTTGGCTATGTCTCCTCTTTAAGTGGAGTTACCGTGGCATGAAGGCCAAGACATAATCTCATTTCAGCTCAGAAGACCCCCTCGAAGCCCTGACACGGAGAGCCTGAGAAAATATGGATCTTCTACTAAACGTTTCCGGATCTCTCCTGTAGATAACTCTACGATGTCCCAAGCTGACCAGACGTAACGTCCATGGAGAAATTGTGCCTCTTTTGAAGCGAGCCATACCGCAAAGGCGCCACAGAGCGCTGCTGCAAGGACAAAGGTGAAAAACGTCAGCCTCTATGTGTAACCACCAACATAGACGAGGAAATACTCTTACGGTCATCGAATAGGTCGGGAGGGATACCCATTGACTTCCATCCATCGCCAAAGATCGTTCCCGGGTTAAAGCTGGTAATCTGAACCTTGTCGAAAGAGACGTCCTGGGCAAGCAGCTGAAACAGGAGAGTACCGGCGTTCTTTGACAGCGTGTACGCCGGTCGCGCAGCTACCCCTGGGTGCGCTGTCGCGTGCATTGCTGCGGTTGAAACGTTTACAACGAACTGCAGGATCAGCTGTGAGTCGAAAGAAGCAGAGGAGGCGGAAACATACCTTCTGCCTGTCCACATTTTGAGCACAAAATCTCTCCGCGAAATACAACGGGGCTTTGACATTCATCTCAACTTGTGACCAGACTTCGTCCGCCCCAAGTTCCAGCAATGGTTCGGGCTCGGTAAACTTCGCTGCATTGGCGACGTAAACATCCACTTGAATACCTTGGGCTGCGAGCCCTTTCCAGAGGATTTCGACGTCGGTCAAATTGACAAGGTCGCATCGTTGGGCAGTGATCGTGGTTTTGGTTCCAGCGGTCTCTGCTTCTTCTTCCAGGAGTGACGCAGCAGCTGTCAGTACATCGATCCGGCGGCCGACTATGATTACTCTCTTCGCAGATGCCTGAACAAAGGCCTTGGAAATGGCCAGTCCAATTCCAGTACCGCCACCGGTCACGATTACTGTTCTGCCAGCTTGGCTGAGTTCACTTCTCGAAGGATGAAGAGCTGGGTATAGTTCCCGGTGGATGGAATGTGTGACATTCGTCTCGTTGAGGGTTTTGAGCATCTGCTCAGCAGCGGCCAGGTCCATGTTGGAATTTGGTGGCTACCTTTCAAGGATTTTCGTGTGATGTGAATCACGGACGGTCTTCACGCGAGCATCACGGCGTCTTAAATATGCGTTTTTAGTAGGATTCGAAAGGTATTCGTCCGCCCGCTGTATTCCGTCCGTCGAAATAATCCGAATCTATGGAGCCCAGGCTTCCAGCTCTACAGAGCTAAACAGCGTACCATAATAGGACAGGTAGAAATTCACTCCCTCTAGCTCTATTCGATATCTTGATACTATGATGCCATGCCAGGATGCCGGCGGGGAAGTTCTTGCTTGGGTTAGCGTCCGCATACTTGAGCCGAAAGGCTTAGCGCCCGCAAGATGAATTTCAAATCCGACGCAAATCTACGGTGTCAATGTCACCTAACGACCTCAGCACTTCTTCTGAGCGTCGAGACTACAATCGATAATCTCTACAATCATGCCGAATGCTTTTGAGACAAAGGCATGCGACGCATGTGCCTCGGCGAAACGAAAATGCGGCAAACAATCACCCTGCTGTGGCCGATGCTGGAAGCGAGGCATCCAGTGCAGATATCCGCCAGCAAAGCCGACCGCGTTCGTCCTTTGCCCCGGAGAAGACACTTTCCAAGTCAAGGAGTGTTGCGAATCGAGGACTACTCAATCTTCGGTAGTATCAGAGTTTGACATCTTCGGATATTCTTGTTGCCCCGTCGAAAATGAGCTGCTCTCGAACTGGTTTACTGCTCCAGATACCTGGGAGATTGTTGTTCCACGAGAGCAGGCAAACCTGCAGGCCATGGATTTTGCGCACTTTGTCAGCACAGTGCGTCGATGGCTCCGTCAGTGGGTTGAAGCCGGCAGTAACCCTTTTGTCCATCATCGATTGTATGCAACTCGCTTTCCCCGGTGTGTCCAAGACGCATATATGACGTTGTCTTGCTATTTCCACAAAACAGCATCGAACGAGCAGGCGATCTTCAAGATCGTTGAAGACCGATCTCAGCAGCTGTTACAAGAGCATAGCAGTTCTTTGACACTTTCAAAATCCAGCGATACGCCCTCACTTGACTGCCTGCAACATATTGCTCGAGTTCACGCTTTGCTTGTCTATCAATTCCTCGGCCTCTATGACGGAAATATCCGAATGCGTCATCTTGCGGAAAGCCGTATTCCGATCATGAGTCAATGGAAACAGCAAATGGTCGAATGTGCCAAACAGGCCACTTGTTTAGGCCTTGAAATCCTAACATCAGCTGAAGGGCTACCCACCGAGGATCACCTGTGGTACTCCTGGATTCTGGCAGAGAGCGTCCGTCGAACATGGCTTGTCGCATCAGGGATCCAAGCAATGTATATGATCATGCAGGAGAATCGCCATGATCTTTGCCATGGTGGAATGATGTTTACTACCCGAAAAGGTGTTTGGGAGGCTCCATCAGCTATGGATTGGGAGCAGCGATGCTTGGAGATAAACATTGGCCTGATGCAAATGGCGGAAGCGATTAGTTTCCTTACAGAACTGTCACCCCAAGACGTCGATGAGTTTGCCAAGTCCATTCTGGAGGTCAACATAGGGATTGAGAAGGCGGGGAGATGGAGTGCCTCGATGCAGGAACATTATTGTAGCCCTGGGTCTAGCGTTATAATCAGACGGTGAAATGTATGTCAGGACGTATCGATATGAACCATTCCTGTCTTCTATGTAGCTCAAACAGCGAGTAGCCGCGCATTCAGTGAACGGTCCTCGCATCGCTGGTTGTTTCCCGCCTAGCCCTCCGCTACCCCTGAATATGGACGGACTATCACGAAGCATAAAGGAACTGGCTGTTTAAACTTGGTCAGGCCAACAGAGCTTTAACCAGATGTTACCACGAAACCAGGGATTTCGCCCTTCTCAATCTCGTAGAGGATCGTTGCCCAGGAGGTTTTCAAAGATAAATTTGTTGTTGAAGCCTGTTTGGGGAGGGAACAGCTCTGCTAAAGACTCGGGTTCCAGTCCCGATTTTGTGGGCAGCTGATCCAGCATTGAGAGGGAACTGGCCATCTTGGATGTATCGATCCTTTGTGGAGGCCACCCGGGCCTGAAGCTGGCGTGATGCCTCTCGGCGAGAATCTCAGCGAGGAAGGCAGCTCCGAGAACGGCGACAGTACTGCTCCCAAGGGCCTTGAGCTGCTCAATGAATTCCACAACAAGATCCTTATGGACTGTAAACTCGGGCTCGGATTCATGGCGGTGGAATATATCCAGACACAGAATAATCGCTGCAGCCACGCAAAAGGCTTTGTCGACCCAGATAATCGGACCGTTCGCATCTTTTACCTGCTTGGCCTCGTTGAGGATTGTCTTCGCGGCAGCTGTACAGGTTATGCGGGTCATCGAGTAGACCGGATTAGTGAAGCTTTGTCGTATATAAGTTCTGTGAATCATGATGATCTTATGCGCAAAGCACACCGTGAGGCTCGATCTTGCCCAATGAACCCATGATGGCCACAAGGCATCAACAGGCTCAATGACGTGAAAGTACCGAGGCATGCCCTTGGTCGCTAGGTTCCTCATTTGAGTGTCGTAGTTCAGGATATGTTGATATTGAGTAAAAGGCGTTGTTGATTGAAGCATTGCTTCATGGTGTCGCACAACTAATTTCGCAATTTCGAAGAGATAGTTTCCGTAGCTGATGTAGGTAGGGAACGTGGCCGGCAGCGGTTCCATAGTCAGATGATTCAAGCTCGATGGCTTCGTTGTTGTAAACTGGGACGGATTAATGATGTGACTTCCGGTACAGGGGACGGACATCCAGTCTTGGACACATAGCTGAGACCAAAGTTTCCTGCCCAGCTCCCGCCTGAGCAGACGATGTCGCTGTTCTTCTGAGGAATGTATATCGACCACGTCCAGTGCAGAGATATGATTCAGCTTGTCGAGTCCAAGAGCCTGGGCGACCTTTGTTGCGGCTCCGAGAAGAACTGAAAGTTCAGCAGAACGGCCGAGCGCGTGGGCAGACATAGTTAGAGTAGTCACTGCTTGTACCGAATATGTATCATGGTCCGACGTCCACTCGCCATAATTCAGACTCGTTATTGTGGCTTTATACCACTCCGTTGAAAGTGTAACGGCTTCGTCTTTGGAGAAACCCCATTCTCTAAGTCGCGGCTCAGATGTGCACGTTAAGCTACCTGCCATGACGGAGAAAAGGAGGGCCAGCCACTGCGGACGGAGTCCATGGATGTCCAACGTCTTTTTGTCTTCTTGCTCGGCAATCAAGCTTTCAAGTTCCGACCTGAAAGTTGGTCCGTGGTAGCAACAGTGATACCAGAGAAGATACGTCTCGTGATAGTCGACAAGTCTCCAGATGCGATCCAAGTTGGGTAGCAACATCTGAAGAAAGGATTCATGCGCGGCAGCAGTGGGGTTCGAGTACGAGCTTGCGCCTGCGCCTGTTGAAGAGAAGAAAAGCGCATTCATCCCAACGGCAGCTTGAGCAGTGACCTTCCGGATCCGTGCATGCTCATACGGCGTGAAGACATACTGTGCTTGCGTTTCGTTCGATCTGGCGCGTTCTGAGATTGTCTCAGATTCGACAGTCGTTGTACAACGCTCTGGGAGTCCCGAGAGAAGACCCGAATCGGTGGTCGGATCAGTCCTGTCACTCCCCGGGGTCGGCCTTAGCTGGCGTTGGCCCGATGGATATATTCGATGTTTCGTAGGGTCGTATCTGCCTTGCCAGTTCAACGCACACTTGTCGGGTATGCCTCGCTTCACGCATCGTCCGCACGGTAATCGCCGATCACATTGCTGTCGTCGTGAACTACATTCTGTACAAGTCGTTCGCACGCGTGCCTTAGCCATATGGCCTGAGGCAAGGGAGAAATTCCTGAGATCGCAATGTGAAAGCGAAAGAGGGACGAGGCAAAGGGATGAAGCACTGATAACTGATAAGCATTCGTCTTGGAAATAGCTTATCGCTTTGCGGGAGTCGTACTGATTTACGTAATGTCCCTCGTACATCCGGTGACTCGTCCACTTAATTTTGGTGCCTTATTCCATCAACGCTAGGGCAGTTGCTCTGCCTTCAAACAGAGGGTGCCCCTATCGATTAGACTGTACGAGATTTGTCGCGTACTTGGAAAGGTAAGGTATCCTCCAATTATAGTCTGCCATTGTGCCGTCTGTACGGAGGACGTGTACGACTAATATCTCGGTGGATTGATAAGGCCGAAAGCTCCCCTCCACAATTCAATGTCGTACATCCAATGGTCTAGGCCATCCGAAATAGCACGTCACCTTCAGCCTCAGCTTCCACGTTTCCAGCTTCTCTAAATACAACTGCCTGCTTGTCGAATTGAAGATAATCTTCCAGCGCTTGCTGACTCTCCGACAAAGTCTTAGTACTCATTCTCAAAATGGGCTCGCACGGGACGTCCTCTTTCATACCTAGCATCGACCTTACCGCGTACTTGCAGCGCCCTGATTCACCTGAGGCAGACACTATCGTCGAGCAGATACGGAATGCTTGTGCTACCAGTGGCTTTTTCCAGCTTATTGGGCATGGTATCCCAGAACATCTACAAGACCAGGCATTTGCTGCTGCCAAAAGTGTTTTCAACCTTCCAGACGAAGAGAAGCGAAAGCTCAGCGGCAAGCCTGGCCGTGGTTATGAGATAATTGGAACTCAATTCCTCGAGGATGGAAAACAACCCGATCTAAAAGAGGTAAGTGTCAGAAGGATTCTAGAATGTTTATAAATGGTCCCTCTATTACGAGAAGCTCAGAACTAACAATTTCTGAAGGGGTTCTTCATTGGGCGGGAGGTCGCTGGTCTAAAACCACCCTTTCGTCCTTTTCAAGAGCCAAACATCTGGCCAAGTGAAGACCTCCTCCCTAGCTCGCAATTCAAAACTCCTGTGCTCGAATACCATCAAGCACTGCTCGACCTGTCGTTCATAGTCATGCGAATCCTCGCGTCAGGCATGAAGAACTTCGATACTGGCATCTTCACCGAGTTCTGTCGGGATCCCATCGCCGCGGTCAGACTGCTACACTATCCCCCTCATCCGGAAACTGATGATACTACTCTTGTCGGTGCTGGGGCACACACAGATTTTGGCGCCATTACTCTTTTGCTTCAAGACGGCGCTTCCGGGCTCCAGGTATTGAACCAGAATACAAATGAGTGGGTGGACGTTCCTCCTTGCCAGGGTGCATACATGGTCAACGTGGGAGATATGTTAGAGGTGTGGACAAGCGGCGCTTACAAAAGTAACATCCATCGAGTGATCAATACGTCTGGTGGGGAGAGATATTCGATTCCCTTCTTCTTGGATGGTAACGCCGATTGTATAATCAAGCCCCTGGGCAACTCATCAGGAATTGACGAAGGAAAAAGCTTCACCGTGGAGGAGCACATGTTGTCACGATATGCAGCAAGCTACAAATAGTCCAAGACAACATATCGTGCTTTCAATATTCATGTTTTCTTGTACCTCCGTTCTAACAGTAATTTCGCTTGATCTTGCTGCTGAACTTGGTGTTTTGGCGTATCCTCCTGATCGCCCGCTGGGCCTGTTCAATGATCTCTTTTTCGTTGTGATTGACTAGCCTTCCGTTGTCAACCAAAGTTTTCCCATCCACAATCACTTTGTCCACATCCGCCCCTGAACACGAGAAGACAACCGCCGTAATGGGATCAGCCCCACCTTCCAACACCTGGTGCGGGTCAAACGGAGCACAGTGAAGACCAGAGATATCAATGACCACAAGATCGGCCTTTTTGCCTACTTCGAGACTTCCAACCTCCTTGTCGAGTCCCAGCGCTTTGGCTCCGTTGATTGTAGCTAGCTTGAGGACTTCCTCTGCCGTGATTGCTGTCGCATCCTGTCGAGAGCCTTTGTGGACGAGTGCTGCAACTCGCATCTCCTGAATCATGTCGTAGGTATTTGCACATGGCGCCCCATCCGTCCCCAAACTAACATTGATATTTTCTTCCAGCATTTCAGGCACTGCGGCAATCCCGGAGCCCAGTTTGCAGTTGCTGCTTGCGTTATGGGCAACAGTGGCTCCCATTTGACGGAGTAGGGGTAAGTCCTTGCCGAGATCAAGATTCACCATGTGGGCGAGTACCGTCTTCTTGTCTTTTCCAATGAGATTCGTCCTGGAGCAGAATTCCACCGGAGAACAGTTGTAGCTTTCACGATAGATAGCAAGATCCTGAGGTGCTTCCGCACAATGCATCGTCAGACCAATGTTATGCTCGGAGCAGGCGTCTCCGATGGCTTTATGGGCTGATTCTGCCGAGCCTCGAGGAGTTCCGGCTGCCATCCAGACTTGAAGCCGCCCGCCACAAGAACCATGGTATTTCGAATGAGCAACAAGAGCTGCATCGATTGACATGCTCGCAACATCTTTGTCTCGAGGATCAGCCAGTCCAAAGTTGTTGGTCTCCTCGACCTTTACAAGTTTTCCCTGAGTTGGAAACGTCAGCGCTACCACGTTGGCTCCGAGTAGACATGAATCTCATACAAGACATCCACGGATTCCCATTTCTTCCACTGCTCGGGCAGCGTTATCAAATCCGCTCCTATAGGTAAGTAGGGCTTCCAAGAAGGTAGTAGTTCCACTCTTGAGCATTTCGGCGATGGTGAGCCGGCTCGCGATGTAGCCATCGTCACCCTCGTAGTTTGCCTCGAGGGGCCAAATTGAGTCGCACAGCCATGAATGAAGAGGGACATCCTCTGCAAGACCACGCAGAATAGATTGGCCAAGATGAGCGTGTGTGTTGATAAGACCAGGTATGATGATTCCGCCCTTGCAGTCAACAACCTTCGAGTCAGGATGGAGAAGGGGGTGTGCCAGGAGCGAGGCTTCTTTTCCAATCGCAGCTATTCGATTTCCATCGATCAAGATGGCGCCTTCCAGCCATATTGTTCCTTTATTGTCGACCGTGACGATGGTCGCATTCGTCAATAATGTCGGTTTGCTGGCCATGATCAACTGTGGTTGGAAATTCTCTTGGGCTTTCTTTTCAAATTTAGCCGCGTAATAATTCGAAGACCGGGCTCGGCATCATGAACCAACAACTTTGCGAGCGACGAGAGGGTGCTATTATCCTCTACCCTTCCATGGTCACTTGGATTCTCGATTACGTACTAGTATTCGGAAATGTGCACCTACCAGGCTGGCACAGCAGATGTCTTATCAACAGAGCACCGGGGAGCCGAATGGAGGCAGAGAAACCTTATTTATGCTCAAACCGACCGCGATGGTTGGCTGTCGGGCGCCCTGCCCAATCATATCGATGATCCTGTACGAGATCAACTACCGCAGATAAGACTGAAGCTTGCATGCACGATAAGGCGATATACAAACCCGAAAACTCAACAGGGGTTGTCTCGTATCGTTCTTTGATTCTACCATCTGCCACAGAAGAGTCTGATAAAGGTCGCTTGATGCATCTTCCCTCTGAATCTCAGCACCTCTTAACACCAGATGCAGAGACGTATAAAGAGACAGCAATACATCACTCTTGAAGCCTTTTGAGAAAACTAGTAACGGCAGTCGAACTTGAGTGTTACCTGATCCATTGACCATGGAGAGCCAGAAAACACCAATGGAAGAAAACAAAATGGTTACCGAGACCTCAAACACCTCAACCTACGAGACACCAGATCTCGGCATGACCGCAAAACTCAGCTTTCAAGAAAAGGTCACTCAATTCTCGACATATATTTCATCCAAAGACTCTTGGCTCGGGGATTACGATTATTGGTATCTCGTCACACCAAACATCCCTCCTTTCAACAGGAAATACAAGGGCAAGGCTACCCCCTTTTATGGCCTTCATGACCGAGTTCCTATCCTCTTGACTATCATCCTCGGTTTGCAACATGCGCTCATTATGATCGGGTCAATTGTGTCGCCCCCGCTGGCAATCGCATCGGGAGCCTTTCATCTCAACCCGGCGCAGATTTCATACCTTGTGTCGGTATCCTTCATCACAACCGGAATTGCTACGGCTGTCCAGGTTACACGAGTCCACATCAAAGGCACAGCTTACTATATTGGCACGGGCCTCTTGTCCACAGTTGGCCCGACCTTTGACATCATTCCGATCGCGTTTTCGTACACCAGTATGCGCTACAACAATGGAACGTGTCCAGTCGCTGAGGACGGCACGCCTCTTCCATGCCCCGATGCATGGGGAGCATTTCTCGGCACGATGCTCTGTACTGTTCTCATCCAGATCCTGATGTCCCTGGTCCCGCCTCGGCTTCTCAACAAAATATTCCCAAAAATCGTTACAGGGTCCCTCTTACTCCTAGTCGGAGTATTTCTGATCGGTAACGGAATGCAGAACTGGGCTGGCTCCTTCAATTGCAACGGCGGCGAGGGCTTCTACGCTTTATGTCCTAACATTGCCGCTCCGAACCCGCTCCCCTGGGCACATCCCAAGTTAATTGGACTTGGATTCAGCGTATTTGTGAGTATTGTGTTGGTGGAGCAGTTTGGTGCTCCTATCATGAAGTCCGGGTCTGTTTTGATCGGCCTCGCAGTGGGCTGTGCTATATCTGGCGCCACGGGGTATTGGTCCCGAGAGAACATTGACTCGGCCCCGGTGGTCACCTTCCTCTGGGTCCACACTTTCAAGTTGTCTGTCGATGGGGCTCTGGTTCTCCCATTACTCATTATGTTCATCTGTCAAGGTGTGAGTTGTATGCCAGACATCCTCGCCACCGCAGAAATCAGCGGCGTCGATGTCGACGGAAACGAGTTCAACAGCCGCATTCAGGGTGGAATTCTGTGCGACGGCTTGGGTAGCTTGATCAGCGCATTGGGTACAGCAGGTCCCATGGTGTCTCAGGCCGGAAACAACGGCGTGATCGTCATAACAGGCTGTGCGGTGAGTTATCCTCTTTGCTTTACAGTCAATCAAGAATTTGGACTGATGACAATCTGTAGTCTCGTCGTGCCGGATGGGCCGCATCGGTGTTTTTGATTCTGATGGGATTCTTTGCCAAATTTGGAGCAGTCTTTTCAGCCATGCCGCCATCGGTCCTTGGTGGGATGCAAGTTTTCTTATACGGCACTATTGTCGTTGCCGGTATCCGAATTCTCGGGATGGTCCAATTCACTCGTCGGAACCGCTTTATCTTGACAATCGCGCTCGCCATTGGGTTCATCGATATTTGCACACCAACGTGGTTCAACCAAATCCTCGATTACAGTGGACCGAATGTCCACCTGCAGGGGTTCGAGCAGGGCCTCAACTTGGTTGTGGAGACCCCGTTTATCATTGCCGCCGTCATGGGAGTCTTTTTGAATCTGGTCTTTCCTAGTGACAAGAGCGAGATGGACGAAATGCTGTTCGGCACTGATTCGGAAGGCCACACAGTCTCTCTCCCTCAGGCGGAGCGCAACAGGAGTGCATAAGTGCAAGTTGGACTCTTTTCTAAACATTGAGACAGCGGCGACCATCTTCGCAATTCGCTTGGTTTTGTCTACTATTTCATCAATACCAGACACGTTACATTTTGAATCAGCGAAGTGATAAGTTTAATTCTTTGGGGCGTGATAAATCCTCCTTTAGCCACGAGGAACTCCAATCCCAGACTTGTAAGCGACTACGTTAACCCTGTCAGATAACGTGAGTAGAAAAACAGATACAGAAGCTTCCCAACGGACCAAAACGTAAACATCCAGAGCTTTGTCTTGATCCACACAGAGATTTCCTGACTGATCGCTAGTTTCTAGTTCCGTATATCGTGATGGATCCTTACATTGCCGTAAATTAGCTAGAGCATTCATCACAGCACCCTCTCTCGTTCCCGGCGTACGAAGCAGTGTTCAGAAGAAAAGGCAAACTTGAAACCTTCACCAGTGCCTTTCCTATGCATTTTGTCGAAGTGAAGACCTGATGTGAATGGAGAACTGCCCATAATCAATCCACACTCAGCAAGACAGGTATTTATTTCAGGCTACTCTGGTTTTTGGGCCTACACAACACTTCCATTCAACCAAACCCTCAACTATCGTAATTTCAACTTCCCAGAGCTGTTGGTCGAGTAGTCTGTCCGCTGCTCCGGCTTATCCTGTTACCTGTGAGGTCTTGGAGTAGTACAGCGCCATTGCGTTCTTCGTAAACTCCGCGCCTGTGACAGGTGGATACTTTCTTTTCGGACCTTGGATCAGCGCGTCGTGACACGGCTGATTGAAAAACGCAACGCTGTATCTTTCTCCATGATAGTCGCTGGGTCCCGAAGGAGCTCTCACGCGGTGAAATGTTGACTTGAAACGGTCGTCGGACCAGCTCATTAGCAAATCACCAATGTTGCAAATAATCGCCCCAGTCGTGGAAGGGTCGACCTTTGTCCAGGTGTCACTGTGGCCGAAAGAAGTATTGGCCTCTCGGCCGGGACAGATCTCGAGTCCTGACTGTCCTTCTTTCTGAAATAGCAGCGTGAGAAGGTCCCAATCGGTATGAGCACCTGCACGATGCCATGCCTCTCCTGCTCGCTCACTGTCTGGTGGCACTTCGAAATAGTGAAGTAGTCGACACACAGTTTGGGATTCGGGTCGTCGAATATCATGAGCGCGGATGAAATAATTATCGTCGAAGCCCAATCCGCGTGCGAAACACTTCATCAATTTTTCGGAAACACCTTGGACTTGATGCATAAACTGAAGCGCCGAGGTTTGAAAATTTGGAATCGTTGCGTCGGGGAGCCATTTCCCGTCCATATTGGCACCGAATTGCATCTGGTACGACTCCTTGCGATCAGCGGCTCCGGTTGAAGGTCGAATTTGTGCGTTCTTCTCCCACCCAGCATTATGGGCATTCGAGAAAGCAACAGTCGCCTTGACACTATCCGGAAGCGAGAAGAACATGGATGACCAAGTAAAAATCTCTTCAATCGCTGACAGCGGGATTCCATGGTCGACGATGCAGAAAAAGCCCACATCTTCTGCAGCGGAGCAAATCTGGAGTGTGATTTCATCGATGCGAGAGTCGAACTCGGCCAGTGAGATAGCAGGAATGGGCCGGTCCACGTATTTGGTAGGCGCCATGATGGTTATCAAAAGTCGGCTAGCAAGCCCGGAAGAGAAGCGCAAATGCGGCGTTGGTATGTTGTTCTTTGATCTTGTACAGTGCTGCTGAACGTGACGCTGTCACTTGGCAGCCAATTTGAGGGGGATCAAGACCAGATTTACTCCTGAAGCCACCGATTAAAGAGTACTTGGCTAGGGATGAGGTGTACTCCGACTCTGCGGTGACTCTGAAGATATACCTGAATGGTCCTCTTGTCAAAGTTAAAAACACCGTGATCGAGAATTATCACCTGCTGGCCAGGTCGTGCAAGCCCGGCACGTCGTACGAGACTTGTTATCAAGCTTGAGACTCTGATAACCGATAGTGGAAAATGTTGATATGCGGCCCACCGATACCGGATATCGCCCAATCGACTTGCGTTGTTTCTCGTACAGGGTTTCTTCGCCCGATTCGCCCTTTATCGGGCGTCCGTGCCCAAAAGCCGAGACAATCACATAAAAGTCCTATCATGTATACAAGTCGTAGTATTATATGTCGAATCTCAACAACAAGAGCAGTCGATTATCTTGGACCTCTCATGGTTGATCTTATCATCGGCGGGGCCCGCCATCTCGGATATCTCCTCAGACGGCGAAGTAAGACTTTCACCAGAGATAATAGCACATCTATCTATAGACGCGACGGACGGGGGACATGCACGTTGACGTATAAAACACGTCAAGACTGACTGACGTATCAAAGACATTCCCAACCCTCCTTCCTATAGACTATAGCCGCAGTGTCGCACCACTCTTCCTCTACGCACTTAGGGATCACGCAAAAATGTGTCTCCTTCTCATTGCTATTTGTTTTCTTTCAAGCAGTCTCACGTTCGCTGCAGATTTGACGAAAGCTCCACAGGCTATCTTTATCGATACTGACCTGTTTGGGGACGTTGATGATATCGGGGCACTCGCAGTCGCCAATGTTCTTCATAACTGCGGCCTCGCAGAGCTCAAGGGAATTGCAATCAACACACCATCACAGTATGGTGCCCCGGCCGCAAGCGTACGTGTGTCTGTTGAAAGAAGTCTGCCAGACTGACGTCCATATCAGGCTATTTGCTCGTACTTTGGCAATGGGGAGGTGCCTGTAGCTGCTCTCCGCCCGCTGACAAATGCTACTTTCTTCGACGACTGGGATTATGTGTATGCTGCTCCTTATGTGTGTACGAACCGGGTTTAATTTTTTCACAGGAGGGGAGAATATGCCAGCAAGGTTGCCTACAACTGGCCTGGAACTCTCACCAATGCTTCCCTGGCTCCCACGCCTGTCGAACTCTATCGCTCAGTTCTTGCTGCTGCGGAGAATAACAGTTTACACATCATCTCAATCGGCTTTCTCACAAATCTTGCCGATTTACTGAAATCTGAAGGTGACAATACAAGCCCAATGACCGGTGCAGAGCTGCTAGCAGCCAAAGTGAGCGAGATGGTCATCATGGGAGGCCGGTATCCGTCTGGCTGGGAGTACAATTTCGGAGGAACCGACCCAAACAGCACGATATATGTGATTGATCACTTGCCAGAAACCATTCCAGTTACATATTCTGGAGGCGAACTAGGCAGCACCATATTCTCTGGTCAGAGGCCCTTGGAACAGACACTGACGGAATCATCTCCGATAATCTCCGCTTACCAATGGTACGTTGGCCGAGGGTCTGTTGAACGTGAGACTTGGGATCCAATTACCGTCCTGTACGGGGTTCTGGGGATCGACGGGTTTGGCCAGCTTGGGACGCAACCTCTCCTGGAATATGCAAATCAGGACGGGTACAACACCATTACCGCCATAAACGCATCAAATGCCTGGGTTAACGATACAAGCGTTACGAATCAGCATTGGTTGAAACTTGGTGCTGGGGTCACGAATACGAGCATGGCCTGGGTCATTGACAACTTTCTCGTTCACCCTCCAGAGATGAAAAGATGTCTTGTATAGTTGTTTGGATATACATTTCCCCTTTGAAATGCTTGCCCTCGTCCCGTCACCCCTGAGTTGAACACGCGCTCGACACCGACACCGACATTGGCACGTCGCGTCAAGGCTACAATTTCTCCTTCTGTATGCTTATAAAGAGACCCTCAGCTATTGAGAGAATCTTGCCTTGTTCGTCAACCATCTCCGCCCCAACAAAGTACTTCCTTCCTTTCTGAATGTCTTTTACTTTCGCCTTCACCAAGACCACGGCAGGTGTTGGAACAGGGCGTTTATATTGGATTCGAAGGTCTGCTGTAACATTGTCTGGTGACAAGCCCTGTGATTCGCGGCAGACGCAGACCAGAACACTCATCACCTCGTCGAGGATGGTGGCAGTAATTCCTCCATGACAGACTCGAGGGTATCCATTCAATCCTGGTCTGAGAGCCAGCAGAACTCTGACCTCATCCTTGAGCTGATCTTTAGATGAGGTAGGACGCCGGTAAAGAGAGTACCAGCCCTCGATCGTATCGTCGGTTTTCAATGTCCGGGCCAGTAGCTTATTCTCTCCGGTCTCAGCAACATAGAATCTAGACCATGCCGGCTCGGGGACGAAATCAGGGTCTTCCATGATAGAGCTGCACCATGGGAGCTTCGAGAAGATCTCATGCTCCAGAGACATTGCCGCCACAATATTCGAATTCTCGGTATTTTGGTGGATGTCGCTAGTATTAGTTCGGGACTTGCTGCTTTAATTTTCACTTCTTCGGCGGAGCGGGCGACTCTCCTTGCAGCAATGTCGAGGTGTGGACAGCTCCTTAAACTTGCTGGGATGTTCCTAGAGAACGCAGATCGCCACGAGAGCTTCGTCTTAGCTGTGAGATATGCCGAGGCTATCCCCTCAAAAGCCCAGGCGCAACGCTGAGTCATCTCCTTGGCATCGAAAGCACCAATCTTGGACGCTGTGCACTAATGCCAAGACCCTAGCAAGATATAGAAAGAAGTATACCCGAAAAGGCAAAGCTGTCGAGTAGACCCAGGGCGACGACAAGTCCACCTTGGCAGTGCAAGCAGAGCCTCACCCAAACCTCACAGAGGAAATTAACATCATTCAAGGCGTGATTGGGAGTTTGGGGCTCGCGGGGCCGGGAGCTGAATCTCCAGGTGAAGACTATGCCTCAAGACGCTTGATGACACTAGCACGGCTTATTTGGCGTTAAAATACGCATGACACTGCAAAATATGTTTAATTGCTCGGTTTAGGATTGAATTGCACAGGTAGCTCGGGGTTTTAGTGAGGATATCAAGTCCCAATGCTCGCGTGTGGCAGGGCAAAACGCCATATCCGCAGACTCATTGCAGCTGTCATCCAGAACGTGAAAAACATTAACGGGGCTAGTATGACGAAGTACAGTGCTTCTCTGTTGAAGGCTATGGCGAATTTGGCAGATAGTGCTCTGTTTGCACTCTTTAAACCTAGATTGGGGAGTCTTGAAAGTTCTTTTGAACATCTCTGCTTCCGTGAAGTCGTTATCATGTGAGGCGGGAATTTTGCGCAAGGTAGGAAAGAGAGTACTAACGATAGTGAGAAGCGCATTGCTGGACTGAGCTTTGGAGGTTTGAGCTTTATTCGATCTGGCGGCTTTGAGGCTCTCGGGACCGACGTGTTTGAAAAGAGAGGAGAAAACCTTAGTTAAGATAAACATAGTGTGATTAACACGTGAATAGTCCACAATGTCGCTATTTACGACATGTGAAACTCCGCTCGACGAATAACTTTTAATTCTGACCCGGAGGTCATACACCTGATCTCGACCATGCCTTCAGCCACCACAACGCATTAAAGTCAAAGCTGCAAACCTGGTCCCGACATCTCTTTCCTGCAACGAAGAACAAGACAAGAAGTGAATGTCTTACGATTTGGTCACCTGCCGAGCGCACCTACTTACTCACTAGTAAGGTACCTTAATTCAGCTCAAGGTTTTCGGATTTACAGAAACTATGGAGCGCCTCGATGAATCGCAGGAGGTACGATTGAGGATTCTCAAGCAATGTCTCGGTCCAAGCATGCTGGTATTGGGAGAGTCTAGTAACCGCGTCAGTAACAATCACATTGCGACTGCGAAATATCCAAACTCACTACGCCGGTACGGGACACTCGCAAAAGCGGCCGACTTCCTCCTGATCTTCAAGGATCTGTATCCCCAAGTGTTGAGGTTGATCGGAGCGACGACCACGTTGGTCATCGATACACGTTACTCCTTCGATGTCACAATGATTAAAGCGAAATATCGACATCACATCAATGAGGTGCTCCTATCGAACAAGGTCCTTCCCGAAAAATACGCGAGTCTAGAAGATCTTCCAATGCTCCGCACACTGACGGCCGGCACGCTGAGAATACAGGTTGGGGAAAAAGAGTACAACGAACTGGACAGCTCAAACAAACTGATTACCGACAAAGCTCAAGTCTGGGTCGACCAGCATAGTGGTTTCTGCAAGTCAGTTGAGGAAAATCTCGTCCGACGAGTGTCAGTTCGATTGAGGGTATGGGTGACGGCTGATGGTAAAACGGGCTTGGTAAGCTTATCTATCCGAGAACTGAACTCAGAACAGGAATCTTTGGCTGACACCTATTTAAAGGAGGTGATGGTTTGCCTCAAAAAGATGTTTGTCCTCTCCAAACGCGCCGTGGAATTCACCCAAGTCGAAAACACTTCGCGCATCCCAATATGTGGTACTTCCAGCTTCTGCTATCCAGCAGATGGCTTGTGCAAGGTTCCTGATCACTCGGAGCATATCAAGGAGGAGTTATTGTGAACGGGTGGAAGGGCGAGGGAGTAAACCAAAACATAGTGGACTTGGTATGGGCCTGGATTGACCATGATGGAAACCGAGACTGGTAGGCAAGATTGAGGCCATGGGACATGTCATTGTAGAAGTTGGGAGACTTGATACAGGAAGTTTCATCTCGCTCCACCACTCTGGCGATAATAAGGAGAAATTGCAGCACACATTTAGGAGTGCTGTCTTTATCATAGCGGAAAATATCTCTGGCCAAAGCCTGTACCCTGCGGGAAACAAGATTAGCTAGCAGTACGCTGCGGTCCGTGTCTCCCGAGGACATCAATGCTGATGATCGATTTCAACAAAACCGCAACTACACCCCTTCTTTTGCCGAGATTTCCTACACTACCGAAGTTTTAATTATCGGGGCGTGCAGATGGTGGTAGGAACATCCCCTTTGCAACTCATGCACCAGTTTCGCAATATCTTGTCATCGTGCCACGCCGAAATCGATGCGATCACCATGACTCTCCCTTTTTGCCTAGGGCAGAGCGCCCGGCCGGCTGCGATTAACAACACGTCCCAAGAACGAGACGGTGTATTTGGATTCATTTGGTATTCAAGTTGTTATGATCACAGCTAATATACCCTCCCGCCCTGTCCTGGACATGTCCCTACAGAAAAGTCCATTCCTGTCAGCACATTATGTTGGTCGACACACTTGTTAGTATGTGGCGTCTGCAAATGTTTCGAACTCCAAACTCGGGTAACGGCTCAAGTTAAGGTTAGACTAGCTGTTTGATCAAGTGTGTATGGACTCGAGCTCTACAGAGAAGGATCAATGGCATGGTGGCCATAGCAATCGAGGACAATCGAAGGCAATCAAGAGGCAAGGGGGCAGGTAGCTTACGAGGAAACGAGGCAGGCGAAGGCACTACTTATCATGATGAAGAGCTCGAGGTAGAAGCTCCGATCCACATTATCTGTAGAGCTTGGTTCGAAATGCAATTAGTTGATTGAAGATGCATCGTGAGTTGCTGAACTAGTCGGGGGATCGTAGCCCGCAGGACACAACAAACTATGGAACGGTTGGGACGAACTGAGAGACTTTAAACCGCCGAAGTGTGACTGAATCAATATAAAAGGGGGCTAATGTAGATAACAGCTTGCTTTATTGAGATCCACTGACTCCGCTATTGAAAGGATCTCGTCTGATATCATGTATCTCGTGATTGTTGTCGAGATCTAACTAGGCTGTGTCTCACCGCGACTTGAGCTTCTCCAAGACTCTCTTCTCCAAAATCTCGACCGATGTAGCTGAAAGCCTGTTTGCCTTGAAGGGCACTTCGGCATGTTGGTGGACCCGAAGACGTGTCCACTTCGTTGGTTCAAAAGTCACCCAGACTAGCTCCAAGCTCCGAGAGAAAACGACTGAATTCGTCGCTCAGCTGAATAAGTTATTACTTCAATGCCACGAGCTCCTTGAGCTCAGATTCAAGTTTGACGTTATAGGCAGAAAAAGTTCGGACTTGCTGTTCGAAAGAGTGGCGGAGTTGTTGTCTGAACTGGGCCTCGGCTTGAAGCGACTCCGTCGTGAGCATCTTGAGAGAAGCTATTTCATCTTCGGAGAGAGTACTCTCGAATGGGGTAGAGACGCTAGAATTGTCGGTTTGATGTTGATGGCGGGATGATCGCCGAAGTCACTTGCTTCAGCTGCCCGGCTTCATAGACACCCCGACAGATTCCTCCACAAGTTTGGCTTCTGCGTCGAATTGGTAGATAGGCCTTTCCTCGCTGCTCCTGCCCTTCTCCTTGCTACCCTTATCTTGATCCCTGCTGTTGTCGGCCTCGTTGTCGCCTCCGCCCTGGCTACGATCTCCACAGCCTTGCGCGTTCATTCCCATGGTTGCTTGCAATTCATTTTGCGCTGCTTCAACTGGTTCAGGCGATTCAATGTCCTGAGGCTGGGAACAAGAGACTTCGCTGTCCATCATTTCCGTATCAGATATGGTGCCATACTGATAGACTGCCGGTTGCGAGTAATAAGAAGCCTTGGCAAGGTCTGTCCTCAAGTATGGAGGGTAGGCGAGACGGACCTAACAGAAATCAATACATATGGTCTTGCCACCAGCGTCACAACGACCCCAAACTACTTTGTGAATAAATTGACAACAGTTTCCGGTCTGCCAAATGATTTTTCGCTCATGAAGCATCAGCTGATGGAACTGGGTTCACTACCTATACATCTCCATTGGCCGGGAGTGCAGTTCTTGCCGATGAGATTGCCGATGAGATGGGAGCCGCAATGACAACATTGATCTTCCTCTGCCATCGCTGCCAAAAACCGACAGGCCACCGGCAGGCTGACTACCTATTGAAGAGCTACGTGTCGGAAGCGGTATGTTGATTTTAGTGACTTTACAAACACTTCAAATCTCCAAGGTACCTGGTACTTAGGTAGGTATTAATGGTTTTCCAGCGAGCAAACAAGTCTACTGCGGCCATGCCGGTCCCTCCTTCCCCCGCCTCTGCCGAAAAAAGGAGAAACGATCGAGCAGAATCAAGCAGGAATTTTACGGCAATTGGTGGCATTGGGATGGCAGCGGCCGATTTGCTCGTGGGTGCGGCGAAGCGGATCATGAAAAGGAAGAAGGAACCAGAACTGCGTGTATGAAAAAGCCGTTTGCAGTTGGAAAAACATACTCGGTACATACCTTATCTCGGAGGAGGCCGCCCGTCAATTCATCAGTGGTGAAGCAGACGAGATTTCCCGCCATCCAGCTTTCTACACTACTGTCCTGGAAGGGCCCTGATTAAGTGTCTGCATCACGTGCCTGTCTTCTGGCGGACACTATCCCAAAAGGCTCTCTTCGACACCCATTCTCCATGCCCGACAATACGAGGTGGCACAGGGTGGTACAGGAAGCATCATACCATTCGATTAATTTCTATCGCGTAAGCTGTCATGAAAAAGACTTCTATGTCTTCTCTTCCGTCCCTACACTATTTCGCTTGCCAGGAACGCCGATGCCCGGTTCGACACCAAACCTGTCAGAAACAAAAGTAATATTAGGCTTTGCACGCGCCCTGTTGCCACATCTTCACAGATTGGACTGTCAAACCCTTTTTGTCACCATCTCCCCATGTAGGGAGCCACTGTTGCCTCGCCTCCCAGAACTCGAGCGGAGCTGTGAGACTCCTGTCGCCCCAAGGCTTGTTTCCGACCCCGTCTTTGAAGTAGCCATTGGTGCTACCAACAGCCACATTCAGAATCAAGTAGAAGGGTTGATCGAATGGAGTTTGAGGACGGCCCGTTGCGGACCATGGATCATTGAGCGCAGAGTTGTTGTAGAGCGAAGACCCAAATTTTCCATGCTCCCACATGTTCTTGTATGTGTCGAATTTGGTAAACATGACTTGCTGCAAACTTGGTCAGTCTTGACTCCGCAAAGGAAAATGCCAACCTACCACAAGCCGAGTGTCCACATAGATAAACAAGTACTTTTCGGACCATTCCAGACCAAAAGTGTGGAAGGCCTTTGAGTAGTCAGTCCGACGCAGATTGTGTTTCCCGGAGGTCTTCCAGAAGGCGTCTGCGGCAGCGATAGGACCCCAGTGCAGGGTTCCGCCAACTGAATCCCGTCCATCGGGGTAATGGGCGCCGGCATTTCCTCTGAATTCTGCAATGTCAATTTCGCCACTTGCCGGCCACGGCCCGTATGCTCCGGCGCCCATGGGTCCCTGAGGGACAGGCATCATCCACACAGCCGGCCAAATCCAGTCTCCAACGGGAGCTTTGGCGACAACCTCGACCCGGCCATAAGTAATGCTCTTCTTTCCGGCAGTGGTGAGACGTGCGCTTCGGACCGGATTGATGATTGCTCCAGCTGTCTTATTGCTTCTGATGGAACAATCTTCTGGTTGTCCGGTAACAGAGGTGCATGTCTTTGCCGTAGTGAGGTTGAGAACATAGTTGTCCGTGAGCTGGTCGAGTGTGATGGAGGTGCTGTTGATCGTTAGGGTGGGCACAATGTGTAGGCCGTCGGCATCGACGTAAGCATTTTTAGGGTCATCTGTCGTCCAGTCGAATGACCCGGTGCCGAATCCGCCTCGCTGGATCTCATAGTTCCATGTGTTTTTGTCGAGGGTTTCGAAGTGGTCCTCAAGGACCAAACAGTATTCAAAGTTGCTGACAGACATGTAGCTGAAGAAACAAATGACAGCACCGATCAAGAGGCCGACGACAATTGCCCCGTAGAAGATAATTCTCTCCCATTTTGCTCGAGGATCCTTTTGTTCTGCCCAAGGCTTTGGGTAGTCAGGTCCTGTAAAGCGCGAAGACTTGAACTTTCGTCTCCGACGTGGTATTTGCACTTCGCCTCTGGAATAAGAATTTGGTGTGTGAATTTCATGCTGCGAGCTTGTAAAGGGATTGGAATTCAGCGAAACCGAGCTACAACGAGACAAGGCGCGGCTCATGTTGGCAAAAGGCAGGTGTGTTGGATCAGCGGTTGAAGATGTGGAACAAATCTCCAAGAGTAAGAACAGTATGAGAAAGACAAAGCGTTTTGTCCACGGAAACTCAGGCCATCCCACCTTGCGATTGAGCCCCTTGACCAACCACTCGGGTATCGTTCTTATCAGCACGCCGGTAAATTAAGAACTCCGGACAACAACAACCGGATGCAAATTTCCGCGCTTTGAGAGACAAAGAGGTCAGAGAACTGATAACCGATGACAAGTTCAGCACAAGTCCAGTCAGCCATCTGCAGTCCATCTGCAGAGGCTGAGACATGGCCGCAGGGCTGGTACCTCAACGCTGCCTCCGAGCAACATTCATGCAGGTGGAGCGTGGCGGAGCCAGGCGGCAGGAAGGTCGAGATTCGAGAAGTGATACCAAGTCGTATCGCTAACTAGCGAAGCGAGCTTCCCATCCTACAAGCCCTGTAGGTCAGCTCGCCTTTTTTTCTCTCTTCTGCATGGGTCCTGATGAAAGCTGGAATCAACCCAGGACGAAGTTGACCTGGCGCGGCGGCAAAGGCAGAATTGGCACTCAGACGACCAGGGGAAGCGGAAGCCCAACTGTAGGATGCTCCATTGAGCATGCTCGAGCTGCGCCATGCCTTGCGGGTGGAACGATGCTGGATAGCCTAGCCATGAGGCCGGATCTTCGAGATTGCAATATGCGTGGTTGTGGAACGTTGAGATAGAGCAAGCGATCTGCCTTTGCCCTGGGCGCTAATTTACACTCTTTTCCAAATCCAGAGAACAAAATTGAGCAACCAAATATGTGTAAAATGTGATCACCACGAGCGTGGCGGGCACTAGTATAAACGTGGCTGGAGGTAGCCAGGTTTCTTCCTGGCTTTCAGGCGTGAAGAGAGCGATTCGAGCGAGCGCTGTCCAATCATCACTCGCCAAGGGATTCTTCTGCTTCCCCTGACTTTGCAACTCCCTCTTTTTCTCCTGGAATCCTTTTCAAGGGCGCGAAGAGAAGCAATCCAAAACACGAGCGATGAGCCACAAACAAAAGGGAGAAACGGGGCAAGCAGAGACGAAATCCGTGGGAGCAATACGCCGCACGGGGATAATCGCAGGTCCCCCAGTCGCCGCGATCAGTGATGCTCCTAGGGTAACCGCTCCCTTTGCCCCTGCTAGATCGCTGCATGAGACATCCATCTGCCAGAGGCTCAGTCATGTCTTGGGTTATCGAGAATGAGGAGGCCTTCATAGGCATTCTGGACCTTCGCCGGTAAGCCCCCTTGTTGATAGAAACATGCGGTGCGGCAATTTCGGCGCCCAGGGCACGATCGAGTACTATCCAAAAACAGAAGAGGACACAACAATGGATAGCCTGCGCGGTTCATGCAGCACTGTGCCGTCCCCTGGCTTGTTTTGATTGTTGAAAGGCACTATCGGAGCCACCAGGCCCAGCCCTCTGAACGCGAAGTCCCATTGTTAGAAACAAGTGTGCAGCGATACGAAGCTTTCGGTCTCACATGCCAATAGTGCTATCGTAATTTTTGTGGGAGCTGTTGTCCATCTCTTGAAGAGACGGTACAAAGTACAAAGCTACGCGAGCTCGCTTCCCGGATACATTAGGATGCCAAACCCCTCCCCGAGCAAATGAGATTGTCTTCGATCTCGACCACTCTACCTCGGAAAGAGTGACTCCAACTCTTGCAGAGTCAAGATGCAGAACTTCTCGCAAGACTCTTTCGAGCTCTATGGCCATGTGCTCCCAACTCCCCCAAGAGGAGCTTTCACTCGGATGAGCTCCGCCTCCGACTTGTCCGTGAGGGGATCCAAAAGCAGAACCGATATTGTGAGTGGTAATGTTTGAATGTTTGAGTCTCTCCTAATAACATTCACCCAGCTCGGAAACTATTTATACAGAAAATGTGATCAACAGAAATGGTTCGGCGACGATGATGAGTTGGCAGGACAAGAATCGGCTGGGAATTATACTGGCATTATCCTGAGATCCGACGATGGCAGCTACAGCAGTGAGCCACGAAGCATGGACAGGTCACTGATAGAAGCTGTCAAACACCTCCGAGCTCCCGTTGCAGCATGCATCAGATCAGGCGCTGTTCAAACACTCTTCGCGCAAAATTCCGCTGTTCAGGGAGAGCTCCTGCTGAACAGAAATGGTCCTGCAATAAGAGTTGTCAACAATGCTGCGGAAATCCTAAAGAACCCTTTCGAAGACACCGGTGACTGGACAATGTTCCTCTGCATGAAGGAAAGGGTCCTCCTCGTCTGCTCTGATCAAGGTCCAGATCTCGTTCGACGTGGAACCGATGTTGAGGACATGCTCATTGGCCATCTGTGGGGCAAACCCAAGCCCAAAAGCAGAGCCCAAAGCATTTCGGGTAGCGTGGACAGAAATAGAGAGTCGGATGCGATTCGGATGCGAGAGAGCAGAACACTCAGCACCCAGATTCTTCCTTTTCTGCCACAATCTGCCCTGAGAGACTCTGCCGTGGTAGAAAAGCTCAACATCATTCAAACCGCCGTTGAAAAGGAACAGCAAGGAGATAAAATATTTGACCCGGAGAAAGAAAGTCAGGAAGTACCGAAACGCAAGCTGTTGCTCAACCATGCTCTCCTGGTCGGTGCCGCAATCGTCCTCGTCGTTGTTGTCGAGATGGCCTGTGTTGCCAAAATGGTTCAAGAAGCAAAACTGGATGGCGAACTGACCCGGTTCGCTTTGGTTGCAACAATTCCTCTATTTGCAACATTCTCGCTCTTCTTCATGATTGTCATCACTGGATCTCTTTGGCAAATCTTCGGCCCTCTCTCGACCCTGAAGGAGAACAGCAAATACTATTCTGCAGTCGCACCCAAACCTGGACGATACCCCGACTTGGAGCTTCCACACATCACCATTCAAATGCCGGTTTACAAAGAAGGCCTGACCGGTGTGATTATCCCCACGATCACCAGCGTCATGGCTGCTGTCAGACATTATGAGCAGCAGGGTGGTACAGCCTCCATTTTCATCAACGATGACGGAATGCAACTGGTAGGCAAAGACCTGGCAGACGCACGGAAGGCCTATTACGAACTCAACAACATCGGCTGGTGCTCAAGGCCACCACACAGAGAGAGGAAGAAGCAGAAGAAACGGAAGGGGGACGCCAATCCGGAACCTGATGAAGATGGAGCAATCTACTTTGTCCGCAAGGGCCAGTTCAAGAAAGCCAGCAACATGAATTACTGCCTCGACTTCTCACTCCGTGTGGAAGATGAGTATTTGGAAGCCCTGAAGCGCGTGTGCCAGGAACGTGGCTGCACAGAAGATGACATCGACCCCTACGACGATGACCAAATCTACGCCGAGGCCAGAGACCGTATAGTCGAGAGTGACAATGGTCGAATCTTGGCTGCTGGTGATGTCCGCCTTGGAGCCATCATCCTCATTATCGACTCTGACACCCGTGTTCCCGAAGATTGTCTTCTTTACGGGGCCCTCGAAATGCACGAGTCTCCTGAGCTAGCTCTGTTGCAACATGCATCGGGCATCATGCAAGTCGTTAACAACACATTTGAAGACGGCATCACGTATTTCACGAACCTGATTTACAACTCGATCCAATTTGCAGTGGGCAACGGAGACTGCGCCCCCTTTGTCGGTCACAATACTTTCATTCGCTGGGATGCTCTTCAATCTATCTCCTGGTATGATGAGGAAGACAAGTGCACAAAGTTCTGGTCCGACACTCACGTTTCCGAAGACTTTGATGTCAGTCTGCGACTTCAAATGAGCGACTTTATCGTACGCCTCGCCACTTATCACGACGGCGGGTTCAAGGAGGGAGTCAGCTTGAGTGTCTACGACGAACTGGCACGCTGGGAAAAATATGCCTATGGCTGCAACGAGTTGGTATTCAATCCCCTGATCAAGTGGCCCTTCAAAGGCCCGTTTACACGGCTGTTCCTTCGGTTCGTGTTCAGCAAAATCAAAGTCACCAGCAAGATCACCATCTTTGCATACATCGGCACATATTACGCCGTCGCCTCGGCAATTCCGCTCTCACTTGCCAACTATTTGATCGTCGGGTGGTTGAACAACGACATCGACCAGTTCTACCTGACATCCTGGAAAGTCTTCGTGGGTATGGCGGTCATTTTCAACGTCCTGAGCCCCCTGGGATATGCGATGTTGCGACACCGACTGGGCAAATCAACATTCTTCGCGTCGCTCTGGGACACCATCAAGTGGACACCCATGTTCCTGCTTTTCTTCGGCGGCATCTCGTTCCACCTTCTCAAGGCGCTCATATGCCACTTTCTCAGCATCAAGATGGAATGGACAACCACAGCCAAGGAATACAATGGTGGCTTCCGCGTTGGCCTAGATCGCATCGTTCGAGACTTCAAGTGGATGTACCTGGTCATTGCCATCACGGTTGGAGGGCTGATCTACCTCGCCCGCTTTGCACCCTATGGTTGGACGATAACAGACTTCTCTGCGATTGTGCCACTTGCTAACCAAATTGGTTGCCACGCTCTGCTGCCATTTGCTCTAGGTCTATTCTAGACTGCAAGAGGTGCAGGTATGCATCCACCGCACTGTTTCCTTTGTCTTCGGGCTTGCACAGGTTATGGGTAGCGTAGATGGCTTACTGGGTAGACGGATTTAATTATAGAATCGGCTTTGGGAATCTGGGTTGCTAGATAATTCGTGGACAGAGATCATGCACAGATAGATAGATACGACTCAACGGTTTCCTATGGCAATTGAGAAGTCTCCCAACGTTAGCTTCAGTTACCAAATCGAGCGATGTTTCACCTGTAGTCCACCTCGTGCAGCGGGATGTCGGGGTCTGCATGCGGCTTCGCAGAATCATTGTTCCCCGGCCTGCCTGTTGTTCTTGCCGAAGCAGGGGGCCCTGGTCCGAGGCACATGTTGTGGCTTGTGTAGTTTGCGAGAAAGGAGCCCTCGTATTACATCCCGCTTTCTGCGGCTTGGAATTGGCGCAAGGATCGACCAACCCCAGTGCCATGGCCGCTGGCAAGTTTGGTAATCATGACCGAATACCTCGTAATTAATTTCCAGCACGCGGACTCTGCGAGGAGTCAAGGCACCCCGCCGCCGGGTCGAGATGCTCTACCAGTATCCGTACCCTGCAGTCAGGAACGTTAAGAAATTACCACTGATCCTCTGGGTGCTAACTCCAGTAGTTTGAGAGATGTATCATTGCCGGCCTTGATTGAGGGAGGGCAATATTCCCATAATGTTCCAATCTCTTCCTTGTTCTGAGTCTTAGTGTAGGGCTCTCTGTCCCATCCTCTTTGGCGGACGGAGGAGAATCGATTGCATGTTCTTGCAAAGCCCTTGGCAAGGCGACCCAAAGCCTCCTTCTCTCTTCAGCGGCGAGTACTCCGGAGCCTGTACTCGATACGGAGGACGTGGTCCCTCCAAATCGCGACTTTCGCGAGCCTCCTGAATTCCAGCCTCGCTACGGCTAGAAAATCCACGCACAGTGTCCAATCCAACACTTACAAGTATCACACACCAGTCTCCCGTACCCAGGCTGGTCCCCTGCTGCAACAGCGAGGCGGTCGCCTCTTCGCCCACAATAAGTCGTTGGCTTAAACTTCGGCGGCGCTAAAGCTGAGATAGGCTTGTGCTGCTTGCCCCGCCCGCGAAAATGCTTGACAATTACTGAATCAAATGCCCCTGGTGTCACTTCCCATTCGCTCAATACAAGCCTGGGAATTCGGGAACGCTGCTCTTATCAGCTCGAACTAACGGGCGCGTTGCCAGCGTCTCGCCACCAAGGGGTATGTTGGCTCATTGGATCGCTGAACGAGGCCTTCCGGACCTCGCCCCGAATGTTACGAGACGGGGCACCGGTGCAGGTAGTCGGTTAGTCAGGTCCGCGAGTCATGGAGCTTTCGTTTGCACTTCAGGCTTATTGTCTTTAAGAGACGTCTTCTTATGCTCAATGAAGTTCTGTCTGCCTGCCAGGTCAAGCGCGTATCCCAGCAGCATCGCGTTTTTAAGTTCGTGATCGAGCTGTCATATGCAGCAGTCTGCGGAGTACAAGGCAGGTGTTCATTGTTGGCGTCAAGAGTGCCAGGAGTTGCAGGGATGATGGCACACCTCACCTTGGCACGAAGCCATCGTGGTCAAGGTATCGCCGCCACAGCAGGGTAAACGTCTCAGGTTTGTGAGTAGAGCTCTTTCGCAGTCCTTGATCCCAACCCCTTCCAATATGTCCATTCTTGGAACCGGTACTGTAGTACGTACCCTCCTGCAACTTCGAATCGATCCTGCAGACCTCTGTGTTGCTGTCACGACCCCTTCGATGACCATGCCACAGGCCCACAGCCGCCCAAAGTACGGGATGCTCCGTACTCACTCCGTACACAGTCATTCCAAGGTTTTGAGACCTCTCCTGAACCCTGATATTGCAGCTGTGAGATTTGCTTCACCACTTTTGCCGCCTTTATGCCTTGATTTCGTGGGCCGGATTTTGGCCTTCTCCTGAGTCCTCGCTGCTCGAGTCCACACGGAGAACGAGAGCTCTGGTCGAGATCCCAGTTTTTTTTATGGGAGATTGTATGCTCCTCCCTTCCAATTAGAAGGATGATCATTGTGCACATACGCAGGCACTGCTGAGCCTCCTCATGCTGGATGCTGGGGGAGCCGTCCCTGCGGAATGTTTCCATTGCCGCTCTCGTTTCCCTCCTGGCTATCGACAGGGCCTCGAAATTTGCTCTTCCGGACACTAGATGAGTTCCTGGCCGGATCCGGTCTCTACCCCTATCGGGTCATGACTCTACGGAGGACGTACACGAGGTTGCCATGATTGCTCCCCAGAGTTCTTACACCACGTTTTTCAGCCACAAACAACTTTGAGCCTGATGCCTCCACACTGCAATCTCAAATCGGTCGCCGTTCGCCTACAATCCATGCTTGGGACCATCCATCTCCAGCATCTACTAGCCTGGGCCGCTTCTACACTTCATTCTGCCAGTTTTGGCTGCCAACTTGCCAAGGGGGGACGTGTCTGATTGAGACATGGCGTTCGCCAAAGCCGGAAATGGAGCAGGTGAAGTTCTCGAACACAGCGTCCTCCAAAATAATAACAACTGTCTTGTGAGCATTCCTCTTTGATGCCAGCCTGGATTACAACTTCCTGTCACTCGTTCACGTTGTGTTTCTGTTCCCCATTCACCAGGCATTTTTTGCCGTCCACTCGTTCTCAATATGGCTCCGTCCATCGTCCACTCCTTTGTATTACTTATATCAATTGTCTACGTTGCCCATCCCTCCTCAGCTCTTGGTGTACAAAACAAGCGTGCGCTTGCTATCCCGACTAATTTGCCCACGGGGTGGTCATATCTTGGTTGCTATACTGACAGCGTCGGTTCGCGTACTCTCCCAAACACTCAATATCTGAACTCTCCGATGACATGGGAAGTCTGCACCGCAGCTTGCAGAGCCGGAGCATTCGCCTATTCGGGTTTGGAGTACTCAGGAGAGTGCTATTGCGGAAACAGTATCCAAGCCCCTGGTGGACTTGCACCGGATGGCGAAACGGGTTGCAATATGGCCTGTCTGGGCTCAGCCGTCGAAGTTTGCGGAGGCCCAAACCGCCTAACGCTCTTTAAGTCCAACGTATCAAGCACCACAACGACTTCGTCTACTTCAGCAACTGCGACTCCCGTGCCAGCTCCCGCCGGATGGACCTCCCTCGGATGCTACACCGATTCGGTTGGCTCCCGAACCCTCGCCAACACTCAATATCTGAACTCCCCGATGACATGGGAAGTCTGTACAGCAGCCTGCAAGACCGGAGGCTTCATCTATTCTGGCTTAGAGTATTCAGGCGAATGCTATTGCGGAAACACTATCCAAGCACCTGGAGGGCCAGCCCCAGACGGCAATGTGGGATGCAACATGGCTTGTGCAGGCTCAGCTTCAGAGATCTGTGGCGGGGCGAACAGGTTGACGATGTTCAAACTCAATTCCAGCACTCCGACAACCAGCTCTAGCAGTACCACTGCGAGCAGCTCTCCAACCGCTCCACCGGCAACTCTACCTTCGGGCTGGAAGTATCGCGGCTGCTATATTGACGGAGCCCAAGGCCGTATTTTGAACAACCAGCAGAACGACAACCCCAAGCTTACCGTCGAATCTTGTGTTTCCACGTGTGCTGGCTTGGGATTCGCGGTGTCTGGGATCGAATATGGGGTTCAGTGCTTCTGCGACAATTTCCTTTATAACGGAGCTTCTCTGACAAGTGATTCGGACTGTTCGATGAGCTGTCCCGGAAACACATCGGAGAAATGTGGTGCGGGAAACCGAATGAGCATCTACTCGAATTCGACATTGCAAGTCTATCAGCCGCCGAGTATCCAGAAAACTGGACTCCCTGGCAGCTGGACGTTTCAAGGGTGCTTGTACGACGACGCGGTCAACCGGACATTCCCATACCAAATCGAGTTCCCGAAAAACAACTCGGCTACAAACTGCCTCAGCCTCTGTGCACAGTTCGGATACGGGGCAGGAGGGATGGAATGGGGTGAGCAGTGCTTCTGCGGCGATCAAGCGAACGTGATCGCCCACGGGAGTGTGTTTATGCCCGAAAGTGACTGTTCCAAGCTTTGCTCGGGAGATCCTCAACACACTTGCGGCGAAGGGAACCGAATAGCCTTCTACAATTGGACTGGGAAGCCTCTGGAATCCTGGAACTTTGCCAGTGGAAACGCAGCCGGAAAATACCAATTCCTCATCGGCGGCCCCGTCATTCCTTTGATAACGACCGTGGGCATCAACAACAAGATCACCTACATGGAGAAGTTCGGCACGGAGCCCGCCGACAACTCGACGGGTGCCTATGAGCTTGATCTTGCGTTGTTGAGTAACTATACAGCTGCTTGGAGACCGATGCATGTCAAATCCGACATCTTCTGCGCGGCCGGGTTGACACTTCCTGACAAGGCGGGTCGACAGATCAACGTCGGAGGATGGGCAAACGACGCCACGTACGGCATTCGACTTTACACCCCCGATGGCTCACCTGGCGTGTGGGGCAAAAATGACTGGCAAGAGAACGTCAATGAGCTGTCTCTTCTGGATGGAAGATGGTATCCTACGGCCATGATCATGGCAAACGGTTCGATCCTCATCGTCGGCGGAGAAACGGGCTCCAACGGTCCTCCGGTCCCTACACTGGAAGTTTTGCCCAGGCCAGCGGGTGTCACCAAATCTGTCTTCTGCGACTATCTGAATCGTACAGACCCCTACAACCTGTACCCGTACCTAGCTGTCCTTCCCTCTGGCGGGGTCTTCATCGCCTACTACAACGAAGCCCGAATCCTCGACGAGGTGACTCTACAGACGAAGCGAACACTGCCCAACATTCCCGGTGCCGTCAATGACTTCCTTGGTGGTCGTTCTTACCCCATGGAAGGTACTGCAATGCTTCTGCCTCAGTCTGCTCCCTACACCGACCCGCTGACGGTCATCATCTGTGGTGGCTCCACCATCGGGCCAGAAATCGCCCTGGACAACTGTGCATCCATCTCGCCCGAAGTGACCAACGCGAACTGGACCATTGAACGCATGCCAACAAAACGTGTGCTATCCTGTATGGTTGCTCTGCCGGACGGTACATTCTTGATCATGAATGGAGCACAGCAAGGATTTGCTGGATTTGGATTGGCGACCGAACCCAACCATAATGCCGTCTTGTACGATCCGTCGAAACCTGCTCACAACAGGATGACTGTCATGGCAAACACCACGATCGATCGACTCTACCACTCTGAGGCAATCTTGCTGCCAGATGGACGAGTCCTTGTATCTGGATCCGATCCGGAGGATGTCAGATTTGTGCAAGAATATCGGAACGAGGTTTTCGTTCCACCATATCTCCTAAAGGGTATCGCCCAACCGACGTTCACCATCACGGGAAATAACACGGATTGGACCTATGGTCAGACCATCACTTTGCGATATACTGCCACGACCTCCAACATCAAGGTCTCACTTATGGGATCGGTCTCGAGCACCCACGGCAACTCCATGGGCCAACGTACCATCTTCCCGGCCGCGACATGCTCCGGAGGGACCTGCACAGTGACAGCTCCTCCCAATGCCCATGTGTGCCCTCCTGGTTGGTTCATGTTGTACGTTCTGGACAACGGTACACCAAGCCATTCCCAATGGGTTCGAATTGGGGGTGACCCGGCGCGGTTGGGCAACTGGCCGAGCTTGCCAGACTTCTCGAAGCCAGGTGTATGAGCTGAAGGGACGGTGGAAAAGTTGGAAGTCAAGGCACGGACGGATGCATGGACGGACATAATAGGATCTCACGCCGGGTTAGCATATAAAGGGTTAATAAGATTGCGAAATATCTTGAAGCCAACTAAGAAAGAAAGTCTAGGCCAACTCCGATGATCTTGTTGTTCGTGGGCGGGCATCGATCCTGAAAGACCGGTCCATGCTTGTGCTCGAGGCGGCCTCATCTGCCAGAGTGCTGACGAGCACGCTGGAACCCTGTTTCGTTGTCCAGCTTTCGATTGGCTCGTTGAATTTGTTCCAATATCCCATCCTGAACATCTCGCTTTGGAAAGCACCACTTTTCTCCCACTCCGCATCTGACCAGTACTCACTGCCTTTTGGAATCAGGCCAGACTTCGGGTCAACGATACGACTGCCTGCCAACAAGCTTGCAACCGCTGCCACAGATCCTATGGGCTTCGGGAGCCCAGTTCTCAGATCAATGGAGATGAAGATTGTAAGTGCGCAAAGTAACAAGGCTGTCAACACACCGACGAGCAGATGCGTGGACAAGGGGGATTGTATGAGACGGAATTGACGTGGATTCGTGTACATCCCCGAGAGAGGGCTCGCAACTGCCTCGGTCGAGTTGTCGGACAGGGTTGAAAAATCGGCCCTGAGGTAGACATTGATCACCTGCGCCATATACTGCCGGTAAAGGTGCGTATACGACTGGATCAATGTGGTACTGTTCACTAGCTCATCCGTCGGGACGCCGTCCTTCCCGAAAACCATGGCGCTAAAGACATCATCCAGGTAATCGTCCGCAGAGGTGACATTCAGCACCTGCAATTGTGGGAAGGAGGTATGCCAACTGGAGAAGTTCACGGCCGAGTTCGCGTGGATTGTGGGTTCGGTAGAAATCGAGTAGTCTGGGAGCTGGAATGTCACATCGGTCTGAACGCGCTCGATATATTGGGTGCACAGGACGGTCGTAAAGTTGTCGACCTCATGGTTGGAGACATGTCCGTAGTAGAGTGCAATGGTAGGGCAGCTGTGGACAAATCCCAAGGAGGAGGTGTAGCCAAAGTACCCCGAAGTATTTGCCGGGAAAGGGATATTTATCGTTAGAAAGAGATAAGGCTCCTCAATGAATCCACTATTCCCACATCCATCAGGGGTTGAGATGTTGGTAGACACCGAATTGCTGTCAATGCTTGCCTCTATGACACGATCTTGAGGTACGACACTGCACGCGACTGCAGCTCGCAGTGCTGGAGTGTCAACGGAAAACGATCCACCGTGGGAGATCTCGGTAGACCCGATTTCGCCAGAGATGTCAAGAGAAGGGAGTGCAATCTCGTCGTAAGTCCACTGTGGATATGACATATTGCCCTCAATCACAAGGAGCGGTATATTGGTCGAAGCCGAGGACAGGGTTGTCGTGTTGAACCAATTTAAGGGAGTCACCCCAATCGGAGTAGCCTGGTCGCTCGGCCTTATTGAAAGAAGGCCAGACACCACAATTGTGAGGAAGGGAGCCAGGACAGCTGAAAAGGAGGCCGCCGTTAAGGCGAACCTGCTGTGTTTTAAACCGTTCCAAGTCGCGTGTAAAGACATGGTGCGCAGAGGGTTCCAGAGAATACTTGAGGCTCCACAATCTGCGCGATTTAGGGCGTGGAAAGGCTCGGACAGTTCAATCTCAAAGTCCATGATGTTGAAGAGAGTACCGAGTAGAACAAAGACAATCACCGGCACGTATAGCCAACTGTATCTTGTTAAATATTGGTCAGTCACGGTTGCAAGGCCGTTATTCTTTTGTGACTGCGATAGCAATACCTCGAGGGTTATTATTGCCGCAATGGATGCCAGGATGGTAAGTGAAATGCCAATCCGACGCATCATAAATGGACGAGTCCACGTCACACTATGAGTGATGTGACCACCATCCGAGAATTCTTTGAACCCGGCACCCTCAGCAGGCAGCATCTGAATTGAGAAGGATCGGATGCCGTCGTAGTACCCGGTGGAGGTCAGAAATAGGTAGGGGGACAGCATTTCTTTGAGTTCTCCTAGGCTTTTGTGTCCCGAACCTTTGAGATGAGCTTCCAGGCGCGGGCTTCGAGCGAGGATGGCTGCAACAGCAACAATCGAGTCGATCGATCTGGGAACCACTCCACGGGGAGTGACCAGCAGAATGAAAAGTGTCAAGAGAAACATCGCTCCAGCAAGTCCTTGCATGATTCGTATGGGCGTTTCTCGTGCTAGGAGACGGTTTTCATCCCTCGAAATTACTCCACGGACAGCAGGCCCCGAGCCTGAGGTACCAGGCGAAACCAGATACAAGTTCGCTAGCTGAGCAGCGACTTTGCCGTAAACTCCGGTCGCCGTAGCGTTGAGATAGGTAGGGTCCAAAAGGACTTCCAGGTTGGAGTTTGGCGATTCTTGTTGCATCAAGGTGGTAAACACGTCCAGGACCAAGTCTAACGACGAAGTCATAATAGACGTTGCCTGCTTCGATGCTGTGAAAACTCCCTCTGCGATATCGAGGCCGCTGACTTCATCCAGGGTGCGAGGGTTCCCGGTAACATTCACAACCAGCACATTCCCCTGGGGGTCAATAGTGACAGTTGCAGACTGAATAGAATATGTCGGGATGCAGACGATATTGGACGAGTTCAGTAAAGTGTTGTTGTTCTGACTCCAGCCTTCGGAGTAAGCCACGGACACCATGAATCGATTTCTTTGGGGATCGCTCTCGGCGAGGTTGGAACAGGATACATTCTGGAAGGAACCATGATACCCAAACCGATGCTGGGTGTCGTTGTGCATGTAGTACCAATCCGGAGCATCCATTACGGCATTATAAATCTGGCAGCCAGGGAGTGACACCGAGGTGTTATAATACGAGCTCACCGGGGCGTTTGAGGTTGACGAGTAAGCTTGGGTATGGTTGATCTGACCGGATTCGCAGCTGAGGCTGGCACTGAATACATCGACTTCGGCAGTATATGTCAGGCTTCCATTGACAAATCCTTCAGCTGGGGCAAAGGTTTGGCTAGTATAAGGTCCCATAGTTCCGGCCGGAAGGCTGATGTTGTATTGACCATGGCCATAGACAACGTATGCTGCCCTCGAATCCACGGCTGCGGCGTGATTGAAATTCGAGCCGTCGAATGTGTTATTCAAAGCCATGTCGACTAACAGCTCGTCCAACTGCACTGGCTGTAGACTGAACATGCCGGTTGAGACGATGGTCAGGACTTTGAGCAGGAAAAACACCAGGATTGTGCAGAAGACGTTGAAATGGCGGCTTCGGAGAGATCTCCAAAACGACACCACCTGGAAGGGCGTCACATAGTCCAAAAGGAGGCTGTTACTCGCAGGCTGGGGACCCTTCGCCATCTCGGCCCACGGCTGGATTGCTTTTGCGGAGTAGTCGACCTGCCGCCAGCAGACAGTGACCGCGACGAGGACGGCCGTGGGGCCATAAGTCCACAAGTAATGCTTGTTGGTCTGAGTGGTCGCAATTCCATTTCTGCTGGCCGAAACACTGTAGATTGCCTGCACTGCAACTATCACAGCCACGAAGAAGACTGCAAACAAGATCAACACCCACCGTCGCAAAAACGGGGGATCCCAATGAGTATTCAACCTCGTCCTCCTTCTTTCCGGGGCTGAGACGCCTGGCGAGAAAACCAGGCCGGCCTCTGAAGAGCTGTCGAGATCAGAAGCCTGCCTACCGGCTGCGGTATGGCTCATCTCGACACTATCATGTTGGTTCGGGAGGCTCTTGTGGCTGAAATTCAGTCGAGCGTAGCCTTTGATACGGAGGCGATCCATTGCTAAGGTCGTGAGGGCGTCGAAGGGCTAGGGTAGAGACATGTTGGAGATTCCCGGAGCGCGAGGTACGGAGGTCATCATCGTTCAACTTCTCAGTCGTTGAAAGGCTCGGTTGGAAGACATGAGGGATGAGATAGTGAGAACCCTACGGTGAAGAGGAAGGGAAACATCGTCGCTTTCTCCTGCGCTGAGGATGCGACGTCGAAGGCGAAGGTGGTCATGGCGCCCGCGCTATCGAGGAGCTGCTGTGGTCATCGAGCTGCCGCAGCCCGCTGTAGGATTTGAGGAGACATTTCACGTTGGAGTGGTACTCGCAGAGTCGAAGGAGCGTCGAGTAGGGGGCCAGGCCCCAGGGGGCGACAAAAGTCAAGACACTCGGGCCCGGGGCGCCCATCAGCCACTGGCAGAGGAGCGAAGGTTGCACAAGCATCCCGTTTTACATAGCTATTTTTGGTCATGTTTTACCGTCTGCAGCTCCGCTCGGTCGGACGATCGTGCACCAGCTGAGCAGCGGTGATTTGTGAGAGGCCGCAGCGGGCCGTCTGCGAAATTTGCAATCAGCTTGGCTGTCCCGTCTGACGGTGCGTTCGTCTCTTCGAATCCCTTTTCTCAGGGCCGAGGATTGGCTCGTCTGACGGCTCATTTCGACAGCCCTTAATCTCATTGCGCAGCAGACAGACTGACCAAACTTTACCATGGAGGATCATTGACTTGAATCTCGAATTCAATTGCCTCGTGCTCCGAATGTCGATCCTCATCTTTGCATCTGCCGATTTCTACAAGTATGAGCAGTAGCCAACTTCGCACTCGTCTTCATCCCAGTCTTCATATGCACGCCCTCAGTCCCGACACCCGCCTCGAGCTCCGCCTCGAGCTCTCTCTCCTAAGATGCCCTGCGCACTTCAACATCAATAGCTGCGAGGCCCCTCTGAGCCGCTCAAAGCCTTCGGTTACCTGACTGCATCATGATGATCTCAGAAAGAACAAAGGGGGACTGGCTCGACCTGTAATGGAGCTACAAAGAAGATTCGAGAACAAGATCTCCACGAAATTACTGAGGCCTTTCTGTGTATTCCAGCAACCGCGGCGGAACAGTACGAGCCCGATCATGAAAGTTTGCTGGCAACACTTTGATGCCAGCACGTAGTTGTGAAGACTTCCATTTTCGATCAAGTGCAGTTCCACCTGGCTGTCTTCTGCCGAACACATCGCCAGGGAAGATGCGCAACGGGTCTCTTGTCGTGATCTATGAGATAATTCCCCGCCAGCCACTGAATCTCCATTCGATTGGAATGATTACCTTCTGGGTGCCAACAAACTCGGTAACATGGATCGACTTCTCACAAGGACAGCAACTAGAGATCGGCCGGAATTGGCGCTTCATTCTCCTCGACCTGTGCGGCTTTCCTCCATTGCCAATGCTCAGTTCGGAATTATGTGTGAGTATACAAAGCCAATTAGTATATGGAAGCTCTTAATCTCCTTCCCATGGTCTGCCATGCACACTGGCCCCGACCACCTCGACTTTGAAGCCTTGACGATGAGAGTGCGCAACGCGAGGCTCCGCAATTTGCGGATGCTGATTGGCGGAACGATTCCTTACGTGCAACGGGCTCCAGCCTTGTCTGGCACCAGGCTCGTTATTATCTTGACCAACTGAATCGTTCTCCACAAGAAAGGTGCGTCATCCTGTCGGTTGAGACACTGGCTCATTGCCGCTATCCTCGCTCTCGAAGCATTGTCTGCCCTCTACAAGAAAGGACACTCGTGGACTTGGGGATCCCGACCATACAAACCTGCTCCTCCCTCGAAGACCAGATCTGTGTAACTATGTAAGAGGAGGCACCATCTTTAGAGCAGCCATCTCGTTGATCACCTGTTTGATGGCGTCTTTCGTGTCCACGAAACCGTGCCATCCCAGCTTCTTGTTGCGGTCCATGCTGAGGGTCCTACCCCAGCCGCCTAGGATTTCCCCGTCAATGAGCCCGAAAGTATCCGTTGCTCTCTCGCCGAATGGGTTGTACCTCAGCCCATATTTGGCTTTCAGATCCTCCCATGCACCGAGTACTTCTGGTTTCTTACTCCACTCCAAGAAGCTGAAGGAGGCCTTGACAATGCCGGGACCCCCAAATCCCCTGGGCGCCTCAGAGAATGGCATAGTGATTGTTGAATAGGCATTAGGATCTGATGCCGGATACCCACTAGGAATCTTATACCACCTTGCCAGGGTCGGCCAGAACTTGCCCCAGGCAAACGCACTATCGTCGCATTGATTGAGAGCCTGATCTCCCGCCTCCGGGGTGAGTAGTGCCCATTCGGCATGGTACGCAATCAGAGTCGACATGGATTGCTGCTTCACCGCATCCCAAGCCGTGACGTCCCCGGGGAATTCCAGGTTCCGACCTAGGTGGGCCTGGACTGCTGCATAAATCGACAGTGGCCAGACGATGTTCATTGCAGCACTTTCGACAGCACCCAGGATGAAGCCGGGGCGAGTGACAACCCAGCTGGAGTTGTTCCTCTTGCACCAACTCGTCAGAAAATCCTCCTGGGGAAAATAAAAGTTCCCTTCGAGTCCATGTCGGGCGTCATCTTCTTCCATGGGCGTTGGGGTTGGGCCCAAATGAACTCCGTAATACTTTGCCCCAGTCTGCAGAAGAACTCGCTTCGGCGCGATGCCAGCCAGGGGAAGAGCCTCGAGAAAGTTTGACAGTAAGGCCATGTTCTGCTTGGTGGTTGCATCAATATCGCTCCACAAACTCTGGCCTTCGAGGGGAGGCGGCTGCACATAGCTGGCAAAAAAGACGTAGTCACTGCTTCCGTCAGACGAATCAGAAAGACTGGGCAAGAAGGCTCTCACGCGTCGACTTGATGCTCCTTGAGGGTTTTAGCGATATCCCTGGGGCTGCGGTTCAGAAAGTCCACGGCGATGTTTTCAACGCTTGCGGGGTTGGTGTCGGCTGGGGGTCGACGGGACAGGGCATATATCTTTTCCCAGCGCTCAGGAGCTTCAGAGAGCACTTTAACCATGGCCGAGCCCGAGATACCATTTGCTCCCGTCACAATAATCCGAAGTCGCTTTCCCTTGGCCTCCGGAAAGGTTGGGAGGCCATGAAAGATATCTCTGGAGACGACAGTCTGCGACATTATGGATTGATTCATCGATGACAGCTTGGAGAACGACGCTTCGGTGGTTGAAGCGGGACGAAGATGAGCCCCAACAGCACGCTTTATATAATGGACAGTGTATCAACCAAAATCTCCTCTTTTGTCATGCTTATTCACAGGTTCCTGCATCCTGGCGTTAAACAATCAGACTGGACGAGATCATCTCACTGTGGTGACAAGTTCGGACTCCAGAAAAGCACCGGACAGTATTCGTCCCAGCTTCTCGACAAGCCACCGGCATCCGAATAAGGAAAATATTGAGATGCATCACGTGGAATTTAATCCACGATTTCCAATCAGGTTCAGTCCACCATGGTATTGAGGAACCTCAGCCACAGGGAAGGTGAAGGAAGAAAGATTCCATGTGACTCGGTATGCCGGCCCTGCAACGTTTATAACCTGGGTGCACACGCTGAAGCCAATGATGCCGGTGCGGCGAGGGGATACATACCATTTAGGAAGCAGTTCCTGGAAGCAGGGATGTCCGGCACAGGGGCAGTGGGTGTCATCGACATCGATCATTTCTGCTTACCAAGGTAGTTGAGCAAGGTATGGAGCACTACCTTTTATGTTTGCATGAACTGCTGAGCTTCACCATGATCAAAAGATAGTGTTAGCGCAGTGACTTGATGGCTTGCTCGGGCTATGCAGGCCAATAGGCAAATGCAAGAGATGAAATCCGAAGCCCCAATATGTGGTGCTATCCATCAGCACCGTTTGGTGCCTTTCGCGAGTGCCTCGTCTAGTTTCTCTAGAATGACTCCATGTCTTATCGAGCATTCCAATCGTGAGTGCCAACACTCGGTTGTCAGGGTTAGTCCAAGCAACTCGATACAGAGTACACACGGAAGCGAACGTGGCTAACATAATCTCGTGGGAGCTTAACGGCGTAGGCGGGGACGGTTGCAAACTCCGTCCGATTGATGGACGCAAGTATTCCTTATCGCGATCACCAAGACTGACGCAGGGCGTACTGGTCGCGGTGTGCATTGCCTGACCTATGTCCGCAACCTTCACATCTCACATCAGAAAAGATAACGAGAGTCGTAGGCGGAGTTGTCCATCAGAGACCAAGGGTGTTCCCAGCAATCAACATGGTCGCCCCGCCAAAAGCCACAGGGCGTGCAGCGGGGTTGTTGCAAAGAGCTCAGGGAGGCTGCCAGAGATACATGATAAATGAGCAACTGAAGTCATCAGTTTCGCTGGTCAGTAAGTTTTCAATCCAGACTTGGACGTTTATTCGGGACGCAAGACGAATCCGGCGAAATGGCGAACCGAGCTCGAAATTTGGATCCCGAGATCTTTTGCATCAACGATTTGAAGGAGAGGGGCTCCAAGAAGCTTCCGAAGATGTATAGAGGTTCGATCTCAGCGCCATGAACGTGGAGAACTTCCCGGAATCTGATGAATGCAGAGTACTTTAACGAAGGGGCCATGGACATGATAACGTATGTCAGTGGAGCGACCGAGTCTTACAAACTCATCACTCAAGGGTCTTCCAACATGAACTTTACCCTGATCCAGATTCGCTAAGCAGCCGTACTTGAGCAGGCTTCGCGACAATGAAGCCGCGTTTGACAGGTATCGTATCCGGCCTCGGATTTTACGGAACATCTCGACCATTGATCCCAGCACCACAATATGGGGCTCCAAGGTCCTGTTCCCATTTGGCTTTTCTCCGGCGGCCATGCATCGATTAGCACACCCGGACGGAGAAGTGGGAACCTCAAAGGCTTGCGCAAGACTCAACATCGCCATGGGACTGAGTGCTTACTCCAACGATTCCTTGGAGGATGTTATCAACCAAGGCGCAGGGCACCATCCATATGCCATGCAAGTCAGTCTGTTGAAGAGCAGGGACCTGACTTTGCAGTTGCTGAAGAGAGCCCAAAGTAAGTGGGCGATGAGGAGCCCTACCATGGGCCGCCGACGAACCATCACTTTCTGACCGTACATTGTCTGGGACAGATGCAGGATACAAAGCCATTCTTCTTACCGTCGACGCTCCAATGTTGGGAAGAAGATTGAACGAGTTCCGCAATGGATTCTCCATGCCCAGAGGTGCCACATATCCCAACATTGCCCCCGGTCTCGACATGAGCAACCTGGAAGGCGGTAGCGATGAGTTCGCCTACGGTATAGACGCGCCGTCTTGGTTGATGGACGTTTGAAAAGCTAAGCTTCTTGATCCAGAGAACGGCGTGGATTGGGATGAGGCGATCTCGTTTGTGAAGCGCAACTCGAATCTTGAGCTTTGGATTAAAGGATGTACGTTGATCTTCTCTGCCACTGAATTTGTGTTAACTGAGGAGTGTACACCGCGGAGGATGTTGCCACAGCTGTGCAATATAATCTTGACGGCGTGGTGATATCGAACCATGGCGGTCGGCAGCTTGACGGTGTGCCTGCAACTCTGGACGCCTTGCGGGAATGCGCTCCCGTGGCTAAGGGGAAGATCAAAATAGCAATCGACGGTGGAATTCGAAGAGGCACCGACATCTTCAAGGCATTGGCACTGGGAGCCGACTTCTGCTTTGCGGGAAGAATCCCCATCTGGGGACTTGCGGTATGTTTTGCAGGAAGCCGAAGAAGTCTCTGTCACTGATGTTTCGGCAGTACAACGGCCAAAAAGGGGTGGAGCTTGCCATCCAACTTTTGTATGATGAGTTTGTCCTGACCATGGGCCTGGCAGGGTGGGTCGAGTCGCCGGTGGATGGGATCGTGGAGTTGAGACTCAAGCTGACCGCTGTTCTAGATGCAAAAGTGTCGCTGAAATCAATCGTGGTCATTTGTCGATCCTGGGGAGCAACGGTGTTTTGTCCAAGTTGTAGCGTAGCCTAGAAATTAGAAGCATGAGCATGAGATGGAAGGATGTACTCCGTACTCCTTCCTGTAAGCCTGTAACGCGGGGGGATTTCGGCGTTCGGAGTCAAAGCTTCGCCGAACTCGGCTTCGAAGTTCGCGGTGTTCGTGGCACATCCATCTTTATTCCAACGTCAATGATTCATTCATCTCAAGATCGCATCAGAAATCAGAAAAGGGCGAAGCGCGCCTCGTTCTTGCAGGCTTCCACGTGATTCCTACCGCGAAGACATTCCCATGTGTCCAATCTCAATCCATTCTCCTTCACCTCCCAGCCCCAGATGGAATGGCTCAGGGCGGCACGTGGTAGTCGGACAACTGCCATGAACTTCACACCATCAGGCAAGCCCAGGGGACCACAATCGTACTGTACTTGGCCCGCAACGGATTCGACTCCTGGAAACCCTAGCGACTTCCCAGTTGCATTGGGGAGCTGCTGCCGCGAATACTGGTCCGACTCCCGGTTTGTCGTCGTCGCCGCTGCCGTCTCCTCCGCCGTCTCCTCCGCAAAGGCAGCGGGCGTCGTTGATCATGTTCTCCCCGTCTCGTTTTTCTCCCCAATGTCGCTTATTAACCCAGATGTAGCATACGAGGCTCGATCATTTTGGACCAAAAGCGCCTAGCTGAGATTCCAACACAATGGAAGATTGACCTGCCCTTCCCTGACAACAGTTTCTAGTCGGTCCATGAATGGAAGCTGCTCCCTGCGGTTAGCCAATGCACACCCCGCCGTTGACACTGTCGGTTACCGACGCCTGAGTATACGATCTTCAACCTCTCTTGGCAAACTCTGGTTGAAGATTCATTGCCACAAACTTGGGTTCCTTCGACTCTCGAACGATGTCTTGGAAATTGGCAGAGTTGAGATGGCGTCACGATGTTGGATTGAATGAAAGCTGCTGGGAGAGGCAGCACAATTTGGTGGTGGAAGCAACCAACCAAGATGCAGAGACCACCAACAGGCGCATGACGCAGTCTTCCAGACGAGGTCGCTCACGCACGGCTCCATGGTCCTTTGTGGACGGCGAGACTGGGGCGTCTGGAACCTTTACCAGCGATTCATCCCAACCGGAACTGATGCCATCAGCGCTCTCTCCTGCGATGTCGGAGTCCTCAACCACTCCTCTTCTCAAGTTGACCCAAAGTGTGACAAACCGCCCCGGTGATGATCGGGATCTACTCGCTGTTAGCAATGCAGATATCGACCGATTCGACCGTGCGCTGAACGCCGCTCACATTCTGACTCGATCTTTATCTCTGCAGCACTCCAAACCATGTCCCGACGAGCCACCAAAATCCCTCGAGGTTCACAGCCTCTGCCTACCGAGCTCTGGGCTGCGCGTTCTCGATTCTCAGGAGTTGGCTCACAACCGGGATATCGAAAAGAGTTGCAGCTGGGGACAGGATGGTGGCTGGGGCAATCTGTACTCGGTTTCTTCCGCTTTTCCTCGAGCCTCGGTAGATTCGACCCATCATTCCGATTCGGCGCTCCTTCAGCAATTCCAGATGGATCCTTCACAAAGTTCTCCAAGTGATCGCGGACGCACAACTCGGCCTCTGTATCCGGATCTTCCTTCCGCATATGCTCAAATCCAAGGTCGAAGAGAAACGAGTCTGGTTCCGCCGCCCCCTAGCAGGAGCCAGACTCGTTTTCCTCTCAGTTCGTCCAGCTCTTCATCAGAAGAAGAAGTTTTTGACGCCTTTTCCCTCGGAAACAAGTCTATGCCATTGAAACAGCTGCCGTTCCAAAACGGGCCCGCGGCGCAGGCAGTTTTTCTTCGCGCTGGGCATCATCAGGAGTCCAGCGCCGTGTTCGAAAGCTCTTGCGAGATCAATGAATCCAGCCTACGAGACAGTCGGAATTCGGCGATTTTGGACGAGATCGTTGCCCAATATGCAGATGCTGTTCCATCAAGTTCAGTCTGCGAGATACCCAGGCAGCTGGGGTTCAATGAAGACTCACAGTGTTAGAAGCATGACGAGGACCCTATTACTGGAACCGAAATGGAGATCTCCATCAACGGACCAGCGAGCCACACAGTCTCTCGAGGATGCATACAGAGGCAAACTATCGAGTTTTCGGGAACTTTTGGAATGACTGAGGATGACGAAGGAGAGTGGAAAGCCGCACCAGAAAGTAGTCGGATGGGCTTCTTGACACCATCGAAGTTGCGGTTCCGTGTGACGAAAAGAGATACTGTTGGCACATCCCACTCAAGCTTGGCTGGAAGACGGAATCCTGCGACACCCTGGGACCCGCTGTCCAACAGGGCACAACGAAATCCGCGGTTTGAGGCCTGCCAGAGGGCGCGTTTGTCTCTTCACCAAGCACTTGGTCGTCATGCTTCACGAACACCACGACTGAAATCTTCAAGCAAGGAATATCATCATCCCTTGAGGAAAGGCAAAAGAATTGAATACACCAACCTCCGAGCCGCCCACCCTTTGAGCCCTCCCCACGCCGCTGTCAACTCACGAGGCCCAAGGGAGCCCAGCCGTCTCTTTCCAACGCATCTTCCTTCACAAGAACCTTCAACGCCACATTCCTTACGTTCATCATCTCGTCGGGTCAACAGTGCTCTTCCCTCAAGCTCGTTGCTCCCGCGGATTTCAAACCCCAACATCTTACCAAAGCTGTTCACACCGCCCACTTCAAAGTCTTCAAAAGATATCTCTGAGTCTCAGTTTGCCCCGGGACAAACAGCTCACGAACACAATACCAAATCAGTCAGGGGCGATGCCACGGCAGCACACCGTAGTCAACAAGTGATGACAAACAGTCATTTTGTGAATGCACACTCAGACTCGACAATGACAACAACTAGCCACGAAGGCGAGGACGTAATAATGATGTCTCTTCCTGCTCCCCAAGTCAACAACCGCCTCGATCCACCGCTCAGCGCCCTTGGGAGCGAGGCAATCTCTGAAAACAACCAAGAACACACTCTTCTATCTCAGCTTCTTCACGAAGGGGCCTATTCCCCCAGTGATCATGACATCTCCCGGTTTCTGAGGGACTCTCGACCCATCCGGCGAGCTTTGCAACAACATCAAGGCGCGGAGCCGGCGAATGTCGCCTTCAGTCAAGCTATTACAAGACTTCAGAGCAATATTCTGGGGACTTGTTCTTCTGATCCTGACCCGCTGAGCCCAGCAAGAGAAACCCAGCCACGCGACACGACCAACGACAACGGCTTTTATGTTGGCATGGGATCGAATGAGATCACCAGTAATGTCAGCCACAAGTTCCAGCGATTTCTCTCTGAAAACAATGAAGTGGCTGCATCGACCCACTCAAGCGCTGGTGACTTCAATACCCCAACGGACAGCACCTCGTTGTCTCTCATTTCCGCAGAACTTACACAAAGCTTCACCACACCGGACGCGATTCTTTACACAGACCGATGCCCAGATTTTCCTCTCACTCCAGACTTCCTCAGCGTCATCAGTCTCCCAGGGCTGGGCCGGGTACCTTTCGAGCGGATGGAAATGTGGGACAACGATGACTGGTTTGAGAAGGCTTGGTGTTTCGTGCACAACCGAATGGAATTCAGCCATGCAAGACTGGTGGCAGACGAGATGGGAATCCTGGCGGCTTCTTCTGTTCAGAGGAAGGCTGGAAAGATCCTTCTGGGCATTGCTGTTGCCACCTACTGCTTCGGGGGGTTCACCCTCGCTCACAGCATGGGCAACGGTGGTTTCTTGTCGCGCTCCGCAATGGCGGACATGACCCGCTGGCTTTCGGGCAAGGAGGCCGAGGTGGTTGCGCGCGTCCACCCTGTGGATGCCGAGCTGGCTCGCACCGTTGAGAAGACGGCCTTGCTGTCGGTGGGCTTGTTGTTGGCGGCCGCCGCGGCGGTCTTGATTTGGTCGGCCACCATCTGAATGAGCAGGGGGAGCGAAGGAAGGAGGTGAAGAGTGCGGAGGCCCTAAGTAGGCGCTTTTGCATATCTTAATCAATGAGTCCAGTGAACCGGATTTTCCTGTCTCTCTTTTCCTCTTCCATCCGAGGGGCTCCCGGTTCTCAACCCCCAATGGCAAGCAAGATCAAGAGGGTGCCGTCGGGCTCCTGGAAAAAGTCAGGATTCACGTGTAGGCGCTTTGGGTCAGGCGACTGAGCGAACATACTATGTAATTTGTCGTTGCAAAGGTGTGCAAAGAACTGCCCCTTCCTACGATACTGTACATCCCTATCGCCTTATGACGACGCAGGGGCTATTCTGCCTTCAATCCTCTGCTACTACGTACCCCAACGCCTGGCCAACCTTGACCCTTTGCCCTATCTCAACATTCCATTTGAATCCCCCTTTCGAATCCTCGCCTACAGAGCCTCCCTGGTCGAGATTTGTCTTCCGTTGACCTGCCGGTGCCTCAAACACCAACACAATGCTGGAGCCAAGTTTGAAGCCTCCCATTTCCTCGCCTCTGCGAAGGGCGTGTCCACCCAGAATTTTGCTCGCCTTGTCGTAGGTGGCTTCACTGAATCCGGAATATGGTTCCCCTCGCTCGGCGGCGGCTGCGGCTTGCAGGTCTGCCTCTGTGTCGGTGGTGAGAGAATTTGTTCGGAGCTCCTTGTCAAAGTTGATGACAATGGATCCAACGTTTGTGGCACCGACGGGGGTATAGCTGAAGAAGCCGTACTTCCAACGACCGAGCAGAACTACACGCTCATTCAGAGTGAATAGGCCCGGAAGGATCCGTTGCACGTAGGGCGAGACGGAATAGAGCTCCCCGGCAAAATGCCTCCTGGCCGAGCACACCCAGCTGACCGGCGAGTGGAAGCGATGGTAGTCGCCTGGTGCGAGATAGACGACAGCATAGTAAAGCTTCTTGTCTGTTGACGGGTGGGAGAACGGTGACCACCAAGGATTGGTAGTTGCCAGATCTGCAGAGACTGCCGCTTCGGAAGACGGAAGGGACTTGGTGGATGCATCCTGTTTGGGGGATGGGCCGGCCTGCTGCGAGCCCGAAAACAAATTTGGAAGTGTGTAAGAAATGCCGTTCATATTGGCAAACTCCTCCTCTGCCGAGATGGCTTTGACATCTGAGTCCTCTGCAGGAGACGTCTTCGGATCTTTGGCAGCTGCAAAGATCCTGGAAGGAGCTGCGGGATTTGGCGATGTGGGAGCGATCGTCCCGAGGAGAGCATCGACACTGTACGTCATGCCTTTGACTTGCTCCACTTCGCCGTTTTCAATCGTTCCAAATTGCAGGACTCGGGCGTCGGCAGGTGAGAGAACAGCATTGGAAGAGGGGTCTAGCGGGCGCAGGCCTGGCTTGAGCTCTCGGTAGAAGAAGGAGGCCAGGTTTGGGTAGACGTGAAGGTCAGGCTCAGAGATTTCATCGAAGTTGACGCCAAATATCCATCCGTAGAGCCTGAAGCCGGGTACCCGGAGATAGTATGGGATTGTGAGCTCGTTGAAACGGCCCCAGAGTCGCGAAATCGCTTTCAGAGGCAGCGTGGACATGATCTGAACCTGCCAGGAGCCGCCTGTAGGATAGATCCTCTGGCGTTTTGGAGGCCTTTTCCCGTCTGAGTCAGGGTCTCCTTCTTGTAAACTGTCTTCTCTTCTTTGGATGCGCAGAAACTGGAACAAGCCCAGGAAACCAATCCCAAGCGCGATGGGGATGGGTTTCCATTCTGTCTTCGTCGACCGCCATGCTTTCCCCAACCGCGTGCTAAAGTCCTCGTCCCCGCTCTTCTGATGTTCCTTCCATCGTCGTGAACTGCATGCAAAGGCTCGCCGCTGTTGCGCTTGAATGCGATGGTGCAAAGTGCCCAGCGGGAGGGTCGGTGGCGCAGGGAGAGGCTCATAGAGAGGGTGCTGGCAGCGAGGCCTGAGGAGCGACCGGCGGTAGAGACAGGATCTGCCCACTCGAGAGGCGGCCATTGCAACTGTTGCTCATTCCAAACCCGACAATCCAATTCTTCCACGGTTTCTTTGCTCTGAACGTGAGATGGGAGATGGTCGTTGTAGTCTTGCGCACTTTGTGCTGGTCCTGCACAATGACGATGTCCAAGCGGCGACGCGGTGGCGGCATATGATTGGCTGATCTGACGCGTCGCCTTCTGCTGCACGAACTGCGGCAATTGCAACTTCAACACCTTGTTCTTCTGTCGTACCTCGTAGTAATCGGTACTCCGTACTCCGTCCCTGACAGTTGCCCTGATGATTTCACAGTATGTAGGCACAGACACTCCGTACCTTACCTCATTCTCGTACGCCGCTCCCACCTCATCCCAACGCCTCTTCCATTAAGGGGGTACCCTTCTGTCGCTGTCAGCCGTTCGTTGGCTGTCAACATCGCTTTCATCGGCCATGTCCCAGCGCTCAGCACTACCTCTCTCACCATGAATGAGGGAAACCGCAGTCCGCCTGCGCCTGCGCCTGCGCTCTCCCAAACACCTCCTGGCGGAGACCTCTCCCCGCCGCCGCAACCGGGTCATGTCAACCTCAGGGTGAGCTATTTGGTTACGGGAAACCCTCGACCGCCTCATTCTCTGGGAAATGTTGCTCTCGATACCACGATCTCGGCGCTTCGGGACAGAATCCAGAATGAGCTTCCTGAACATCCGGCACCTGCTGAACAACGCCTCATCTACCAAGGGAGACCTCTGTTGCGAAATGATGCCACCTTGCGAGATGTCTTCAGGGTTGAGGTATGCCCCTTCTACATGACTTCTCCTCCCATGATCAATCTGACTTTCCATCAGTCTGGCAGAGAAGCCGGCCCCCTTCCATACACCGTCCACATCGTCATTCAGTCTCAGCATACTCCTCATCCCGCCCTGCCAGCGCCGAATCCGGTTCTGAACCCTCTTCCCTCCGGTCGGCAACCCTCAGACCCAGCGAACCCCTTGAGGGCCGCAGAGACCTCTGCCAACCGACTGCAAGAATCCCTTGCCCGCATACAGCATCAGATCGAGACAAATCGCGCCGACCTGAGATCTGTACAACACAGAATAGCCTTGCAACATACACATCTTGGAGGGCCTCCAGTTGCACAGGCAGGCCATTTCCACGGGATCCCCCAAGTGGATGCAAACGGCCAGCATATCCAGCTCCCGTTCCCCATGAACCTGAATTTTGGCCCGCCTTTTGACCAATGGCCCCAACCTCATCTCCATCCTGGAACGCTTCCTCGTCGCCCTCAGGGTGCTCAGGGTTCCCAAAGTGCCCCGCCCGAAGCTGCGAACCCGCTTCCAGCTGATGCCATGCACCAGCCTGCGCATGGGGAAGCAAATACTGCGACTGTGTCCGCACCAAATGTTCAGGACTTCCAAGGTCCGAATGGAGAGCGGGTCAGGGTGGTCACAGACCAGATGAACTTTCAGATCCCGTTTCAGCGACCATCCTCTGCCCCTGGGCAACGAGCGCCTGTGGTACCTCCAGCAGCGGCACCTCAACCCTCGCAGCGTTTGCAGGCTGCTGAACTGGCCCTCCCACCGCCGCCGGTAGCGCCACCTCAGCCATGGCCATACCAACCCTTTGCCGCGTATAGGCCTGGTCCTGCTGCTCAAAACATAAATGTTGCACAGCCTTCAACGGTCACAGCATGGGTTTTGTCGTCCCCAGCTGGCCCGCAGGCACTTTTGTTTGCCCCTGGTCATGGGTATTTCTTCTCCATGCCGTCCGATGCAGCTCCCCTTCAACACCAAGGTCGACCCACCCCCGCTTCCACCACTTCTGTGCCGCCTTCGCATGGCTCTGGTCCGGATCGGGCGCCACGGACACAACCAGCTCCACCAAACGAGCCGGGCCGCCCAGAAATCGACCGCGCCGTGGTTAGGGCCGACCAGGGCCTACGTGCGCCCGCGCAGGTGCAAGCTCAGCAGAACGTCGGCGACAACGATTTCTTCGCACTCATGATCGAAAGAGGGTGGCTGTTTCTCCGGCTCTATTTGTTCATGTTTGTATTTTCGGAGCCCGGCAGCTGGAAGCGATGGCTTATGATTGTTGTGGCTGTAATTGTCTGCCTACAGCCGAGGGATGGCCCTCTCACTCGAGCGTTGACGCTTGCCCGTCGCCATCTTGACAGTCTAATTGGTCCACCAGCTCCCCAGCCCCGGGCAGAAGCAGGTGCACAGCGAAGGCATCATGCAGGAGGCCAACATGGTCCAGAGGGTGCCCCGGGCGACCGTGCTTCGCAGCGACCGGCAAATGTCAGGGGAGCCGTTCAAATGACTCCAGAAGAAGCAGCAGCTCGCCTTACCCGAGAACACCAGGGACGAAATCCGCGGTTCTGGCGAGATTTGCTTTATCGTATTGAGCAAAGCATGGCGCTTTTCCTGGCCAGCTTGATACCAGGTGTTGGCGAAAGACACGTCAGGGCCAGAGAAGAAGCACGGAGAGAGGAACAACGAGTTCAGGAGGAGAGAAGCCGAGCGGAAGAGGAAGCAGCCGCACGAGGGCGGGCGGAGCGGGAAGCCGAAGCCCGCAGCGCTGAGGTATCAAATGGACCTGCAGCTGAGCTGCGCCCTGAGGTAAAAGGCAATGGACCTGGGGAGCAGTCCACATCAACCTCCGTGCAAGTCGCTGATAGAGAGTCCGAGTCTGTGGATTTGCGCAACAGGCAACCTTGACGTGAGTTACACGGCAATATTGAGGCAACAGGGCTCCTGCAGCTCCCGGAACATAGATCTGTAGATCTGTAAATCTTGAAAATCATGATCATTTCCACCATATTGCAACTTGGTACACTTCCTCGTACATGGAGGGAGTAAGGTAGATGCTCTCGCGCCCCGAACCCGGGCAAAGACCACAAGTTCAAAAGCGGCAGGTATCTCGTGCTATATCGAGGCTTGATGTCATCATCGATTTCCGGCCGAGGCGATACGCACTCTTGCTCACTCACCAGGCTGCACTTGCGTCTCCTGCGACCGTTATCTCTCTTTGATACAAGTCGACCTCATCGTCGCACTACATCCATTGATACGTGGAAGATGCCAATGTCTGACTCCTGCTGCACCTGTGCGACCCTCCTGACCGATGTAAAGCTCCCCTACGACCCTGACTCCGAGAAACACGTTCTTGATCACCGGCGCCTCGAGTGCTGCTCGCGCCAGATTTGCGCCTCTTGTCAACACAAGAACGCCCGCTTTCAGTCGTATTGTCCATTTTGTCAGATCTCATCTGGCCCTTCGGCATTGCCGAGGGATGGGCTGAGACTGCCTCCTTCGTACACGAAATCGCCCGCTCCGGGTACTCGAGCGCCGCGGCCAGAGTCTCCGCCTCCTGCGTATGAATACTTGATCACACCTAGGGGGAATCGAGAGCAGAATACCACCCCGCCAGCCGATACGGAGGACACTGTCCACTTTGTTGGATCAGACGAGTCGTTGCAGTCGCTCTCTCTTGCCTATAAAGTCTCCGCTTCGGTTCTGCGCCAGCACAATAATCTCTACTCGGACCAGCTCCTGGCAGCCCGGAAATGGATACTCGTCCCGAAATCTCACTATAGAGGACCGCCACTGTCAACACCTCCTGACCCGGAAGAGGAGGAACGAAAGACCAAACTGAGGAGGTGGATGGTTGCCACGAAATGTGCTGATTACGATGTTGCCGCCTTGTACCTGAAAGGAAGCGATTATGATCTGGAGATCGCCGTGGAAGCATTCAAAGCAGACGAGGAATGGGAGAAGAACCATCCTTTGAAAGGCAAAGGTAAAGAAAGTATGACCCAAGTACGACGCTTTGGGAGGGGAGGCAGCATATCCGGGCAGCTTTCATGACCATTTCGGACGACTTCTCCCGGTGGTGAACAACCATCTCCATCGCTCTCGATGCTACAAGGATGTTCCTTCGCCCGGTCACTCGGGGCAATTGTACTCCGTTGACAATATCCCTGGACCTCATCACGACAATTTCCGCGCCCCGCAGAAAAGCTCTTCAGAACTCAGCCGCCAAACCAGCGGCCCTCGGCAGGGCTTCAACCGGCGAATACACACATGTGGGAATGATGCCACGCGCCAATACAGCGGCGGCAGAACAAAAGAATACATTGGGGACAAAACACCATATCTACCACTTCATCGATTCATCACACTTGCTGGAAACAAGTCGAAACCAGCAGATGTTTGCACGTGGGATGTGCTTCTTCCAGCCTTGTCAGTTGATTTCCGGCGCTGGAAGATCGGGATTTGGCAGACTGCCACTGGGAGCATCTTTTGGCCTTATGATCAGCCAGAGACTGCGGCGCATATCTTTCTCCTCCTCATCGTCGCTAAGCCTCTCCTCCTCGATGTCTTTCATTTCCTTATTGAATTCCTTCTCTTCTTTCAGCCTACTCTTGTCGTACTTCTCAAGCAATCGCGCTCTCTTCTTTTCCAGTTTCTCCACCTTCTCATGCTTCTCTTTTGTTCTGGCTGACTCCATTTCAGTGTCTACCTTCTGCAGGTCTTTCTCAAGGTCCTTCGCGAGGCCGCTCATCTCCTTATCGTACTCGTCTTTTAGCTTTTGGGTCTCTTTGAGGTACTCGTGCTGCACTTCATGACGCTTTCGTACCAATTTCTTCTCGTCATGTTCCTTCATTTTTTCAGTGATCATCGACTGGAATTTACCAAACTTGGTTTCGCGGGTCTCAATCTCCCGCGATGGCGATGGGTGGAGCTCAAGAGGAGCAATCCACTCTTTCATGGCGTCCAGCCTTCTCTGCTGCCCATTCACCGGGACTCCGCCGACATCAAGCTCGGCAAAAGGCTTCAACAGCGCAGCCTTCTTGTTGACCTTCCCTTTACTGTTGAGGATTGGCATCCCGGTCAGCCGCGCAACCGCATCAAGCTTAGCAATCTCGACCTTCAGCCCTGCTGGTCCAAAAACCTCTGCATTCGCCTTCCGCAGTTCCATCTCCGTGCGACCGTAACTCAGCAGCTCCGCCGAGACATCAGCCGCGGTGCCAATCGACGAGCCAACAAGGGCAGCCGTTGGCTCGGGCACGAACCCGACGACGTCGCCGACGACGCCGAGGACGACCAGTGGTGGTGACTTGACGGTCACGCGATTGAGCCTGTCGAGGAATTCGAAGAAGGTTGACTGTGAAATGGAATGTTCTTGCAGGCGTGGCGCATAGGCACGGAGGAAAGGGGAACCTCGGCCACGCTTCAGGGCGGGAATCGCAATGGGTTTGTCGAATCCAGGAGTGGCTGAGAAAGATCGCGAGAACCTGGAAGTGAACCTGGAAGTGAATGTGGACGTGAATGTGGAAGTGAATGTTTGACTCGGTGTCTGTGAATGCGGAGAATCTTCAGAAGGCCGTTGATTTGGATAGAGGATTGACGACGTGGGCATAAGGCTGGAAGAAGAGAACTCCGTCGTTGCCTGGGTGTATGTCGGTGGATATTGCGTAGTTGAATCCCCCATCGGGTCATGATATTGCGGCTCGCTTTCGGTGGCATTTCCTTGAGGGCCGGAGCCCGACATCTCCCATTTAAAGTCCATTGTACTGCAGCTTTTGTCCTGGGAAGATGAAGAGAGGTATCCATCACTCACACCAGGCCTTATATATAGCTATTCTGCTCGTACCAAGGACGGGGACACGTATTAGGAGCTCTGGGCCACTCGTTGACGAACACCCAAGACCCCGTGAAGCCCCAGAGAACCCGAGGATAGAGACCGCGCACAAGCCCGGCACGGAAATGGACGAGGCTGTGAGTCTCGTAGAGCTTTCCTGATTTGGGGATAGTGAACATTGTGTGGAGGTTGAAGATCGGCAAGTCAAGAATGGTGAATCTTGGGGGAATCTTGGGATACTGAAGTGATAGAAGAGATAGAAGTGCCCAGCATGGATGAATACGAGATACGGAGTACGAGCAGAGGCAGTGAAGTATTGGCAGCGAGGCATTGACATTGGCATCTGGTATTGGCGTTGGTGTTGGCATTTGGCAATCCTGTGAGGAGCAGGGGGCTTCACGAGATACGCGGGCTTGGTTGGGTTCACGCGGTTAAGCACGTGCAGGTACGTATCTCTAATCTCCAGACAAACATACCTGGTACCTTATCAATGGATATAAATATCCTGGCATTGGCATCCCTTAGACGAAAGGGAGATAGACCGGATCCACAGGAATAGCCATTGCTCTTCCCCCCCTGCCAATTTGACTTGGGAGCACTTCGTCCATGAATCGCAGGGGACTCTACCATGCGTCAGATGGTACCAATTTTGATTCTTTGGTATGTACAACTATCATTTCGAAAGAGATCTTCGTCTTTGCAAGTTCTCTGGATGTGCTCTGCGAACCCTTCCCATCAGTTCTTTACGAATGGTACCCGTTGCACGCAGGCACGCCTCCTGCCCTCATCAACTCTGGAACTGATACTCTATGGCGAATTCTCCCGTGGCTGTCCGGATCCAGGCGTTCTGTTGCCGCTCCGCTGGCAGATTCAATATATCTATCATCTCCACAAGGCAAGATGAGCATGATCTCCTTCCAGACAGGGACGAAGACGTTGTCTGCATGTGGTGTGAAGGAAACCACCACCTTCTCTTGCGTTGAACTGTAGGATATCGTGAATGCCGAGATTGCCGGTTGAAGCGCGAGTCCGTCGTCTTCATACCATGTCGAGGTGAAAGTCTGCCCGTGCGAGTTACCTTCGGGTGGAAAGATCTCGATTCCTCTGTAATCATCTTCCGGAAGCGAATCGCTTTCTGGCTTGGTCTCAGCTGGCATCCTTGTTTGAAGGCTTTTTCCAACCGGGATAGCACCGCCGATCTTTGCAAATATGGGAATACTCTCTCTCCATGGGGACTGCACGGACACCCATTGACCGGAAGCGCGGTACTCGTAGGGCGCGTTGAGGTTGACATAGCCATGGTCGAATCCATCTTTCACCTGGCACCTGGGAAGATACATCCGAGCTGTGTCGACGCCAGGCTGATACACTCCTCCGATCAATAACGTATCTCCGAACCAGTATTGCTCTTCGCCAGCCTTCAGCCGTTTTGTCCAAACCTCGGGATCGGATTCATATCCCCATCCGATCCATCTTTGAGGAGGGATTGCAGCCAGATGGCTTTCAAGTCCGAGGGAGTAAATGTACGGCATGATTTCGTATCTTCGCTTGATGGCCTTGCGGACCATGGGCGTGACCTCGGGATACATCCAAGGCTCGATGACTTCGCCCGCCTGGTTGTCTTGGGGAGAGGTTTTGAAGCAATTGATTGCAAAGCGAATCTGATGGCATCCGAGTTGAATCCAGCGAAGTAACAGTTCGGGAGAAGGCTGTGGTCCCTCGAATCCGCCGATGTCATGGCCATAGCAGTGCATCAAGCTGACTCCGGCGTTCAACGACAGGGCATTTGCTGCTTTCATACTTTCCCAACTGGTCATGTTGTCACCACTCCACGAGCTGCACGCATATCTCAGGGTCCCAATGCTGGCACTTCTGGTCAAGACAAACGGTCGGACTCCGGGTTCTGCTCGCAAGAGGCCCTCATACGAGGCTTTCGCCATGAGTTCGGTGTGCATGGCACGCCCCCAAAGACCAACACTCTGGTCTACCTCCTCCGTGGCTCGTGGGACATTTTGCAGGGACATTTGCCATTTGTCGCTCGGCAAGGTGTATTCGTTGTTGTCGTTCCACATGGCATCGATACCCTGTCTCTTTAGATTTTCGACACCTTTGGCCCACCACTCATATGCCGCAGATGAGGTGAAATCGACATGACTGCCAGTGCCACTTTCGCCTCCGCCTGCGCTCCACAGCCGCATCTCAGCAGTTTTCTTCGTGCGAGCATCAGTGAACAGCCCTTTGTTTTCCGCAAGGTATTTGTAGTCGGGATGTGAAGCCAAAACAAAAGGTTTGATGTTGGTGAGCAATCGGATACCTTGAGCATGATACTGTGCGATCCATTCCTCCGGATTCGGAAAGCGATGCCTGTTCCAAGAGAAGACATTCCTGACTCTGGGCTCTGTTTCGGCGATGGAGTATCCCGAGCTCATCTGGTGAGCAGAGCAAGGGATATCGTGTTCCTTGAGCTTCGTTGCAAAATCCAGAAGTTGCTGGTAGGCTGGAGGATTGTCGCCCATCGTATACTTGTAGCCACCTGACAGATACCCGTACGCCCAGCGAGGAGCGAGCAATGGAAAACCGGCCAGTTCAGCATAGCTGCGTATCACATCCTTCAGGGTCCGTCCCACGATGATGTACTCCTCCAGCCCACCGTAGTCTTGCCGGTAGACTTTGAAATGTCCCCAGAGACCGTCAATCTCAGAGCCCACTGCCCATGATCCGCGACTGTGACTGGTGGAGACCATTGCAACACAGCCGTTGGGAGTCGCTTTGATGAGTAATGGCATGTGTTTGTACATTGGATCGGTCGCGTAGGCCTCATAGCCAAAACAGTCGGTTGCAGAGACTTGGAAGTAGCGGGCTGTGAGATCCATCGGGGCGCTCTTCTCCCCAAGGCCAACGTGCATGGCGGTCCGATCATGTTGTGTATAGTGAGCAATTCCTGGGCCATCAGCCACGTATGACCGATATGCGAGATCAGAGTGAAGAGTCTCTTCGGAATCAAGCCAGCTCAGTGAGACCACAGGAGCGTGGTCCCAACTGACCGAGGCCCTCGTCTCACCAATTTTAAAGACATATTGGGAATTGCTGAGCTCGGAAGATTTGATTTTGACACTTTCGAGGTTCTTGTGAGGCTGCAAAATGGATGGATATGGGGGAAGTGGGTGAGTCTGCGATGAAAAAGTTGTCCGGAACACATTGGATCGTACGGCTTCGAAGGTGAAGTCAAATGGGGTGTTCGAGTCTGTGGATTGAAGCTGTACTGACCCAGAAAGCTTGGTGTCTGAGGCGATTCTGTTGTAGGACTTGGGAATGCTTTCCAGCTGAGGCATCTTGAAAAATGAGACGCGAGGAGGCAAGTTGGTGAGAGAAGCAAAATGCAACAAATCCAATCGTTGGCAGTCAACCCTCGAGAGATGAAAAGATGTGAAGGTCCAAGGACAAGCCTGCCGTGATACCTACTACCCCAGGTTCAACTCCGCGTCGTCTCGGAATCACCAAGCGAAGTGCAGAGCGAAAATGCAAGCATTCATATGCAGGGATCGGATTTCGGACGCCAAGTGCGATCCCAGCTCTGATCTCTCGCTGAGGGCGAATCATCTGTCTATATCAAAGCCTCCTACTTCACTGCCCTTCGCCATTCGTCCCCGAAGATCCGACTGGGTTGACAGACCACCTGACTAGAAGGAAATGTGACAGCAGTCTGACACTTCGACACCTGCATGGTGGAGAATTCGTCAACTCTCGAGTCTCGAGAAGAGTTCTCCGACCTCGCAGGATTCATCTACTCGGGAGTCTGCATTGTTTGACATGTCTGACAACTCTGTTCGACGGTGAACTCTTGTATCTGAATCGAGCACCTTTCCAAGCACCGGTAAGTCCTCCCGATCCAAGGTGGAAACGACCGTCAGACTTCAAGATTTTCCCTCGTGGACCCTGGCACCCCGCGTTGGTGGTGCCGAAGATCACTGCCATGGATGACATTTGCTTCTCTGGGGATTCCACGGGGTTGGATCACTGTTGGCCCATGGGATGAGTGTTGTGTTGTGTTGCGCGAAAGTCGGCTGATGGCCCGAACCTGTCTTCGAGACACTGCAACCCTGTTCGGATGAACATATATGTCGTGCGACGTCCTCTTTGACCATCCGACTGTGTTCACCGATCTATCGCTGCACTCATCCATCTCCACATCTCCTGCCATCTACTCTCAAAAGCTTTCTTTCAGCGATGGAAGACGTAGGTGTGAAGGCCCAAATCGATCATGTCGAAGCCAATCCGGACGTCGACCTGAAGAATGACAGAGCAAATAAGATCTTGAGCGAAGTGGGAGGGCAACATGTTGTCCTCACGCCCGAAAACAATTCAAGAGTCTTGAGGAAGATTGATCTCTTCATCTTGCCAGTGGTTCTGGGCACATACTTCTTGCAAGCGCTGGACAAGGCGACTTTGGCTTATGCTTCGGTCTTCGGCTTGGTCGATGATACCCATCTCGTTGGCCATCAATATTCATGGCTCGGGGCAGTTGTGTACCTCGCTCAGCTGGTAGCCCAGCCCTTGATCGCCTACCTGTTGGTGAAGTTGCCCCTGGGTAAATTCCTCGCCATCATCGTCCTGCTTTGGGGAATTGCCCTCTCTGCGATGCCGGCAGCCCACAACTTTACCGGCCTGCTCGTCTGTCGTTTGTTCCTGGGTCTCTTCGAGGCTGGCGTTGGTTCGTATCTCCCTCACGATATCTGGGTCCGCACTCTGCTTACACTGCCACAGCTCCTGCGTTTATTGCATTGACTCAGATGTGGTGGCGTCGACGAGAACAGCCTTTCAGACTTGCTTTGTGGTACAGTCAAAATGGAATTACGAATATCATAGGGTCCTTGTTGACCTGGGGAATCGGGCACATTCACTCAGATTCCTTAAAATCTTACCAGGTATGCTTGTAACCCGTGCAGCACTGTCCACCTGTGACATTCAAATTGACGGCGCCTCAGATCATCTTTTTATTCTTCGGTTTAATCACAGTTGTTTATTCGGGGCTGGTTTGGTATTTTCTACCCGATTCTCCCATGACGGCACGCTTCCTGAAAGGAGAGGACAAATTGGTTGCGATCGAGAGGTAATATCAAGGCATTCTTTGGGCTTATCACCAGTAAGCTAACCTTAAGAAGACTAAGAGCAAACAATCAGGGCATTGAAGGTACTGAATGGAAGTGGTCTCATGTGAAAGAGGCCGCTCTTGACCTCAAAACCTGGATGTGGGCGGCAATGATGTTCTCCATCTCTGTGCCTAGCGGCGGCATTTCGACATTCGGTCCGCTCATTGTCAAAAACTTTGGATTTGATCAATTCCAGACGATCCTGCTCAATATGCCGTTCGGCGCCGTCCAGCTCGTCGCGACACTGGTCGGTGCTTGGGCGGCGACAATGCTCAAGTGGAAATCTCCGGTTCTGGCTTTTCTCAGCCTCCCCCCTATCGCAGGCTGCGTGATGCTGCTTCACCTTCCGCGAGACGCATCGGCAAAGGCACCTCTACTGGTTGCGTATTACTTGGTACGTTTGCTTGCGCCGAGCTCTACCATCGATACTAATGAAAACAGATATCCGTCTACCCAGGAATTAGTAAGGTTTGACACTGGTTTCTATCGGCTGATACTAACACACTGAAGCCCCATTGATCTACTCCTGGAGTGCTGGCAATACAGCCGGAGAGACAAAGAAGAAGGTATTCCTCCTGCCATGATCTGCCACCTCTGTTCAGTCTTGACTCGAGTCCATTATCTAGGTCACGACAGGTGCCTTGTTCGTTGCCCAATGCGCCGGAAACGTGCTCGGTCCTAACCTGTACACGACTGGAGAAGCACCTCTTTACCGAAGAGGCTTGCTATCAAAGTGAGACTGCCTCCTCCAACATGCACCATCAATCACTGACGCTGCATTTCCAGTCTTGCCCTTTTCGTCGTCCTCATCGGCCTCTACGCAGTGCAGGTCTTCTACTTGATGCTTTTGAATAAGAAACACGGGAAGAGGAGGGAGATGCTGGGCAAGCCTGCTGTTCTGGTGGACAAATCCATGAAACGCGTCAAGGCTGTTCCCGATTCCGCCGATGAGGACCAGGGAGAAATTGTGACAGGGCATCATGCCTTTGACGACAAGACTGACTGGGAGAACGAGGACTACATTTTCTTGTATTGAACCTTATTGTTAGCATGGCAGCAGTGGACTGTAGCGGAAGGAAATGTTTGATACTGATGACGCCTGCGCCTCACGACCTTGTATCCGTGGATCTCAGTAACTTAAGGAGTGACAAGCTTGCGGCGTCTGAGAGGTCGATGAGCTCTGTTGGGCACTTGAACTATTCCGTTGCGATTGTCGGCTTTTGGGAATCTTGTCTCGTCAGGAGCCTGTGATAGCAGATGGTTCTGTCTTTCTTGTGTTTCGAAATAGAGGGCAATTCGACGCCACTTTGATGCCAGTCCCTATCTCCCAATATGCTGTAGATATAGATATGCATCATACTCATTGGAGGACCACGAATATCGGCTACTGAATACTGTGGCATCCACCAATCTCGGCATTTCACCTCCACAAATTACAATACAACCTCGCAGGTGGCAACTCCATTTACCGAGGGATAGAATGTGGTTACGTGGAGAGCAAGTCATTATATTTGTCAAACCTCCACCGGGAGAGCCCGAGATTCGACCTCCAAGTTTCGCGTCCTCGATGTCTCCCCCAATGGTCTCTCCTGATGGACATTGATGAGACGCCCACCAGCGCTCCTACCTCAAAAGGAAAGAAGAGAATTCCGGTAAGCTAATTAGAACACGCTCAGGAGCCCCAGTGCAATGAATCGTCATGTTTACAGCGAGCACAGAAAGCCTGCGGGTCTTGCCGGGCATCGAAGGTCAGATGTGATGGCCAGCGGCCATGTTCGCGGTACGGTTCTCCAGAGTGTAGATTTGCAAAATCTTGTAACTCACATTCACAGCTGTCGCAATCTGAAGAAAGTCTGCGTCTTCATCGAGAGGCAACCTGACCCCCATGAACTGTGAGAGGCCCTGTGCACATCTTTTCCATTGGCGGGAGTACTGAGTCATACCGGAATAGAAAGATTGAGACTCTCGAGAGGGAGGTTGAGGTCCTCAAGCAGAGACTTGATTCACAGCAAGCCGAGTCATGTGCTTCCTCCAGTGCCCAAGAGGTCGCCACCTCTACAATATCTGCACTCAGCTCTCCAGCAGATGCCTCTAATCTGGCTCAGACAAGATCAAGAACAGAATCCATGCCGGGAATATCACAGAGAAAGCGAACACGATCGCAATTCCAGGTCGAGGAGTCATCGGTCCCAAACTTTGCAGCAAGAGGACTCGTCAGCGTCGAGCAGGCCGAGTTATTCTTCAATGCCTTTTTTCAAGGATGCGATCGTTATGTTCCGATATTTGACCCCCTTCACGATACCTTCGAGTCCATTAACACACGAAGTGCGCTGCTGTTCGATGCAATCGTCGCCGTCGGATGCGGCGTGATCAGCGATGCGGATTCTCAGATCTGTCACCTCCTGAACTTTCATCTGAAAAAAATGCTCAACTTTGTGATTGTCAGCCCAGACTATGCCTCACTGGAGACGGTCCAGGCTCTACTCGTAACAGCCTGCTATACCTCCGAGCGGTCCTTGCTGCTGGCCTTTGCGACAAGAATGGCTCTGGACCTTGGGCTTCCAGACGCGTATGAGGAGCTGACCAAAAGCCTTGTTAGCGGGGCTACGACCTCCTCCGGTAGCGACGCGCAGTCGTACAGTGAAGAAGACGCAGTCTTGATGAGGCGGGCCAGAGCATGGTTCCAGCTCATGGTCCTGGAGCAGATCCTTCGCGTTGATGCGGGCAACTTGCGAAGCTTCCAGTTAAAGGGCGACCCACGGCGTTGTCGGATACTCCTCGACAGGCCTTTTGCGACAGTTCTCGACCTTCGGTTGTTATCACAAGTGGAACTCAACTCGCTCCGTGCAAGAACGCATGACTCGATCTCGGGGACAACCAAATTCGATGAAGGCGAGATCATGGACATGCTCCGCGATGCCCAGATAGACATCGACATCTGGTTCAATGACTGGCAGAACATTATGCAGAGATCCCCAACCAGTGAAACTCCGGTGCTTCTCCTGAACCTGGAAGTTCAGAAGTATTGGTCCCAGGCAGTGGCCTCCTGTCGTGCAGTGCGTGTCATTGGGGATGACAACATTGCCGCAATGTCATCAACACAGCGACAGATTTTACGCATGGCTCAGAACGCTCTCAAACAGCATCTTCGAATCATTCTCGATCAGCCACAGCATTATCTTGCCAACTTCTGCTTTGCGATGGACTTTGTGTGGGCGAAATGTGCCTTTTGCTTCCTGCTGCTGCTCAAACTGACCCGACTGCTTCCGGATGAAGACAGTTCCGCGAAGCGCAAATTGCTCGACGACGGGTACGTCCTCATGAATGAGCTGAACAAAGCCGGAGGTGGTTGGACGAGTGGCGGGAGAACCAACACCAGTAGAATCTATCTCCAGGTACTGCAGTTGAGCATCCAGAAATACGGGCGTGCTCTTCAAAGTGACGAGTCGACTCACAGCCAAACCGATCCCCAGCAACGGAATATGCAGCAAGATCCTCATTCCCCGATGAATTTCTTCTGGGCATCATGCAATACCGGTGGCGTCAGTGAGATTGAGGCTTTTGTCCCAGAGCAGTTCATCTTCGAGTGGGATTTTCCTGGGTTGACCCTGTTCTCTTCTCCAACAATGGTTGATACCTTCTTTGATGAGTTCCTGATAGGCAACGGAGGGAATGATCCTTTGCTATTTGATATGATCAGCTAGGTTGGCAGTCCGATGGAAATTGAAAGTGCGTTCGATGGGTTCCGAGCTTCAGGTGGTATCAACATTTGAGTCCTCCACTGCCATTGCCACTTCCGCTATGGCCGGGTGCCAGTATGGATCAAGTGCTCGGAGGATCGTTCTGACGAGTCGTCTGGCTCGCCCCTGAAAGTACCACTTGGATTCTATTCTCTGCAGCAAAAGAGAATAGTGTGCCAGTAATATCAACGCACTTGGGTGATGGCCTCTGAGAAGGTTCATGAATCCTTCAGACATCCTCGTCGGCCATACTCTCAATGCATCCCAGGTCGTGAAACACCCAGGGGTTGCCTCGGAGAACGCAAAGGTCAGTGCGAGGTCTTTCGCTGCTTCGTGATACAGAGAACATACATCCTCTGGCCAAGCTCTGCTCGAAGATTGTGACGGGATGAGAGCAAGGAATTTCTCGAGAGTGGCGCTTTCGTATGACTTGCTGATATGGAAAGGTGCATCCCAGGCAATGGCCAGAGTCCTGATGGGGCCGGCCTCGACATACTCCCAGACCGTGCATAACATGATACATCCACTTCGGATGAAGTGCAGCCACCAAGGCGGCACCATGTCATCGTCTGGACTCGTCACCAAGAGCAGGTCATCATCCCGTGTTTCCGCGGCGAATGTGTAGAGGATCAGCACGTGGCTGAAGGCGAGGATTGCGTGACAATTTTCGATGGTTGGATTTGCAATGGCAATTCGAAACAGCGGCATTGCCTTGTCCTGATACCTGGAGGCGTCCATGGAATATTCCCGGCGACTGTCTGGGTAGAGATGAGCTAGGTGAAGGGAAGTGAGCGATAGAAGAGCCAGCATCAGAAATTCGTGGTCATGCGCGAGCTGGACGATGGTATGACGCCAAAGGATCTCGTCGCCGCTGTCAATAGCTACGGTTGCGCTGGTAGAGGTTTGGTAGTGCTGTAGCAACGTGGCAGCATGAGACTCAAGAGTGTGATAATGCTTATCGGCGGAGAGGTTGACAATTCGTAGAGATTCACTGGTTGAAGCTTGGTGAGTGCTCGGTTTCCGCGAGTCGCAACTGAGTTCAATGAGCTCTCTCAACCCGGCGTCGCCGTCTGTCAAGCCTTCTATTTGATGTTTATCAGAGTATCCCGAGAAATACTTGAGCAGATTGCCGCGAAAAAAGGTCTGGACAGGAACGGGCCACGAAAGTTCCTCGCCCGCGTGCCCTTCCGAAGCCCAGTGGCTTTTCATGCGCTTCTTCGTCAGACATATATGGGCACATCCTGTGAAGCCGCATCTTAAGCCTGTGAATGTCGGGAGCTCTGGAATGGGAAACTGATCGGGTGTCGGTAGTACCACCTCCTCCGGGTGGCAGAGATCCAGGCCAGACACGAAGTCGACAAAACGTTTCCTCGACGAAGACGGAATTCGGTGGATCTCCTTCAGATGCCGGTCGACTGCCTTAGCGGAAACTGCATATCGACAAACCGAACAGACCGCCACGCGGTATTCGGGAAGGTAATGAAAGAGTTGTGATGGTGACAAGTCGCACCATGCACTGTTGCCATGCGAATCTTGGCTCATGGCTTCAGCTCCTGTTCTGCAATCAAGATCGGGCGGCGCGAATATTGCCGAGGGGACGCAACAGCCTTGAAAGCCTGCCGCCTCTCGGAAATTGGAAGAGAAGGTCGGAGAGCGTTGGTGGCTTATGAGTTTGATCTCGTTTCGTAAATGCGCCTGGTCAAAATTCAAGACAACACAGGCAGAGGCAGGCCTCGGAGCTCGCGGGGATGAGGCGATAGGCGATGAGGCTGGGCCGATGAATGATGATACGCACGATCGTCCAAGTGCGCCTTGGTCGTCGACGGTGCCGTTCCCAATCATCTTTGATCTCTGATGTAGCCGAACTCCACAGGGCATCAGGATTGGCCCTTTGGACTTCCTTGACGCATATCGGATGTCAGCATCTAGACCCATCGGCGGCGTTAAGGGCAATCATATCTCTCTCCGACGGTCAATGTCTCGCCATACTCTCGAAGCAGCAGAACTGCCTTGCGAAGGGCGGTGTCAATCACGCCTCTGATTAGTGGCGTGGCATCTTCTCTGAATTATGCCGTCTCAATAATGATCAAAGGGTCGGAATGATAATGGTCCGTTGCTTCGCGGTCGGTGCCCTGCGAGGTCCCGGATATGCTCAAGTTACAGGTATAAATGGATCGCGTCCCAAGTCACACAGTTCACACTCTCTCTCCACCCTCAACTACTCATTGTCGAAGTCATGTCCAAATTCACTCGAACGGTTCTAATCACGGGCGGTACGCTCGGTCTTGGTTTCCACGCTGCTACAGAGATTGCGCGACAGCGCCCTGATTATTGCGTTGTGATTGCGTCTCGCAAGGACGCCGATCACAGTGCTGCCTCGATCAACAAAAAGCTGGGTCAAGACAATGTCCGATTCATGCCTCTGGATCTGGGTGACCTGAAGAACGTCAGGTCTTTTGTCAAGACCTGGGGCGAGCAGAACCTCCGTCCTATTTCGCACCTCCTCCTGAATGCTGCCCTTCAGTTCCCGGGCGAGGAGACCCATTACACTGTCGACGGATTCGAGGCAACCTTTGGAATCTCGCATGTCGGCCACGCACTGTTGTTCCACCTGCTTCAGCCTTTCATGGCCGACGATGCAAGAATCGTTGTCACCTCCAGCGGAACCCATGATCCTGCTCAGAAGTCCGGCCTCCCAGATGCAACTTACAACACTGCCGATGAAGTGGCACATCCTCCTGCCTTGTCAAAGAAGGTCACTGGCCGCCGGCACTACTCGACCACCAAATTGTGCAATATCCTGTGGACATATGCCCTGCACCGTCGCCTGACGAAGCTTCCGGGCAAGAAATGGACCGTCGTTGCTTTTGATCCTGGTCTCATGCCGGGAACTGGCCTGGCGAGAGATGCGGGCCCTGTTCTCCGTTTTCTCTGGCACCACGTCTTGCCGTATGTGATGCCGGTGCTCAGGTTGTTGATTACGCCCAACATCCACCGTCCAGAAGATTCCGGTGCCAATCTGGCATGGGCGGCTCTCGACAACACGACCAGCGGTGTATATTATGAGATGAGGAAAGAGATAAAGTCGAGCAAAGACAGCTACAACGAGGCTAAGCAGGAGGACTTATGGGCGTGGACAATCAAAACCGTGGCGTTGGATGACAAAGAGAGGCATGACTTCGAACTGATAAACGAGTGATGGTTGAGCAGTCCCAGTACCTGGAAGGCAGGAAAAAGAGTCTGGACAGTTGGTGGGCCAGGAAGATTTATAGGTTTGCTCATAAACCATCCTTGAGCCGCCGTACCAACTTGTGGCAGCATGCCGCGCATTCAGCGCCGCGTCGAAATGAGACTGACCAGTCCGCGCTCAGAGAACCTATGGTTGAAGAATTGAATAATATTATTCACGATTCTGAACAAGAAGACTCCTTCCCTCCTTCCGTCGTACTCGTGCCAGCCCCTCTTCCTTTCAGACTCCATCCTCCGAACAACTCCCTGCGCAGCAGACCTCCGACTTCCACATTTGCAAAATGTAGAGTTGCCAGGGCATCTTGAAGACTCGGGGCGCCATTGGGATAGACGATATGTAGCCCGGATTCCAGGGATGAGTCCGGTCGGAACTTGTCATGATAGGCCTTTTTGCCTCCGATGGGGAGGTGGCGGAACGCACGGCGATAGCAGGATTTCGTGAGAGCGGCCTTAGGGCGTGAAAGTCCTACCACGACGTCCAATTGGGCGGAAGGCTCAAAGCCGAAGCTCAGGTAGCCAATTCCCGCGTGGTGGAGAAGCGACATTGCAGAGAACACGAGAAGGTCGGTAACGCCTCTTGGGGCCGAGGGCAGCGCACAGTAGGGATCGAGGTGGTAGCCCTTGTTGGCGCCAATCTTTCGCAAGGCTGCAAATCCATTACACTGACCTTCTCGGTCCTTGGTGTATATATACGTCATCAGCGTGGGAATCGCAAATGGATCGAAAACGGTCATGTATGCCTGTGGCTGGCCCGAGTGGTTGCGATTGTCTCTCCACGAGTCGTATACCTGGCGGAGTTCTTGCTCGAGATGTTCATCTCGACCACGGGCAGGCACATATGCGTGAACAGATATGCCACCACGGTCAGGGTCGAGCAGCTGTTTGTTTTGCGTCACCATTCGCTTTCCCTCTTTCTCTTGCAGAATGGGGTTATCGAGAGGATTGAGGACCCGTTCGGTGCCGAAGCGCATAGAAACCCATTTCCGTTGGCTCGCATATGGGATGAAGCTGTCGGTCGCCCCCAAGAAGACAATGCCCCAACGTCGGTGCTTTCGCATGCGGCGGAATTCTTCCAGGAGAGTGTCGTATTTTTCGCGGCTGCAAAGCGGATCACCACCGACGACCGCAACGTTGTTTTTGACCTTGTAGTATAATGCTGCCTGCCGATCTTTGGTCATGAAAAATCGATAACTAGGGTCGAGAATACCCATGTGAGACACTTTTCCGTAGCGTTCGACCAAGGCGCTGAGGGCTGAAATCGCGACAAAATCATGAAGAGTAAAAGTGTGGATGTCGTTCCTTTTTCTCTTCGGCAGAGAGATGGACAACGTTTGGTTGACTGGGGGTGGGGTGCTGATGTTGACGGTCAAGGAAGTTGAGAACGACTGTTGAACACTGTGATCGCCGTTCCCCCCAGCGACCACATCTTTCGAAGTAATGGATGTCGTCACCACTGTCGTCTTCTTTTGGCTGTCTTCAGGCGTATTAGATGCCAGCAAGTGTAGTCGCTGCACAATATCCATCGGATCACTGCCCTCTGATGGCGACAAGAGAACTTGTGCCATGTGTCCCCCAAGCAACTCGGACAGGAGAGGTTTGTTCTGGGGAGCGTTTCGGGCGCGTCTCATCGGATCGCTGGGCGGCTTTGACGGTGTTTTGGAGGACTTCCTGGATTCCCTGCCGGGGGACGAAGGGTGAGCTTTCGGCATGCTTGAGGCCATATGGAAGAGGAGGCCTCTTCGTCAATTATTTCCTCTTGAGATAGCTGCGTCGAAGAGAAACAAACTTGTTCAACTTGCCTGGTTTTCCGAAAGTTTGTCTTCTGGAACCGAGAGTCATATAGTCGAAGAGGTCTCTGCCATGACCGAACGAACTTTCTTTGTTCTTCACGCCTGGCCCGCTCGCCCTGCCCCCTCTCGTTGATGTGCCACAGGCACCCGTCTGGAAGTGTATTCCGCTCAACATTACCAATGGGTAGGCAGACGACCTGGCCGCTGCGTTTGAACAAGCACAGTCTTTGATTGGGAGCCGGTCTCGGGAAGTCAAACAGCGAGTTCGATTGACTCCATTTTGAAGGCTGCCAGGCTCTATTTTCGTCATCTCCACCTTAACCTCAATCTCCAAGAGGACGACGTCTGTCTAGATTCTGGAGGCCGCGCAAGCTGGCTGTGAGGGAGAAAGTTAAACGCGCAAGCTTGAGTTGCTTGACGTTCTTGTCTTACTGCGCAGTGCGTATTGATTTCTCATTTCTCGGTTAGCAGGCAGCACCGTTTCTTAGCTATTAGCCGACCGTATTGCTCGTATCGCCCCTATGCGGGATACGGCACCTTTATGGGCATCGCCGTTGGAACCCGGAAGCTGTATCCCACAGTTCAATACTCGTCAACGGCCGGAACGAGAGGCCGATCATGGATGCACGGGGACCTAATTGACTCGCGGCCGTGGCTTTGCTAGAGTTCCGGAAATCGACAAGGCTGCTGCATTCAGCACCTCAGCACGCGTTCTCAGTAAATATCGTCCTCAAGATGGGGCCTCCTCGTCCTCCACCACCTTAGACCAGCCGCCTCCATCCCGAGCTATCACCATGGCACCTGTGACTCGACGGCCTCTGGTCAGGGCGGTTTGGGGGTTCGTCGACAACATCTGGAGCCACTCGTTCCATCCCAGCAAAGCCCGGCCAGCGCGGACTACAGAGTCGGGGTTTCCAGCGACAGCCCATTCTTTATGAATCTGAGATGGATGCGAGGGCTTTATTTCTCACGTGTGTGTGCGTGTGCGGAACACAAGACCCATAGATGCCTTCAGACAAGACCATGTCTTCACAGGGCGTTCAAATCTACTGCATCAGCCTGGAAAATGCTCTCCACGCGCAAAGGTCGAGTTCACGGCTCACTCCTCGTTTGACTCGGTCCAGTCGGGGTCAGTGTCCCTCTGCCTCGCCCAAAGACGTCTGACCTCTTCCCGCTGAGCTTCGTCCTCGGCATCTTGACCTTCCTTCTCCTTGCGGACTTTCAGTCTCAATCGTCCTTGAGATCCACGGCCACTAAAATCCAGCGGCCACTCCAACGGCAACTTTCCATTCGGGCCGCCGTCTGGCGTGTCTTCAGCATCAGAACTTACCCAGCTGTAGCCAGCCTTTAGAATGACATTGGCGTAGATTGTGAAAACGCCCCACCCAAGTCGGCGAATCTCATAAGGGGGGAATTGGATAATCACACGAGGATTGCGAAAAGTGGGATGCTGTTGAACTTTGTTGGCGGGATCAGACTGGAGGAAATCTTAAACTTACTAGAAAGACCTGGACTTCCTCGATTAGATCTGTTCTCGATGGTCGAACAAAGAATTTCCAGTGGTGCCTATTGTTGGAATCGTCTTCCGCTCTGACCATGGTGTGCTCGTTGCCAATATATACGGTTAATGTCTCAATGCTGGAAGCGAACTCGTCGTCATCGCCCTTCTCGATGTCGGTCTGTCGATCTCGATACGAGAGGGGATATCGTCGTTGCAACTCTGCTTCCCGTCCCGAATCCAAAGACGAGGTTGTGAACGTTCGGCACATGGGACAACGGGTCTCGATTTCATGTGGGAGGAGGACAGCAGCCTGATCATCCAGCCCAACAGTAGTCAATTGAGAGGTGATAGACACATCAGCCCAGTGCGACATGCATGCCTCGCAAAGGCTGTGATTACATCGAGTTATAACAGGACGGTAGAGGACAAGATGGCAAATAGCACAGAGATCATCCTCGTCAATATCTTCATTTTTTGTGGAAGACGCATCGGTATCGGCATCCTGGACGGAGCTGCGGGCGTGGGAAGATGATCCTCGTCGCATTCTCCGAGCCATGTTGAATGCCAGGGATGCCGGGGGTGCTGGAAAAGCTGACACTGGAGTCACCGCGACGCGGTCGCGACGCGACGAAGAGGCGGGTGGATGATGCCAGATGCAATCCTTTGGAAGATGCTGTTGCTTGCCCGTGACTACTCTCACTGTCTCTCAGCCGATATGCTCCCCCATACAACTACGCAAGCATCTTTTCATACTCCACAGTATTGATTATGTAAGACCAAACTCGTGGAGTGACATCCCCGTCACCTGACTCGCTTCCTGTCACAGATTTTTCCGGAAGACTGCGGCAATTTTGCCAGGCAAAAGCCATTCCATTCAGGGCCGTGATTGGTTGTTCAATACACGCCACGCTCGTCGCATGCCTTTCTTGCGGCCTCAGCTCACGTCTCTCAGGAGGCAAACTGAATCCAGGATTATAGTTGAGGAGGTTACTCCGTCCATATCAAACGCACCGCACCTCATGCCAACGCCTCCTCGTCAACTCTGGGCCCTTCACTCCTTCCTCTCGATTCATTCCTTTTCAGACCTGTCCTTCAAGCCGTTCACTTGCACGAATTGACCTTTTCGCATCTCTACCGCACTCCCTCTCCGCAGAGCTCCCTCGACGCCAGGCACCAGGCTTCCTCGACCAGCGCGATGCCGGCTCGAACCCTCCCTACCATTCCACTCTCCGAGGTGCAGGCACATAATACCAAAAAGTCCTGTTATGTGACGATCGGGGAACGCGTGTTTGACGTGACCGATTTCATTGAGGACCATCCGGGTGGAGGCGAATTGGTGCTTCAATACGCAGGCAAGGATGTGAAGGAGATCTTGCAAGATGAGGGCTCGCATTTCCACAGCGAGACCGCCTACGAAATCCTGGAAGAAAGCCTCATTGGGTTCGTCACCACCAACGCCGTCCTGAAGACCGCCGTCGACTCCAATCACCCCGATCAAGTTGTTCCTTTGCCTGCGACAGCAGAAGGCAACGCCCAATTGAGGGACCATGGTGTCAAGGTGGGGGATCTCCCCTCTCGACCTGCGCTTTATGCTTCCACGGGCATGTCGTCCGAGGAGGATCTTTCCAAAGAAACCGACCTTGACCAAGACTGGAAGACTCACAAATTCTTGGACCTCAACAGACCGCTCTTCCCGCAGATGTTGTTCAGCAAGTTCTCTAAGGAGTTCTATCTCGAGCAAGTCCACCGACCTCGACACTACAAGGGAGGTGATTCGGCGCCGTTGTTCGGAAACTTCCTCGAACCACTGAGCAAGACCTCTTGGTATGTGGTGCCGGCGTTGTGGCTTCCACCTGTGCTCTATGGCTCGTACCTGGGGATTTCCCATTTGTCTTCCACGATCGAAGGCGTCGCATACTGGTCCCTCGGTCTCTTTCTGTGGACACTAGTGGAATATCTCTTGCACCGATTTCTCTTCCACATCGACAAAGTCCTACCCGATCATCCAGTCTTCCTGACACTGCATTTCATCTTGCATGGCATCCACCATTATCTGCCCATGGACAGATACCGACTCGTCATGCCTCCCACGCTTTTCCTCCTTCTTGCCACCCCATTCTACAAGCTCGCTCATTTCGTCTTCTGGTACAACTGGTATGTCGCAATCACTGTCTTCAGTGGAGGCATCTTCGGCTACGTCTGCTACGATTGCACGCATTACTGGCTGCATCACTATCAACTCCCAAGCTATGTGCGAGACTTGAAGAAGTACCACATGGCTCACCACTACCAGAACTTCGAACTTGGGTAAGATCATTTCCCCCCCCCCTTTTTTTTTAAAGACCAGTGACTGACTCAATACCTTAGGTTCGGCGTGACATCCAAGTTCTGGGACTATGTCTGGGGTACTCAGCTCGAGTATGCGAAACCGATCAAAGCTTCATGATATCACCGTCGACGACTACAAAGAGGCAGATTTGTTTCAGACCTCCGCGCAATGGCCGAAGAGGTCGGGGCACTACGTCCCGTATTGTACACTAGGATTTTGCACAGGATAGAATGGGGGCCGCAGTTAATGAGCGAGGGTCGTCCGGGTGTCAACCGGAGATGCCAGCGTGTCACAGGCCCGGCATTCGGGGAAGCAGTCGATGAAGACTTGTCAGCTGGAGTTTTGTTTTCTGGGAATACATATATAGAACCATTACCGGCTCCACCACCATTACTTCATTAATACTAATGACTCGATGCTATCACTACACCTCGTACTTTTTCCTCTTCTGCGCGTTCACACCGTCGTGAATTTCGCGATGAGGCACGTCTTGATCTTCAGGAACATTAACAGCGAAAGGAAGACAAGATCGGGGGTTTAAATTTATAGGAGGCAAGGACAGGCAAAGAGCCAGAGTCAAGAGTCAGAACGAGATTCTCATTATCGTGGGATTGTGTCAAGCGCGAGGAGCCTGTCATAGAGAAACTCTTCATGTCCAAAAAAATTGTGATCGCGTGACGGCTATCGTTGCGCGGTTGCTATGTTCATATGTGGATTCTTGCAGGAGATGACAAGTGCATGCTGTGGTGGTGGGTATATGTTCAATCCATGCCTCCATTTCCTTCATCTGATCCAGCCTGCTCTCCGTCCTCAGTTGTGCTGTGAGCCCCCTGGTAACTGAATAAGCCAAATAACGTTCCCGCCAATGAGACCTCCACAACATGTCTCAAGAAGTTGAAATTGGGAGCGAGTTATGTGGAAGTCGGAGTAGCTACTGTTTCTCTCGGCCATCCAAGCCAAATAAAAGGGTTTCGAGCTCTCAAGCGGAATGCGCCATGATCAGTTGATGAGTCTGCTGGGGCGGGAGCGGCGGCACGGGCGTCGAGAGCAGGGGCAGGTGTCGGCTCGGGTATGGCATCTGGCGAAGAACCAACTGTCAGCATGCGAGATTGGGGGAATTGTGATTGAGTAGAGGCGTGGTATGAGTTCAGGGGGGAAGAGTCCAGTGAGAGAGGTGGGAAAGCACGATGCGCATTAATCGGCGCAGATGTCGTTGTGCTCAAGGATGCCATCTTTGTAAGTGTCGGCGTGACGGTGACGGTGAGCTGCAGAGATGATTCTGTGGTCGTGAAGTCGCCATATCGCCGTGTTTCACGGCCTTGACTGCTGTCACCGCCGTGTCCAAACCAATTCGCATGGGGGTTGTCATGCCAGTCTGAGCTGTTTCTTGAGCCGCTACCATGCCAGTGATGGCCACCATGCCCGGAAGTGGCAGTCGCGAAGGTGTTGGCGCTCGAGCGGTGGCGATAGCCAGGGGGAAAAGGGTGGGGATCATATTCAGCAGGAGTAGGAGAATTTGACTCACCATCGCGTTTGGCAAACTGAGTATTGTAGACGGTCTCGAAAACGGTCTCCGTGACTGATTCATATTCAGTAAAGGTAGCAACGGCTGCGTGATTGGCATTCGCCGCGGCGGTGATTTCAGGACCTGTGTCGCCGTCAATACTAATTAGCAAGTCGACTTCTCCTGATGTGGGCGGAACAGAGATGGTGATGTTGAGGACTATCGTACCGTTGTTCCCACTGCCACGGCCATTGGTGCCGGGGTCCACACCGATCGGGATGATGGTAAATGACTGAGTTTCAATGCCTGGTCCGGCGGTCGAGCCAGTATGGACAGACAGAAAGCCAGGGACTCCAGTTTCGGTCGCAGTCGCAGCTGACACACTGGCTTCACTTGCTGCGCCGAAAGCAGGACCAGTAGCGGTGGCCGAGAAGGCAATGGTAGAACCTGTGGGAGATGCGGTTAGAGATTTTGAGGCCTGTCTTGCCGGGCTTGGGGTAGGGGCGCCTTTGAACTGGATGGTCTTACCTGTAACTGCGGTGGGATTGGCGATGTCGGCCATTTGGTCAGGAACCGCAGCATTGTCAATTGGTTGACCCTGAGAAAAGCTGGCTTGAACACTGGACACTGGATCAACGCCAGTGTTCTGGACCACATCGATGTCCATACAGGTGGTGTAGATTTCCTGCTTCCCATCGGGTAACCCAGGAGTGCCAGGCAAAGTCGGCCAATCCCAAACCCAATAGAGTGTGTAAGGTTGTCCAGTCGGGGCCGTTGATGGAAGTTGGACATCTTGTTGGCACCAGAGATCATTGCCCATCAGACTGTCGAAGGCATGCTTGAACTGTTGCTGACGCTGTTGGGAGATTTGACCACCGTTGGTCTGATAACATTGGCCGTCGTCGAAGTTTCGAGTGGACAACAGGACTCCACGACCATCACCACCAGTACCATCAGCATTCCAGACACGATGAATTGCGAGGAAAGAGTCGTCCGGACTGGGCTGGGTGGTTCCATAGACGTAGACCGTGCCTCGGTTGGGCGGCTTGCCAGGTTGGTTGTCAGGAAGGGTGACATGGCCATTCTCTTGGAATCTGAGCGCGACAGCGGAACCTGGGGCTGCTTGAAGTCTGGGACTGCCATCGGTCTGAGTCTGCGAGGTCTGCGATTGCATGCACATGAGGTCGGTGGGTTGAATCTGGTTGATAGGACGACCATCAGGTGGGATCAGGTTGACCATTGTGGGATCGCCGAATGCAGGGTTTGTGCGCAAGACATTTCCACGAGGATAGCCTGGTTGACCAACCAAGGTACCATTCGGAGCAATGACCATCAGCTGTTCCACCCATGTGTGCGCCGAGGCGAAATGTGCTATCGCAAGCAAGCCGACGAGGGCGGTGTTCAAGGTTGATTTGATAGGCATGGTTGAGTTTGGGCCGGAGGTAGGTGCTCTGTTGTAAGGGGTGACGCTCTCGAGCGCGGGATGGTATTTCGAGTTCGGGGCGATCAGCGAGGTTGCCTTTCGTTTGGACGAGGTTCGAAGTTCGCAAGTATTTAAGGATTTGATCGTGGAAGGATTGTATGGACTCTCAGAGTACGGTTTGTGAAAAGAGGTGGATGAGCTTTCAAAACTCGAAGAAACTCGATAAAAACAAACGGCGCTGCCGTGGCAAAGGAGCGTGAGAACAAACGAAAGGAGTGAGGTTCAAAGGAGTGACAATGGTTGCATTGATGATTTAGAACAAAGAAGAAGACAATGCCTGCGCAAGCATTGTATTCTGCGTTTGAGCGCAAGAACAATGGTAAGAATGGTAGGGCGATAAGCGAGGCTTTGAATTGAGGTTCAACCTGACCCGGGGTTGGACACCAGGACTGCCATTGTTCTCAACGTCTCACTGATCAATCACGATGGCGTGTGGAGCCTGCGCATGGGAAGGTCGATCGGCACCTACGGCCTGCTAAGCGCGAGGAGCGGAGCCGAAACGTTTGTATCACTCGATCCTTGGACTCGGACCCCTTTCCAGGATGAAATGGCGGAGTAGACTCTCTGGCAGCCAAGGACAGGATAGCAAGGCACGGCGATAGTAGTGGTGTGGAAGGTCAACAGGCCATCCATTCTTGGGAAACCATACGCTGCCGGTGGTTGCCCACTGACGGCGGTGTCATGCAAGGCTAGGGGTCTGGGAGCTGCAGTCGATGGCGTTTCAGGGAGCCTTGAACGACTTGACCACTGTACCGGGGTCATGGGTTCAGCGTTGGTTGGTGCGGGATATTTCGAGGTCCCGACTTGCGGCAGCAAAGCGTGATCAGATACGGAGTACTGTGTTGTCCCAGATGTTAGCATTTTCCACCCATTCGAACAATGGACAATCGGCTAGGGTTGATGCGTTGTACTCGTAGGTGAGGCAGTCGACGCAGGCAAACCTGGGAGGCATACTGACCGCCGACCACATAATTTGCCTGACAGGACAGACTGACGGAGCCACCACGCATCATGTCACGAGCCAGGAAGGCATCGTGACCCCTCTCATCTCATTTTGAAGGCGGGGGGAGGGTCGTGTCGTGTGGCGGATGGGCACGGGTTCAAGAAGACATGGGCAACAGAGAAGGGGAGAAAAGGGGAGAGGCAAATGCGCAGGAAATGCGCAGGAGCCTGAGGTCACTTCAAACATTAGCGCGTGTTTCAAATCTGGATTAGCCTGCGACCAAACGGGACTAGAGCCCGCTGGCCGCATTCCTCAGCCAATGGCTGGACTTGCCGCCGCTGCTTCTGCATCGCTCTTTGTGTGCGGCGTATGGCCTCGGACATCTCTTCCTCCAGAACAGTGGCACACAAACGCACCCATCTTATAATCGCCTTCAGCAGCTGCTGATGATGACCGTTGAGTCTGGCCCGGTCCATGCGAAAGGAGACATTATGCCACAGGTCAAGGCCGGCCGACTTCACAGCCACGCATGACTGACTTGAGGGCCTTGGAAGAAAGAGGCTGAGCCACACAAGCTCATCTGACAGAGGTGACGCGGGACTCCGCACCGTACCCGAATGACTAACAATTCAGCACTGACACCGATGCGCTGTTTGATGTGTCTACCTGATCATTATACCGCATGCGAGCCGAGACCCAGCGTGCCGAACCCGGCAGCCTGGGCCCTGCAGGAGCGGCAGTGCTTGCGCAAGTGACGTCGGTCACCCAAGCCGGTGATGCTGAGATGCAAGATTAAAGGGATCCTGTCGAGCTTCCGGCTTCTCTGGGCCTGATGTTCATCATCATTCATGACGCGGGGGTTGCGCAAACTTGGTGGTCGGAGAGCCTCTGCGCCAACCATGCGACAAACGGGTCCTTTGATCCGACGCTCCTCTCATGCTCGGTGTGGAGTCCTCTCGTCAATGTCCCTGCGAGTACACGTACACAATCATATGTGCGGAGCATGTACAAGAACTTCGCCCCGGAGGACAGATCAGGAGGATTGGCAGTCGGCGGCGCAGCAGCACCACCCAGGTGATCTACATAACTTCTCAAACATCCACTCTACTAAACTCCATTTCCGCCAACATCGAAGCAAAACTTTGCTGGCTCCGAGTCATCATGAAGTAATGACCACCTTCACAGGTACCCTACCTTCATCTTCGCCTTCCCTTGCTTGATTCGATGCTAGCCGGAAGGCCTTCTCTCCCTCGGCCAGGTCAACGCGATGAGTGACGAGCCCTTCAGCAACACCGTCTAGCTGCCCAGTTGCAAACATAGCAATGGCTGCAGGATAGCAGTTGGCGTATCGGAAGACTCCGATAATGTCGACTTCTCTCAATGCTGCCGCTCCCAACGGTAAAGTCTGGGTCGGCGTCCCCATGCCGACCAGGATAAGCTTGCCCCCAGCAGTTGTGGCATAGATGCCCATCTGGACACAGGAAGGCACGCCCGTACACTCAAAGACTCGATCGAACCCCAACTCTAGACCCACTGCAGAACACACTTCTGCGGCGAGATCTTGGGCCCCGGACAGTGTCTCTTCGATTGTGGGAGAGGGCGCTTTGCGAGGGATGAGGAACGTCTGTAGTTTGAATCTGCCACCCGCAAGCCCTGCCGCGATCTTCAGTCTCGGGGCATCGATATCTGCAATCACAATGTGCGCAACCCCAGCGGCCGACAGAGCGGCGGCAGTCAACATGCCCACAGCACCAGCCCCGAGAACCAACGCAGTGGATCCGACGAGAGGCACACCGGCTCCCGAGCCTGCAGTTTGGCTCCGATTCAAGGCGTGCAGCGACACGGCCAACGGCTCAACGAGGGCTCCCTGCTCGAAGGTGACATTTTCCGGCAGTTTGTGGCACATGTTCGCCGGTTGAGAAATGACGGTCTGCAGAGTCCCGTCCGCATGTGGAAATGTCTTTGCGGAAGACCTAAAGGATAGTTTCGGACAGAGGTTGTATCGGCCAGTGGTGCACAAGGAACATAATCGACAGGGGAAGCCGACCTCTACCGCGACTCTGTCCCCTACCTTTAGCCCGGAAGAGGAGGAAGGTTCATTCGTGGCTCCCTTTTGTGCTTCGGGGACCGCAGTCACAACACCAGAAGCTTCGTGGCCGAGGACAAGCGGTGCTTGGATGACAAAGTTTCCATTCCGGCCGTGTGCGTAGTAGTGTAGGTCGGAACCACAAATGCCCGTGGCTTTTACTGCAATTTGAACTTCTCCAGCTCGGAGCGCTGGGAGTTGCCTCGATTCCTATGGCCGCAGGCCCATCAGCTAGGCGCATTTTTGTGACTCGTGGATTTCCTTACCAGCCTCAAGTCTTTTGCTGCATGGAGAACCAGCGCTTGTACACTTCCTGCTGAAGACATTGTTGTGAATCTTCCAAGAAACAGGATGACGTTTGCGGGGATTGACGGGATTTTCTTGCGAGGCGAGGAGGCTCTGTTATATACCGCCCGTTTCGGAATCAACCGTGTGAGCAAAGGCAGTTCGGGTCGGGGTCAATTGGCAGGCGTCTTGTTTGCTTCTCTTTAAACCGAAGAATGGCCCATGTCAGATTTGTACCCCGTCATGAGCATGAGGATGCACCGCGGGATGTTCACCGAGACGAACATCAATTCGAACGATGGTCGGCAAATGGGTTGAAGCTGTTCGCGGGCGGGTCGTGGGGTGGGTGTCGCCCCCAAGCTGCTGGCAACCAAAGAGAGGAGAGATGGGAGGGACACAGAAAGGGCGCAGTGTGCTCGTGAGGGGCGCATTCGGCTACTCGCCCTGGGCGCTGCGGGGTTCGGTGTTGTGAGCGCACCAGTCACCTGACCTGCAACCAAACTTCCATTGCTTGCCTGCGCTTTTCAAACGCCGACATCAACACAGCCGGACTCCACGCCCGTCAATTTCCCCATCTTCAATGCCCCCCGAGCGTCAATACAACTCATTGCCATCCACTCCTACTTTGTTCGTCGGTCCGCTCTTTGACTATCCTTCTCGAGGCAGCCGCGGGCACTACGTCCCCAGTGGAAAGAGAGCGACGCTGGCGACCGCGCCGTCGTCAGATTTGAAAAGCTGTTGGAGTTTGACCCATCGACATCAGCGACGGAGTCCTTCGATTGTGACGAAGGTGTGCATGGAAAGTGCGTGCACACATTTGCATGCGTTAGATAAGGGACAAGTGAGTCAGTCGAGATGCCATGACACTGCTGTGAGTTCCTTGATGAGTTGATGCACATCTTGACACTTGATGTTATGTACCAGGTAAGTACTGGACATACACATCAGACTTGTGACGAGGCTTGGAGAGCCATTGGATCCCTCGGAATCAGATGCTGTTCTTTAACGGCCCTACCGAATTTCATGCGATCACAGAAAGACGTTGCCTACGCGACCAACAGCCCACGAATTCCATCGGCACCATCCCTCGACACTCGAGAACATTTCAAGCGACCTGTTCCTTATCACGAGTGTTCAAGTCTTTCGCTGCCATCCCCACTCACATTGTGCTATCTGCATTGATTTAGGAAGTCTTGTCCTCTGAACCTCTGTCGCCTTATACATGTCATGTACATGCACGTACGGCGTTGCCGATGCTGACACCGACCCACAACGGCGGAAGCCGAATGCGTACGCTAAGAGAACACATCATTCCCGGCAACGGCGACGGCGAACCCGTGGCGTGATCAGTTTGAGAGATGATGATGAATCGCACAAGAGTCTTCGGGAACTCCATTCCAAGACTCTGGACTGGACTTGCTCCCAAACAAGAGTTAACATCTATCTCACCTCTACATGTATGTCTGTTCGGAGTACTCCGCATTCCACGCGAGAAAGTCACCTCATGGACTGTGGGTCAGCGGCTGTTTCAGCCTTCAGGCGTGCCGTCTCCCGTCTCCATTGCATTCAAGCGAAGGCATCCATTCCCCGTACCGGGCAAGCCAAGGAGGACCAGGAAACCCCGGATGCTGATTCCTGTGCTGTTTTGTTGCTTTCCGCTAGACGTTTCAGATCTCAGGAGCAAATATGCGCAACGACATCAGAGTGGATAGAATGGTGGTGGCCCGCGGGAATGAGCTGAAGCCACCTCGTTGCGATTCTGCAGGTTTGTACGTACCCGCGCCCTCTCTCTGTTGTTTGTGCCTGGGTATGCAATGGCCCATCTGGTATCGACGCAAAACAAAGCAGAATCATCATCACCAGCGACCGCAGGCGTGAAACCCTTAGAATAGCTCAAATTGCGCGCTGATGACGAGGGTTAGCTTCAAAAATGCATGGACAAGAATGGCACGCGAGCGATGACTTCGGTAGTGGTTGGTACCGTACCTGCCTAGCTCTTCTCTTCTGGAAGGCTGGTTCTCTGCCATCCTGAGATGGTGCTTGAAGGACAGTACGAGTAGACAAGGCTCAAGGTGGAGTGGATGATGCATTGATGATGAACTTCAGGTGCTGATTTTGGTTGGTCGACTCGTAATTCCTGGACCCCAAATTTAGCATCACCATCTCCATCACCTCCACCATCATCCACACCACCAAACGCATTTCCGAGCCCTCGTATTCCCTAGGCGTCTTCTGCCACCCGTGGCACCCCTGTACTTGTACTTGCAGCGTCGGCCCTGCTTTCCGACCTCCCGACGGACGGCAGGTCAACGCGACCGCGCCCGACGTCAACTCTCCTCGTCCTGCCTTCAATCTCGCAGGTTTGCTGGAAGACGGGATTCGAAGAGAGATCAATTTCGAGTTCAGAGCACATAAATCATGCAAAACTGAAGTCAGTACTGTGTACGGTGTCGTAATGCACCATGTTTGATTGCCCCTATTTATGCCTGGTCTTTGCCATTGAACGCCATGCTGGACTCCGTATGCGCCGCCTATGCTATGCTCGTAGTAGTACCCGTATCTTGACTTTTTCACCACCTCTTTCCCCATCATGTACAGTTTCCTCGGGAATATATGCAGTTACCCTGTAACGCCGTGCTGTGAAAGCCTCGTGACTGTCCTGAAAGACCATAGACCCCTCATCTAATGCCATGTCCTGTCCTGTCCTGCCCCTGATCAGGATTTCCCAAACGCCGTGAAAGAAAAGAAAACACACCGTCAATCAGGTAAGCAGTCGTAAGATTCGTATCATCATGGTCGTGAGAAGAGTAGCGCCTTGAAAGAGAAGGGGAAAGCAATAATGAATGCAAAAAGGGCAACCAACTCCGCGCTTGACTTAGAAATGCGACAATCGACTCCGTCCCTCGACGAGTCGAAACAAAACCCTCTCGGCCTCATTCATGAGCCCACCCATGAAGAGTCCAATCTCTTGCAGTCGGACAATCTCAAGCAGCCCATATGTGTTTGCAAAGACCGCTGGGTCCAGTCGAAGAATGTCGTCCGCGCTCTCCACGTTCGTTTCCCGGAGATATTCGCGCATGTTGTATGCAGCTTCGTGTGCATCTATCAGAGCTGGGTGGTTGGACGAGAAACTCGAAGCCCGTGACGGATTGGAGGTCGGCTCGCTGATGGTCGAGGCTGCTCCCGATAAAAGTCCATTTCCGTCCGGGGTAGTCGTGGCCACGAAGCCGTAGGCCCAGCACACCAGGGATGTAAGGTAGAAGACCCAAGGTTCGTGAAGCATGTGCGTGTCGTGGAAGGAGGCCGTGAACCCCATGTTTGTGGAATCCGAAGGAACAAACTTTGCACGGCTCCGGATCAACTGAGTGGCATGCCAGACCGCGACACGACTTTCCAGGTTGGAGTCAACCCAGACCCGCAGGTTCCGTTTCGCGTCTTGGAACTCCGCCTCATTTTCCAGTTTCTTGCCCATGATCCAGGATTCACCGCTGACGACGAGCAGTTGCCGGATTGGCGTGTTCCTCGCCATCTCGCGCGCGTGACGGTTGAAGGTCAGCCGAACGGCCGAGTCCCCAACTTGGTCTCTCCGCGGCATAAGCTGATCCAGAGAAAGTCCCGGATTTGCTGCGAGGCTCACTTGGATTTGAAAGAAGTCCAGGGATGAGGAGGAAGGTTGCTCTTGACGCGTAGATCGTGGTGGCTTCGAAGGTTCATTGCCGGAGGCCATCTCGACCCAGGTCTCGATGGGGCTGGTTTCCCAGAGCTCATCCGAACAGGGGAGAGAGATGTTGACCCGGACTCCCGCAGGAGTAGCTCGTCTGGGGCGATCGTGATGGACAATCGTGGCTGGTTGTTCAAACAATGCCATCTGCTGGACGTCTAGGACCGTCGATGCCTGTAAGATGCGTCGCCGTGTTTCGTGCTCGAGCCAGAACTTGTGCGCTCTCGTGATATCATCCGCCGTCCGCTCTTTCCGGAGTGTGCGAAAAACGGCCAACGGATCAGTGGCCAACGTGCGCCGGGCTTGATCGAGACTGGCAAAGAGCGATCGAAACCTTGCCGACATTTCCACTTCTACTCGCCGCGCACAGTATTTGCTGAGAACTTCGAGCAGAAAGACTGTCTGCAGGTCGGCCAGCCTTGACCGGCTCGTAATGCTGTCTCTTCGCCTCAAGAGTTTTGTGGCAATTTCCAAAAGCGTCAAAGAGTATGTTCTGGAATCCGGCCGTGTGTCGTATTGTGCCCCAATGGCCAGCATCGCACTGGCCAGCAACGGACTGGGCTTTGTGGGTAGGAAAGTTGGCCGGTGTACGATTGGGAAGGAAGGGTGGAAGTATTGCCAGTAGTAGTCCAGGCAGTCCCATCTTATAGTGTCGGATAGACCGGCTGGGGCATTTCCTGATAGAATTCCAGAGGCACTTGATAGTTCTCGTCGTATGACAGACCATTCGAGTCCATCCAGGTCGGAGAGGGGTATTGGTAAGGATGAGTCTGCATGAGACTGATCAGCTTCAGTATACGCACCAAACCAATGAAAAGGGGAACATACGGGAAGGAAGGCGCCTTCATCGAGCATGTTGGAAGGAAGAATGCTGGGAGGGGCAGAGGATGGAGCCCATGGGCCCTGTATATTCCCGCTGATCAAGGGCGAGGCCGCATTGGGGTCAAGGGCAGCAGAAGAAGAAGAAGAAATGCTTTGGCGATGGTTGAATCGGCCATAATACTCAGAAACAGGGGACTGACTGCTCTCGGGGGTGTAGAAGAGGGAGTCGTCCGAAGAATTGAAACCCGGGACGAAGTGAATGGAATGGCGTCCGTAGTTGTTGAACGCCGGTGTTCCCAGATTGTAGCGGTAGTCCTGTTGCGGGTGTACGAGGGAACCGATTGAAAGAGCGCCTTTTGGAGCATTTCTTTCGGCTTGCGGACTGCCCATTATACCGGCGGGCATCACTGATGTTGGTTCGGAGGTGACGGACACATGCGACATCTGGCTCATGTGTCCAGAGGTTGAAGCTTCAGCTGCGTTCTCGAGGTCACTGTGAGATCAGGGGTCAGAAAAAGCTCTCTTTCCCGCCAGAGTCGTCAATCGGTCAACTCACTGTCTCTCTTGATGTCTTTGAAGAAGATCGACTCGATGAAACGCCTTTCGACATCCAGGACGAGTGCAGGGAAACAGTGCTTCGGGATTGTGGTTCAATTCATGCCTCCTACTGATGGTCAGAAGGGGGGAGTCTCCCACAAGATGGCCGCCGGTGCGACTGGCCCGGTGTCAGACTTACCTCCGATGCTCTGCTCGAGTGAACACCTGTTTTCTCGCGTTAGCCAGGCGTGCTCTCTTGGGTCCAAACGTTGGGGCCTTGAATTTGGGGGTTGCCCAATCCCATGACCCGTAGGGTGGAAGAAAAAAAACTCACCTTTCCGCAACCTGGAAACTCGCACGCGTGAACACGTTTGCCCTTCTTTGCCTTACTGACACGGCCCGTAGGCGTGCACGCCGGCGCGGCATCCATGGAGATGGAGGAGGTCCTCATGGTGGACGTGCTTTCGCGACGAGAATGAGGCCCGGGGGCAAACCCTTCGATGGGGGAGAGAGGGTAGGCCGAGACTATAGGAGATCGACTCGAGGCAGCGACGTCCTGGCTGGTGGGCGACTGGGTCGGAGATATGGGCTGACGACTACCTCTGGACTGGCGTCGACGACTCGGATCGGTGGAAGACTGGCGTGACCAAAGGAGTGTGGTGCCAGTGGTGGGAGACGAGTGCTGTTGTTGCTGAGAAGGAATGGACCCTGATGGCTCGGCAGCTCCAGAATGTCGAGGAGTTTGGGAGCGCTTCTTTGGGGCCATGATGAGAAGGAAAGGGATATTGTATAGAGATATAAGAGTATACGAAGTGACAAAAAGGCCCGTGCCAGACGTTTCACGGTGGAGACGACCAGATGCTTGGAAGGCCTCCGCCCCCTTCTGAGCCTCAGGAAAAGATTAAGGCTTGTCTGAGCAAATGGAGACGATTGCATGGATTCTCGAAGGAGGGCACGGAGCATGGAGGCTGGAGGACTGGTACTGGTAGTGGTAAGGTGAGTGTGTGTGATGAGGAAATGACGACTTGCGACTTGGGTGGAAGAAGGGGAAGCAGGCTAAGAGGCTAGAGACCATCCGGGATTCTAATTCTACCTTCCGTATCGACAGGGCTGAGTTCGGTCAGTCCTCAGAGGCCGGAGACACGTGGAGGAGAGTGAGAGACTACCTAGTACAGTACGCGACTCGCAACGGGCAAGGTGGGACACAGGCCGGCCGGCCCAAGTTATTCTTGTCCACAAAGAGCATGGAGAAATGGAATAGAATTAATTGCTTTGGGATGCAGCGGCCAGGGTGATGGGTGAAATTAGGAAGCTACCTACAGTTCACGCGGGTGTAAGAGAGCAGGCGAGGTGCTCCGTATAGGGCCCGGCACCGTGCACTGCGCCAATCGCCTACGAGCACAAAGGGCGGAGCGGCTGTGTTCAAGGCTCTGGTGGCGGGGCTACAGCCTACTCGTACTTACTCGTACTTGTAAGCGTGCCCGGTCTAAGTCGAAATATAGTGTCTGATCAAGGGACATTGCCGTGTTGATTGGCGGCAGCAACGGGATCAGCGGACAGTGCTGACGAGGGTGGAACTGAGATGTGGTAAAGCACTCCCAAAGGAAGTGGTGCTTAGTGGAGGAGACGAGCAGCCTGGAGAGCCTGGAGGAGCGCGGCCCATTTCCACGAGGGAAGCGAAGGAGGACTTTTGGGAGAGGGACCGAGCCAGTGGATCGCGCAACGGAAGGGCGGACACTAAGGGAGGCCAGGGATCTCACCACCGACCACAATGCCAGCAGCCAGTGTCGGGGGTCGCGAGGGATCGTCTCCTGGCGCACGCTGCGACTGGTGAGAGGCCCTGTCAGATGGACGCCGGCGCGGGCAATGGGCATGGATGAGGCGATGGGCCTGCGTGAGATGGACAGGGAACAGAGCCGTGGTGCCTGAGGCTGCAAGAGAACAGGTGCACTTGATTGGCTTCGGCGTCCCCTGTCATCCTTGAATAGAAGGACTCGTGCCTTTGCTAGGGCCCACAAGCCCAGGACCAGGGCCCGGGGACGTTTCTATCGAGGGTGCGGCGCAGGCCGATGGCAGATACCACTAGATACCGCTAGATACCACTAAGCCGCAAACTAAGATGGTCGCTTCTATTCAAAGCACACGCTATTCCCTCTGCGGGCTGGCTTGAAACCGCGGCCAACCAGGATCCGACCAAGCCTTGCCGGGTGGACTCAGATCTAACTCAGCCGAGACTAGCTTACCTTATCTTTGTTTAGACGAATCTGCCTTACCTGAGCACTAAGGCCCCGAGGTTGGAACACTGGCACCACCACCAGGTCATCCGTCGCCCATGACATTAACAAATCCGTCATCGCAGCCCTTTTAACGACCGACTTCCCTTCCTCGGTCCACTGTCCTAGCACGAATCCAGGGCTTCGCGAGCGAGCTCTCATGGGCCATCCATTTGTAAGTAGGTCAGGTACGGCGCACTGCACTCTTGTCCGAGGCACGATTGACGGTCGCGCCGTGAAGCCCAGGCGGGCATCCCGATCGCAACTACTCGCAAGTCGCAACCTCAATTCTCCGTCTCTCCGATCGCCCGTTGCTTCCGTCACTAATTCGACTTCGTGTCACACTACCCTCCTGAGTCCCGAGTCCTGGCAAGGGTACAGACTCAGGACATAGCTCTGAGTGGACAGATCACTTTGTATCAATCTGTCACCGCCGACCGGAGGAGCAGAGCCACTGGTAGGACGGCGACGCAGGTCCGACCTAGCTGGCTGCCTGTCCCAGCCATGAGCGCGAGTTTCTCTACGAGGATGAGAACACAAGCTAATTTGCGGTGCACGGGCAGGCTTCTCTCCATGTACATTATTGTACAGAGTACTCCGTATACGACGGCGCCGGCGCAGGAGCTCGGGGAATGGGTCTCGTAGAACGCTGCTGTACGAGGCGACGAGCCACAAAGAAATCCCGGCACAAGAAAGACGTCCCCGAACATCGCATCAGTCCTACCATGCCGAGCTGAGGAAGGAAGAATCCCAAAAACCACCAGGACACCGAGAGAAAGGGCACGTTCGCGTGCACATTGGAGAATGCTCGTGTGTGCCTGTGCCGGTGTGTGCGGCCTGTGAATCCTGCCGAAGTTTACTCATCCTAGGTCGCCCGGAATCCTACTCTGGAGTCTGGACGTGTTCATGCACATCACTCTACTTAGACAGCTCGAGACTCCGATTGACAGCCGTTCTGCAGCTTACCGCATCGGTGCCCACTGCCCACCGGGGAGGATGCATCCTCGGCTCCTCGAAGCACATTGTGGCTCTGCGAGCCTGGAGGAAAAGGTACTTTCGTGAACACTCGCCACATCGGCGCCGCGGGAGTTTCGAATCCGTGGGCTGTGACTGGGTCCCAAATCCTGGATATGTGTGTATGTTCAATCCGACGATTTGGTTAGGAATCATGAACCGACTAGCTTCCTCTTGCGCACTGGCGAGTGGCTGAATTCGTGGCGTTGAGCAACGGAGAAATGGCCCACAGCCCACATCACGAAACAGGACAACTTACATCAACTTGGTTAAGGCATCCTCGGTTCTCGATTCATCACGCTCCTGCTGACGGTGCGGCTGAACATGTTAGAGTAATAGAGGATGATGTATCCTTCTGGGTTAGCGAACTCGGGCCCCGATCCTTTATCGCACAGCTGTGCAGAACTCGCTCACCTTTGGCGACTAGATCGACAGCAAGGATGACCACATTTCCATCCAAGCAAGGCAAAGAACAACGATTCGAGTGCTTGGCAGTGGTTCATCAATCTCACTGTTGGAAGGAGTCTGCCTCGCTGGATGTTAATAAGGTCGTTGATCTTCAGAACCCTGGATTCTCCTGAACCAGTAATTCTTGCTCCACGCCCAAGACGCGACAATCCAAAGTTCCTACGCGCAACAGATAGGCAATGGGAGTCTGGTATCCCGCTGTACTGAGAATTCGAACGACTCCCCTTTCCCCTGCATCTTTGAAAGGATTGCCCCGGTCGTTCTTGAAGTTACGAACTTACGAACGTGCCGCCTTCAGCCTGTCTCCTCCAAGTCTCTTCCACGATCCCCGATGCGGCACGGAGCTGCTAAAAGAGTCGCAACTTTGTTATACGAGCGAGGACAAGTTTCAGAACGAGCTCCTCAGCCCTAAAGGCTGTTTCATGTTCTCGGGGAAAGGATCCGCTCTGCACACCTACCTCATGCTACTTCGGAGCCTCCCTGGCTGCCCTAGAGCGTGATTCCAGACTGCTCCAAAGCTCGTTTCCACTCCTGCGTGATCGATGATTGAGAATCGTCCAATCGGCCTGTCAGACCCTACTGCTCAACTGAGGACATAGCCGCAGATCCTGGGCAGGGCATCTAAGGCTCCAAAGTCTTCTCAGCAACCAATTGGACGAATAACCGGAGATGAGGCCACAGCTGGCCCTCAAGTGTATCATTGCTTCGAGACGAAGATGCACCGCGACCTTTGAAAGCTAGCGCAGAGCCATGTTAGAATGATTGCAGAGTTCGAACAGGAACTCGGCTGATCGTCATAACACATGTGAAGCCAGATGGTGCCAAAAAAGGCACAAAGAAAGTAAAGGCACAGGAAAACGAGATCTAATCAAACAGATGGAACCTCTGTGAGGCGAGGACAATTAAACTCGCACTGAGCACCAAGTGCGTGCACAAACGGCCATTTGTCAAACGACCTATGGCCAACCGCACGCTCTTCGACGTTGATAACGCACTCGATCCATTTGTGGACACTCGACCACGGTCCATCAGTCCTATGTGCATTTCCCGTTTTATTCCCTTCACACCTTTCACCAAAGTTGTTGTCGCAGAATCATTGTACATCTCTGTCAAAGAAGGGGATTTCCTTGGGCCCATGGGTGTGACATGTCACCTGTCTGCGACTATGCCGAAGTCGTCGTCGGGGCAGAAGTTGAACTTGTCGTGCTTGTGCCTCCGCCAGATTGTTTCGCCACGGACGCCTGCACAACTTGACCCGCTGCATTGAAAACGATATTGACCAGCGCATCGAGTGGTGAATACGAAAAGGTCTTCTCGACCAGACCACCAGAGAGGGTTTTGCTCACTCCCGTGTCGGTCATGTTTGTGAGGTAGTTGCCGACAATGGAGCTCACGCCTCCGACTTCTTGAACAATGTTCCCGAGGTTGTCGATGAGGAAGGATAACGAGGTGCCTCCTTGTGTGATGGTGCCGAGGAGACCATCAACTGCCCCGACGATCGGTTCAAGTAAAGAAGTGACATTGTTGAGGGTGGAAATAAGAAGTGGATTCAGGTCCAACGATTCGAATACTCGATTGACAATGTCGACCAGGTGCCCGAGTCGGACGATCAATTCCAGCTCTGCGTCTACGTCCGTGATGGTCAGGTTGACTTGTTGAATTGAGACTGCCACTCCTGCATTCAGCGTCACGAGCGACGCAACCTGCGCGTTCAAATTGATGTCCGCTCGCAGATCGTCTACGTCCAGCTCAATCCGGCCCACCGAGAGCGTCGGCACATTGAGATGCACATCTGGAGGCCCTGCAGAAGATGCTGGAGTTGTGCTAATCGTAGGTGAGGACTTTGTGGTGCTGACAGTTGCACTTGAGGATATCGAAGGTGTCGATTGTGCTGCCACCAGCTGGCCGGTCAGTAGAAAAGAAAACAAGGTCACGAAAATGACCTGCAGGGTCGAAGACGGGAGTATCATGTTTGGATCTGCCACTCGAATGGAAAGGGCTGAGGAGGTGGGAGTTTGACAGAGTCCAGGCACTGCTCACAAACCTGTTGTAGGTATATGCATTGGAGATCGTTGCGACTTGAGGGCGTTTCTCAAAATTTTGGGATTCCAATTTCTCGACCAGATCGCTTAATTACCATCAAATTTCCCCATCTGAGAGAGAAGGCGGTTTGTTCCAACTTCCTTTGGAGTTTCAGGTTTGCACAATCATGGGAGCCCTGTGATCTGCACAGATCCCTGTCTTCACCCCCTGTCGACAAACCGGTTTTTGCAAATCTGCCCAGGTCTCCCCAGGTTTCAACGGGTTGAACGCCACGAAAACGGGGTAGGGGAAATTTTGGCGAGATGATAATCTTGAAGACCCCTGGCTAAGCTCGTGCCAAAGCAGGTCCTGTTCCTTGGTCGTTCCAACCCTGCTTCTCGAAACACTCCAAACAACGTGCAGGAGGATGAATGTGAGGTTTCTGTTGGTGAGTCCGGGAATTGGCCTGATCTTTTGAACAGAGTACATCCTGACGCCGAAGCATGGGTGAAGGGTTGGGATCTGTCCTTCATGCCATCCATCGCTGCTCACGCTCTCTTTAATCTTGCGAAGAGAATCACTCAGGAGAACCATTCCCACTGCAACATCTAGTTTTATTTTTCCTCGAGCGTCTTTCCTCTCGTTGAGGACGCTGACCCGCGCAAGACAATTCTTGCCATTCGCTCTGAGATGGTTACTATCCTGCTCCTTTCGCTGCTTTTCACGCTCTTTACCTTTTCTGCGACCCAGACCATCTCTGACAGTGATGGCTACACGGGGTACTTACTCAGCGTGACGGGTGACGAGGACTCTGCAGTCTACGAGACGATCGAGACCGACACTTCCAACGGCGCACCAAACACACCGCCTGACGTGTTCTTGAACGCGAGCGTGTCAGTTGGCGAGATCGATATCAAAGTATCGAACCTCACGGCCAAAATCAACATCGACGCACAAGTGCTTCAGCTCCTTCAGTTCAATGCAGGAGTCGATCTGAGCATCAATCGCGTGCAATTGCTTATCCAGAATGTTTCGGCGAAAGTTGAGCTCGAGGCGCGGCTGGAGAATTTGGTGTTGATGATCAACGACACTCTGAACTCCATTGACCTGAATCCCATCATTGCAACTCTCGGGTCGGATCTTGGTTCCATTGTCAACAGCACCATCTCGGGAAGTGGGGGCAGCAGTCCCTCCGCCTCGAGCGACTTGTCTGCCCGATCCTTCGAAATGGACCATGGGATCTTGTTCTCAATCAACGACTACTCCGGCAACACGCACACAAACCGCATTCTAACACAATCCGGAGACATTGTCGACCAGAAGCTGCACAATGACGGTTCAGTATTCTCCTCCCAGGTCGTTGGGTCATATTGGCACGACATGACCTTCACTGGTCACGAGAGGGCGGTACTGCTGAACGGCGAGAGCGCGAAGGAACTCGAATATTCGTACACGCCATTCAACGGCCTGAATGTCATTGCCGCTATCTATGTCGATGCCCAAAGCAATGTTCTGGGGACTAAGGTGCTGAGCGAGCTCGAGGGTGGAGGGTCCAGTACTATCGGCAATGATTGAGCGAGCCTGTAAACATTCCTTTTCTTGCAGATACAAAAATCAAACGAGCGATTCTTTTCTCAGACACAGCCGGGTCTTGAAGTTCTCTTTATCGCATGTACACCACCTAGCTTCGCAGTGGGAGACAAGTAGAGGCGCTGGATACTGTCCCGAGTCAAGAAGTTGCCAAAGCTGCCAAGCCTCCATAATTTGATATCACGTGCGGTGCGCAACAACGCGGACAACTTCTCCGACTTGTTTTGGTCTTCTCTGCCAGAAGAAGAACAGAGCATTCAACGCCTCGAGACATAGTTCTCTCTGACATCTAGGATGCGGGCATCCAGGTAGCAAGTCACCCTTCCCTCGAGACTATCATGTCGTCTCACTACACTACCGAACCTCCTCCGACTGCCTCAGTCCTGGTCCATACCACAGCCGGCCCTCTCACAATTTCTCTGTTTGCAAACCAGACACCTCTAACATGTCGAAACTTTCTTCAACATGTGCTCGACGGGGACTATACCAATAATATCTTTCACCGCGTGTCGCCAGGCTTTGTTCTCCAAACTGGCGACCCGACAGGGACTGGCGAAGGTGGGCAGAATATTTACGAAGATCGAGAATTCGAAAGATATGATGAGGATTGGGCGAGGCTCATGGGGCGGGAGAAGGATGAAAAGATAGTCTTTGGAGATGAAGTACACAGCAGACTCAAGTTCAACAGGAGGGGGTTGGTGGGCATGGCAAAAGGTACTGGTGCCGGAGGAGCAGGGTATGGGAGTCAATTCTTCATTACTCTGGGAGACTGTCGGGCGCAATTGGATGGCACATGCACAATGTTCGGCCGTGTGGAAGGCGAAGGAATCTACAACGTGGTCAAGATTTCGGAAGGCGAGCTCCGAGAAGGCACCGAAAGACCAATGTACCCGGAAAAGATACTCTCGGTCGAAATCATCGATCTGCCCAAGGGAGACGCATGGCAGGGCATGCGGAAAAGGATAAAAGTCGCCGAGCGAACTGTGGAGGCCCCGGCCAAGAAGAAGCCGCTGAAGAAGAAAGGCGGCAAGACTCTACTCAGCTTCGGAGGAGACGAGGGCGACGACGATGCTGGCGAGGTTGCCGTGCGACCCAAAAAGGCCAAATTCAACCCGACTCTTATCGACGCACCCGAGCCGACAGAACCAAAGCCGAAGGCCAATGGCACCACTTCCAGCAAGGAACCGAAGATACAAAGACGACGAGACCGGTCTGCTTCACCGACTGTCCCACAGAAGCGCAAGGCAAGCTCACAGGCGTCCGCGGGTTCTCTGTCTCCAGACCAGCGGCGCAAACCCTCCTTTCACGATCCAACAACCCAACTTCCACTGCGCGACCCCGAAGTGCCCTCTCACTCACCAACACCCGAGGAGGAGCCCCAGAAGTCCAAAACATCAACGTTGGAAGCCGAGATTGTGGCCCTGAAAGCCTCCATGCGGCGCAATGTCCCAACGAACACCAACGACTCGAAGCACAAAAAGTCCGCGTTAGAATCACTTATCCCAGCGACCAGCATGCGCGGACGCAAACGGCCACGCCCAGGCGAGATGAATAGCAAGGACGACGCCAATGCATTGAAGATGCTGAATGCATTCAGAGCACGCCTCGACGCCGCGAAGCCAGACAGGCGGAAATCCCCCGAACCGGAGCCTCAAGACGTGGAAATGGCCCCAACTGTGGCAGCCACCTCCGACCCCGCCGCCGGTGACGATGACGAAGCCGCCCTCTGCGACCTGCACTTCATTGCCAACTGCCAATCCTGTTCACGGTGGGACGATAGCGACGTCCAGGGAAAGACTGCGGCGGACGACTCTGACAATGACGGCCGAGAGTGGATGAGCCATTCGCTGTCATTTGCCAAGGACAGACTCGGCAAGGATCTCTCGTGGCGGAAAAAGAACGAGGACGACTTGGTGGTCATTGATCCGCGGGAGAAGGAGAAGGAGTTGAAGCAGGAGAAACGACGTGAGAGGGACCGTGACAAGGGGAAAGGAAAGGGGAAGGAGAGGGAAAGGGGTGGTCGGTGGTAGCCCAGCTGGCACATGATCATAACTGCCTGACAGCGGCTGACTGTTGAAGTGATAACAAAGAAGACCCTTTTAAGATTCATAAGCTTCTCTCTTTCTCTTCTGTCTGTCTTTCACACACGAGACCAGATCTTGCTCGCTCGAATCAAGACTTGACATAAAAAGCCAGATCAACCGGCTCTCCACCTTGCTGCTCACGTTCCTCAGCCTCGACCTCCAGCCTCGTGACGCCGTTTCCCAACACGCCACGCCACCGATTGCCACTGCGGTACCTGATATCCCAGTCCTCGCCGCGCAATTCACCGGTGATGATCTCACGGTAGAGAAGCGCGCTCCCAGGCCAAGTGGCGGTGACGCGACCGTCGACGCGGTGGTTCTTGTACCACGACTTACAACCGCCCGTCCAGGTCAGGGTCTCGTGGATACGGTCGCCCAGCGTGACAAATTCGTCAGTGGCATCCTGGCGGGGCGTGACCGAGGCGATGTCCTCGCCTGCGATCTTGGAGAGCCAGCGCACAATGTACTCGGCCGTCCAGGTCATGGAGGTGATGAGCGTGCCGTGGCCGACGGTCGCGTTCGGGCCCGTGAAGATGAAGTAGTTGGGCATGTCCGGGCACGCGACGCTGAGGTATGACTCAGGTTCGTGGGCCCATTTCTCTGCCAGTGTGATGCCGCCACGACCAGTGACAGGGTAGTGGGGGACGTGGGAGACGTCGAAGCCCGTGGCGCACACGATCACGTCGAGGTCGTGGTGGTTCCCCGATTCCATCTGTATCCCTGTCGGCGTCACCGTTTTGATTGCACCTTTCTCCAGCGTCACGGTTGGCAGGAGGAAGGACTCCAGATATCCTTCCCCGGGAGTCAGGCGACGGCAGCCCAGGGTCCAGTTGGGGATGAGCTGATCGCACAGCGCCGGGTCGTTCTTGAGCGCGGCGCGCATGCGGGCCACAGTGACCTCTGTGGATTTGGTGTTTTGGACGGATCCCTTGCGATACTTGGATACTTGTCAGCAAAGAAAAGGAGGAATAAAGCCAAACTAACGATTCTGAATCCCTTGTTCATCCCATGCTGCAGCATCTTCCGATACTGCTTGTGCTTCTCGCGGTCTGCGAATCGCCTCTTATCATTCCTCGTGTATCGTGGATTGAAGTTGCTCCCGATTTCCTCATCCGACTCATCAATTTCAGCCATATCAACTCCAACATCTCCGTTAGCCAACTCCTGATCATTGGGAGGGTCGGGGTCGCCCTGTCCAACTCCGAGGGCTTCGCCCAGGCTCTGGGTGATCCATGTCGCTCCTCTTTGGAAGCTCACGATCTGCGTGCCGTCCAGTTTTGCCATCTGCGGCAGGATCTGAATCCCCGAGGATCCGTTGCCGATGATGCCTATCTTCTTGTGTGAGTAGTCATATGAGTGGTCCCATGCGGCTGAGTGAACTTTGTGGCCCTTGAAGTCGTGAATTCCAGGAATGTCAGGCCATTTCCATTGACTGAACCATATGCGGTCAGCGCCAGTGAGGCTGTGGCAGTTGATATACTGCTCTGCTCTGGTGCAGAGAACTCACCTCAGGAAACCTTGTGCGGAAACGAGGACATCAGCGAATTCATCCCTCTCTTCCTGGCCATTCTTCCGCACTCGAATCTTCCATTTCCCCTCTGTATCGAGCCAGTGGAGGGCGATGACTCGCGTATTCAATTGAACGTCCCTCTTGAGATCCCATTTGTCGACGACCTTCTTCATGTACTCCAGAATCTCATCGCCATCGGCGTAGAATTTGGACCAGTTTGGATTGGGATCGAACGGAAATGCCTGAAAACAAGGTGACTCAACATCAGCCACCGAGCACTATGTTGTCTAGGGAGAACCTCATACATAGATATGGGCTGGGACGTCGCATTGAACGCCAGGATAAGTGTTCACTTTCCAAGTGCCCCCGATATCATCGTTGGCCTCGAATATGACATGATCGACAAAGTCCTGCATTTCAGGATGCCCGTGTTGAAGTTTATGGGCAAATATCAAACCAGAAAAGCCGGCACCAATGGTGGCGACCCGGAGTCTCCGTTTCTTGTATGCATACTGCTGGAGAATCGGGACACTTAAGTCCTTAAACGCCTCGGCTGAACCCATCGGTGACAGAGATAGTGCAATCAACAGGAGAAGGGCGGCATAAAGACAATTGAAACGACAGACAATATCCAAAAGGTACCTGTGGTGTTGATATGGACGTCACTGTTGATCTCCTCAACCGGAGTTGGAGAAGCACCGTGATGCCTCGGCCGTCAGTCGTGCGATCAAGTGAGTACAACGAAGATGTTCCCCGCATCGGACGACGTGATCCAAGACTCGGCGGCCGTTAGATATCTTGGTGGTAACAACGAGATGAGGGCAAATCGACTGTCGCAAAGAATGCTGAAAAGCAGAACAGACGGAGGGAGTATTGAACGGTGAGAATGACGCGGTATCTCGAGGTCGAGACGTGTCGCGTGCTTATATGTATTTATATGGGTTCATGATCCCATTGGGATCGTACAAATCCTTGATCTGTTTCATCAGCCTGATCATGGTGTCACTGCGACTGTATCCGATGTACTTCTTCTTCGCGATCCCGAGACCGTGTTCGGCGCTGATGCTTCCATTGCGCTTTTGGATCCATTCGTAGACCCAGGGTTCAATCGCTTCTTCCACTTCCTTGGTGTATCTGCGGACAGGCACGTTCAGATGGAGGTTCGAATCACCCATGTGTCCATATCCCACCACGCCAATCGCAGGATGAGAGTCGTCCTCGCCGATCAGGCCTTTGGAATTCAGCCTGTCTCGGGTTTCCTCCACCAACTTGTATAGATCTTGGATGGGAATTGAGAGATCGTATTTGTAGGTGCCGCCGAAATGACCGATGGCTTCAGTGATGCCTTCTCGCCACGACCACAACGACTTGACCTGGGTCTCGTCCTGAGCCAAAACGCCATCGGAGACAATCTCTTCGCCCATGACAAATTCCAAAAACTTTTCAAGCTTCTCATTATCATGCTCGGCATTCGAGCCGCTCGTTTCGATCAAACAATAGAAGGGATGATCCCCGTCGAGGGGTCTCTTGTTGCCGGTCACTTTGTGGACGAATCCCTGGCTTTGGGAGTCCATGAGCTCGAAGGCCGAAAGGATCTCGCCAAGCTGAACTTTTGCTTCTTTGAAGGCTCGCTGGACATGCTCGAACGAAGGCAGACCGAAATATGCAACATTGACGGCCTTTGACCGCTGGGGGCATATCACCGAGACACCGGTGATGATTCCAATGGTGCCCTCTCCCCCAATGAAGAGCTGCTTGAGGTCGTAGCCGGTGTTGTTCTTCCGCAGCTTTGAGAGATCGTCGACGATGGTACCGTCCGGCAGAACGGCCTCCAAGCCGAGGACATTGCCATGCAGCGAGCCGTAGCGCAGCAATCTCAATCCGCCGGCATTGGTGGCCACGTTCCCGCCTATTTGACATGATCCTTTTGCGCCCAGGTCGAGAGGAAACAGATGATTCTTCTCGGCGAGGAAGTTGTCCGCCACTTCGAGAATGACGCCGCCGTCGACGACGAGGATGCCGCTAATGTCGTCGAAACTGCGGATCTGGTTCATCCGTGAGAGCGAGATGACAATCTCGTCGAACACGGGGACGCTGCCTCCGACCAAGCCCGAATTCCCGCCTTGCGGGACAACGGCCAGTTTGTGCTCGTTGCAGTATTTCAAGATCTTGCTGACCTCTTCCGTGCTCTTGGGTTTCAGGGCCAGCCTGGTGTGGCCGCGGTATTTGCGCATCCAGTCGCTGTTGAAGGCCTCGAGATCATCCGTGGCATCTTGGGTCACGCCATCGACGACCGCAGCATCATCTCCCAGCGTCGACTTGAAGAACTGGACATGATCCGGGGTGATCTCCGAGTATCTCGAATCGCGTTTGAGGGATGGGTACATGTCCGTGGTGTACTTGACCTTGCGATTGGGTTCGCTCGTGTCATCTCGCCGCCGTGCCGTGAGGGAGAAACTGCGCACAGGCTCGTAGAGAAATTTGGATTGACATTGTCGCGATCGAGGAAGTGAGGGTCGCTTGGTCTGGCGCAGGACGCGCGCCAGGCCTTTGGAGGCAGAGGCCGACATGTCGAGGCGAGCTTGTAGAGGGAGAGGAAGGAGGCTCGATGGTGCACGCGCAGCAGGTGTAAATCACGAAAAGAAAGGAAATGGAAGAGAAGTTATGGGTGGAGAAATGTACGGATACTCCATCTCCGTCGTGGACACGAAAGAAGAAAACCGCCTCGGAGAAAACGCCGGCGATCGGAAGCCGCAGCAGAGGACGACGCCGCAATGGACACGGGAATTACTACCGAGTCCTCTCTCCCCGATCTTCCATCTGTCTCTTCCGTTCATCTTGACAATGCTTGCTGTTGGCTCTCATCCTCCTGGCAAACTCCGGAGGCATCGTCGGCGGCAGATAGCGGCGGGCGTCATGGCGTCATGGTGTCACGGTCTTTTGGAACTTCATGAACGCCGTGACGAGAAGCCGAAGATTGTTTAAGGTAGGTAGGTACCTTAGGCAGGCATACGAGGCTGTTGGCCTAGCCCGAAGACCAAATCGCACCCAAGGCTAGAGCCCGCCCCAGGATTCACCCGCCGCCGCAAGGGAGCAGGGGTCCCGAGGTTAAGCCCCTAGCCTCCCTAGCCCGCGCCGGGCGTCGCGTCCCGCCTAGCGGAAAGGCCTCTGGGCTAGGCTAGAGAGGCAGGAGGAGCAGCTCAGCCCCTAGACTCTCAAGTCGGGCGTCTACCTCAGAGACAAAGATATCGAATGCTCATCGGCGACCTCACATTCTCAACACATCCATCCCATCGAGTTTTATGAGTACTGAATCGACGACAGCCTCCAGAGAATCCCATTTTCGCCTCATTCATCAGCCCTGTGGCCTTCTTAAGTAATGGACTCCCTCACATCCTCGCTCGCCACCCAGTACAACAACCTTCTCAGCCTCATCACCAGCCGCCCGCGACAAACCGCCCTTACCAGCTCTGCCGTGGCTGTGACTGTTTCAGTCGCCTGGCTTCTCAATGACTTTTATGCGTGGAAGGCTTTTGGCACAGGCGGCACACCGCCCACCTGGGCGGGCTACGTGCGCATGACCAAGTTCCGCATCAACCGCATGCTTCTGTTCGGTCGGGACGATCTGACGGATTCCTCATCCCTGTCCTCCACTGGACCCAAATATCTCGACGCAGCAATCATGCCGGCACGTGAGGGCGCCAGACCAGCCATCATGGCACGCACGATGCCACAGCGCCAGGTGCCCTATAAGGGCGGCAGTGTGTCGCCAGAGGTGGCAGAACGTGTTCATTTAATGATGGAACGGTTCGCGTCGCAATACCCGACCCTGCTGGAGCTGCGACCCAGCAAGACAGAGGGCGGCAGCACGAGCGCCATCTACGGAGTCACTTCGCTGCCGACGCTCAATGAGCGCGCGAAGACGGACAAGGTGCTGACGTCGGAGATCGCGCACGCCCACCCGTCCGAGGGCAGTCTGCACGTCTGGCTGTCGCAGGCCGATGCGAAAACGGTGGTCGAGAAGGGCTGGGGTTTGAGGTTCCCGCTCGCGTTCGTCGACAAGGGCTGGGTTATGGTCTACGCGCCACGCACGCTCGCCGAGGTGGAAGTGGTCGAGAAGATCGTCAAGGCCGGCATTGCTTGGATTACGGGCGTCGAAGTGTGAGTGGCTATCCTGCAAGGCTTCGCGTGACTTCTCGATACCAGGATCGTTGAAAGGAATGACATGATTCTTATTATGATATTATGAGATGCTAAGGCAGAGGTATCCGGCATCAGGCTGATCAGGCCCGTGATGGCCCTAATACTCCATCATTCCCTTGGGCAGACAATTTTGTATTGTTTCGTCAGGTCATCGTGTCTTTTCAGAAAATCTTCATGCTTGGTGTGTTTGGCTTTTCTCCGGCCCATCCGTTCCTTTCTTTTGTCTGCATCCTCCCGCTCGTCTCAGCTTCACTTGATATCAGACGATTTTCTTCTTATCTCTCAAGGTGTTCTCATACAATGGCAACCTCTCCACTTCTCTCACCCACAGTCTCCACGGCTTGTCCTGAAAACCCTCGTTCATGACGGCGCACCCGATGCCCTGTTCCGGCGTGAGGCCCTGGAATGCAAAGTCGAGGTTGTCCTTCGCAGTGCTGTGGCCGACGATGGCAGACTCATGGTTCGCGATGGCCAAGGCCTTTGTCTGCGCCTCAGCGTTTATGCGTGTGTAGATGGCACGGTACACGGCGGTGATGATGTCGCGGCCTACGCAGGTGAAGCCGTGGCGGCGCATGAGCACGACCGTCTCGTCGGGGCTTTCCGTCTTCTGGTCATTGTGCTCGCCATGGATGAATTGTTCAGCCAACGCAGCCCCGAGCCGCGCGTTGTTGACGAGCATGTCGCGCTGGTCACCGGGCCCATACAGCGGGTCGATATCGAACACCTTGACTCCCTCTGCGCTCAGAAACCCGGCCATATGGTAGACCGGACGCAACTTGACGCCCGTGATGACATACGGCAGCACCTCCTCGGCGTGGCTGTGAATCACGCAGTTGACGGCGGGAAAGCGGCGGAACAGCTCGCCGTGAATGAACCGCTCCGAGTAGCCCTTCTTCGCATTGGGGTCGACGGTACTCGAGTCCGCGACGTGGTACTCGATCAGGTCGGCCGGAGAGCCTACCATCGCCGGCGCCATGTAGCCACACATGATGTACACGGAGGGATCCTTCGGGTGTCGGATGGAGATGTGGCCGTAGGCGTCCACGACCCCGTGGTGGTGGAGGATGTGGTTTGCCGAGATGAGGTCGCGCAAGGCGCATGTGAGGATGTCGTCGGGTTGGGAAGAGGTGGAGGCCATGATGACTCTGTTCGTACTCGTAGTAGTTCTTTCTCCTTGAACCAACGTCTCGCTGTTCATCTCCTCGTCAGGAGGCGTCGTTGTTCAATCTCTGCTTAGATGGTTGTTCGCGAGACGCGGTCTCGCGTCGTACATGTCACACTGGAGAGGCTCATATCTGGAGGCCGTCATGTGGCTTGTACGACAGTCGCGGGGAAGGTTCTGTGCGAGACACCGGGTATTCACTACTGGCACCACCCGGGAGGGGGTTATACAGACTTTGAGGCTGGACGGAATCTGGCCCCGGGGTTCAGGGGATGAGCGGGGGATGGACGCAGTTCCGGGATCGCAGTCCGGGGCGGGGAAGGGGACTGTCGCCATGGGTAAATCGATGGCAGGATACAGCAGAAAGACAAGAGATGGAAAGGAAGAGAAGAAGATATAATCAATATTCCAAGCACTAAATCGCTCGAGAGACATTAGACGATACCAGGGAAGACTGACAACTCCGTCGCTCAACACTGAACATTGAACACTGAAAAGTAGGAAGTAGTAAGCAACAGCAAAACGACCGTGTGATCCGTGGCCCATAAACTCCATTTCCGCTTCATTTCCTTTCACTCTTCGTCTCCCATTATTCCCTCATCCCTCCAGACTCCATCCGCTGGAAGACTCTCAGTCGCCCGTCGCCCCCCGATCAATCCAGTTCCGCCTTACTCGTAAAGAAGAAATTCAACTCGGTCGGCACCGCCCTGAAGCCCTTGACGTGCTCAATCGTGTTGACCATGGCTGTCGTCGCCTCTTCAGAGGACAGCCAGCCCGAGAAATTGATGCGAACGTCGCGTTCATGCTTGTTCTTGGGGATGTTCCAGGCCGAGACGGCGCCGTATCGCGCGCCACCCAGCGTCGACGTCTGCGCGGCGAACTCCTGGTCGAAACGGGCGCGACAGACGCCGTGCTTTGCAAACTGCTCGCGGATGATGGCCAGCACGGGGGCGTCGAGCGGGATCCTCCTCTGGTCGACCTCCATGTAGTGCATCCAGGTGATGTCCATCTGGTCCTTGACCAGCTCGAGGATCTGGTCCTGTTGCTGGGATCCGGTGAAGCCGTGCTGGTGCGCGTCTTTGCTGGGCCACGCCCCGATCACGAACATGGTCGACGGGTCGTCCAGCTGCGTGTAGAAAATGGTTGGCAGCGTGCTGAATTCCTCAATCACCCGTTTCACCTCCTTCAGGTTCTTCTTCAGCTGCGGGTCGTCGGCCGTCAGCCCATTCTTGAGGCCGATATGCGCCAGTTCGATGATTGCCATGTCGTTTGGGAAGAGGCGACGTTGAGGTCGGTGCGGGATTTGTGATAGTTTAGTAAGAGGACCTGAGATCTGGGTACGTAGAGGAGCAGTAGGTGTGATTGTGACGTTGCACGCCTGTGGTGCGCCTCTCCTGCGCCTGAACCTGCGCCGCTCCCGTTGGTTCCAGGTTCAAAGGTAAAGGTAGAGAAAGGCAAGGTAAGGTAAAGGTACTCTTCGAGTAGTACGTACAGACTGAGCGCAGTTCGAACTTTGGCAGGTGGCTGACTTCGCCTTACTTCGACTTCTGCGATGGTCCAGAGCGCGGCCCTCGACAAGGTACAGACAGTATGTAAATCCGTGTGACTGGCTCGTCTACCAGGTAGGTATGTAGGTAGGTTAAAGGTTGAACTTACACAGACATTGACACTGCTTCTTTCTGGTCGGCTGATCAAGGGCTGAAAATAGAGCCAGTCCAGCCAGTCTCCTTTCCCACATCACAGTACTACCTAGGTACTACAGTACTCTCTCCCACACGCGAACCACACCACACCACATCACACCGCAACCCACCACTGACTTCTCTTCCTTACCTACAGAACCCAGAACCCAGAACCCAGAACCGCGAAACGACCGCCGAGCCTTGTCTCGCTGACTTGCCTTGCTGACTGTATGGGACACATGTGCCTTGTTTACACTTAATCCTTTCTGGGCCAGCTCCTCCGTCGACCACTTCGCTAACTGGAGCGAAAGCCTCTGGGCAAAGAGATCCAAGAACCGGTCAGCGTCGACGACGCGCGCCGCAACGCCCCGCGATCTTCATCCCACCGGCTGTAATTCGCTGAGAATATACCACGTCTCTCGGGCCCTTATCCAGTCCAGGTTCGGCGACCGACGCCCGTTTTGGGTGACCTACTCCTACGAGTACAGTACTCGGAAGCGTCCCGCGCCTACGAGCACAGCCTGAGCCATGGGCCGGCCGCTGAAGGTCGTTGTTATTGGAGCTGGTATGTTGCAACATGGACACGCGGCAGCAACCCAAGGCTTCTGACCAAGCGGGATCACAGGTCTGTCTGGTTTGGCTCTGGCGCAGGGACTGAAGAGGGTGAGTGGCCTCAGTCTGCCCACAAAAAGACAAGGCAGCTAAACACTTGCAGAATGGGATCGAATGTGTCGTGTTCGACAAGGAGAGCACTCCACGAGACCGCAACTGGGGCGTCACCATCGCCTGGAGCCATCCTCTGCTGGCGCAACTTCTCCCGGAGCATCTCTACCAGAGGCTACCGGAATGCCAGCCAGACCCGGACTTGGACTCCAAGATCGCCTGCTGCGAGAGTGTCATCATTCGAAATGGCAAGACGGGCGAGACCATGGTGGAACCACCCTTCCCCGGGGTGAGGAGGCTGAACATCCAGAAGACCAGGCGGATTTGGTCGCAGGATATCAACGTCCAGGCATGTCCCCGGCTGAATGAAGCACTTTCCAAAGCTAACTTGCCATCTTGAAGTATGGGAAAACGCTCACCGACATTGAAACCACCGACGAGGGCATCGTGGCGCACTTCCACGACGGCACCGCTGAACCTGGAACCGTCCTCATCGGCTGCGATGGTGGCGGCTCCCAAGTGCGCCGGTGGATGTTGGGGGACGAGGCGACGGCACGCGTGCTCCCGTACACGTTCCTCAACTTCCCAATGCGCTTTGCCGCGGACCAGGCTGTGCAGATGGACAAGATGATGCACCCGATTGTCGACGTCGGTGTGCATCCGGACAAGCCCATGTATGTCGGCATCTTCCTGCTGGACAAGCCGGACCTAGCCCGGCCAGAGACCTGGGTGTTCTACATCCTGGCAACGTGGGTGCCAGACGAGCAAGCTGCGACCGCTGAGGGTGATCCCGTCGACAACAGCGATGCGAATCTCGTGGACGAGCTGCGCCGGAGGATCGACGACTGGGCCGAGCCCTTCAAGTCGGCGGTCGAGTGGACGCCGCCGGACGTCACGGCAAAGGCCGTCCCATTAAGGATCTGGGCTCCAACGACCGACTGGGATAGTCATGGTGGCCGAGTGACCCTTGGAGGAGACGCTGCTCATAGCATGACATTCCGTGAGTCCCCCCATCTGTCTGCTTTCCTTGCCATCTGACAGACGCTCTTCCCTCTCCGGCTTCCTGGCAACCACTAACTAAAAGGACACCACATATGTAGACCGCGGGCAAGGTGCAAACAACGCCATCCGCGACAGTGAGCGATTTGTCACCGCAATGAAAAAAGTGAAATCCGGGGAAATGACCCTCGAAGCCGCAGTGGCCGAGTACGACGCCGACGTCATCTCCCGGGGCCGGGCGGAAGTCGAGGTCTCGCGCGCGCAGACAGACGCCTTCCACCACTTCGAGAGTTTCAAGAATAGTCCGATCATGAAGCTTGGGATTCGGCCCGTCAAGGAGAAGGAGGATGGACCGAAGGAGCCATAGGAGGCTGGGACGGATGGGGTGGAGGGGTGGACAAAAAACCGAAATGGCATTGAAGCGATGGGAGACACAACTATCGGCGATTCCAAAGATTTTCACATCCAGACTGTTCGCATGACTTTTGCGTCAAACTGCTTCATTACGGACACATCATCCCCATTGAGCTCCAACACTCACTCGTCGATGCCATCCTGCTTTCCATTCAGCACACCTGGGTCGCATCAGCACACTGGTTGTTTTGGATCACATTCCCGCTCCCCGTCGCGTTGGCAAAGATGTCAAAGTCATTGCCTTTCAAGACATTGTCCGTCACCAGATTCCCACTCGCCACAGTTCCCGTCGCGGCATCGTCAAACACCACAATTCCCACCCCGGTCTGGTTCGCCACGCCACCGGCCGTGAGTCCCTCGACGAGGTTGCTTTTGATCGCCGCATTGATGCCGCCAGAGACGACGATGCCGGAGATGCCGACCTCCGGGATGGTCGCGCAGACCGGGTTCCCGTTGCTGACGTGGTTGCCCGTCACCTGTGCACCGACGATGCCTGGGTCGACGAACGCGCCGACACAGGTGTTGGAGACGTCGTTCCCGTGCACCTCGGCGCCGTTGGTCTGGATGCAGAGGCCGATGATGTAGCCACTGATGTGGTTGTTGACCACCTGTACGCTGGCCATGTCGTCCATGCAGATTCCGATGAAACGCAGGTCGCCCGTCGAGTAGATGTTGTTGGCGTCGATCAGCGAGCTCGTCGATCCCACCGTCAGGCAGCCGTACTGCGCGCCATCAGAGAGCGCGTTGCCCGTCACCTGCGTGTCGTGGCCTCCCACCACCGCAATGTCGAGGCCAGAGAAGCCACGGACATCGAACCCGGTGACTAGGACGTCGTTCACCGGCCTGCCCACGGACAGTACCTTTCTGTGCTCAACCACAAAATCTGCCAGCTTGATGTCTTGTCCCGTCACGCAGATTCCTGCTTCTGTATCGGGACCGGCCAGACCAGAACATGTATTCTCGGTGGGAGATTTGGGAGGAACCAAGATGGCGCCCATTCCGATCAGCCTGATCCCATCGGTCGCAACGGTCAGCTGTTCTGCATAAGTTCCAGCCTCGACGACAATACATTCGCCGGGATGCGCCGAGTTCAGAGCGGCCTGGATGGATTCGCCAGACTTGACATGAACGACGCCGCCATGGCCGCTCCAGCCGGTTACTGGGCTTGCAAGCCAAATGGAAGCCCAAACCAAAGCAAAATTGAGGATGTTGATCAATCCCATGGTGTCGCCCACCGTCGGGTGCAGTGTGTCAGACAACGTCACAAGTCGTGTGGGCAATTCAGTCCGTATAGCGCGGCGCCTCTGTATCACAATCAGGGAGTGGGCGGAAGAGTCAGATGCGTTAAGGAAAGATGAGAGGCAGTACTTAAGCACTTGTCAGAGCAACATTTAGACGGGACATGTTCGTCTCCGGTCTTGAGAGGAGCCCTTCCGCTGGTAGCTTACCACTCTACCTTTGATCAAGTCGCTTTGTGAACGATCAAATCCCTGTCCATCCATGTCTTTGGGAGGCCGCTAAGAAGCGGGATCGATCGTGACGCATCTAGATTCTCGTAAAAGAACAAACCAAAAAGACTCGACGGCGCTATCGCCTCGTGCGAATCCAAGCTGAAGAAAATTCCCGTGTTGGCCAGAGGGACTCCTTAAGCAGAGCTCTTGTTCTGCCCTGGTCGGACAAGAAATTTCCAAAGCTTCCTGCTGCAAGGAGACAGGCCGCAAGGCGTCACTCGGGTCTCGTGTTCGAGTGAGTCAGGTGAAGTCGGGGCCGTTTAGCAGTTGGCTTTCACCAGGCTTGTCGGGGCTGGAGGAAGGCTTTCTCTGATACTAGGTAGTTCAGCTGAAATGCGGAATACGAGAAGTCGAGCCCGAGGCGAGAGCACAACCTATCACAGATATCCACTGCCATCAGACCATTCTGGAAGCAGGATAACAATTACTCATGGGAATCGGTAAAAGCCTTGTTCCGTGTTGGATGAAAAAAGCTTGAAGCTGGGACAGAGCTCCTCTGGGAGGAGGGAGTCATGAGGCTGAAGCCCAAGGTACAAGGCATGCATGCCTCCCGATGCTTCGGAGCACCAATCGTTCGACGGACCTGGAGATATTGGGCAAAGCATGCGTACCGTGAGATGGGGTACTGTCGACGATGACCATTCTATCCAAGGGGAAGAGGAGTGGGAAGTGGAAGTGACTCTGAGGAGTGAACAGGGATATAAGAGTGAAGTCTGGCACACGCGCGTCTGATACTGATAGAGCGGCGTGGTTCACATTCCCAAAGCAGACGCGTCTATCGTTCGGGTCTCGGCGAGAGACTGCGACTTCAACTCCATCTTCATGTTCAGAGACTCTCTCACCTTTGCATAGCCTTCAAGTCAATGGCTGAACTCTTAATGATCTCATGCTGATTACCCTTCTCGATTCTATTCTTGTCGGCTCATCTTCATCCTCGCATAGAGCGCCCCTCACCGCTGCGACTTCTTGACCCTCCATCTCAAATCCGATCACAACCCTTCAACCATGGCGACTTCTCCTCCAGCTCCTTTCCCCGCGAGCCTTCCGAACTCCAAGAAACGACCCTCAATGAGCTCACAGGCATCGACGCAAAGCGCTTCGAAAAGACCCAAACTCCACCCCCTCAGACAAACCTCGTTTCCTGCGCAGGACGCAGGCGGACGTTATGGTTCTGCGGTTGGAAGCGCCCGATCTGAGACAGGCAGTTTGGCAAACAGTTTACTTTCTGGAGTGAGCAGCAAACCTCGAGGACGAGGTAGACCTAGGAAGTCGGCGCAACTCAACGACGAAGACGTTCGTTCAGCCCAACAGCCCCCCGCGGATTCCGCCAGCCAGGCCGACGGAGGAGCGAGGACTGCTGGTCGTGGCACCAAGTCGGTGGTCAGCGCGAGGTCAGGAGCGGCTGAGCAGGAAGAAGATGACGAGGGCGATATTGATGGAATGCTGGAAAACATGGACGAGCAGGAGAGGCGACAAGCCGAGGAGGAGGAGATCAGACAAGAACAACGGCGAGAACGGTTGGCCGAGACGCTCGACCCGGATCAATATTCTCGATACAATCAGTGGCGCGCTCTTTCACTTAACAACTCGACGGTGAAACGGCTGGTCAATTCCATTGTCTCACAATCGGTGACAACAGCGCCTCTTCAGGCTATTAGGATCTACGGCAAATGGTTTGTGGGCGAGATTGTGGAACGAGCCCGGGAGGTGCAGGTTGAGGCGGCGAAAGCGTACGAAGACACAAGACGCGAGGAGCAAGAGCGTCGGAAGAAGGAACTGCACGACCTAGAAGAGTTGCAGAAAGAAGGCAGCAGACCTGATCAACAGTCTCGATTGCTTGCTCGAGACATTGACCGCCTGAAGAGAGAGGTCAAGGAATACATCCCCAACCCACATCGAGGAGGACTGTTACCGGACCATCTTCGAGAGGCACTGCGAAGATACAAAGCCGATGGAGAAGGCGGCGGAGTCGGCTTCCAGGGAATGAGCCACGGCTTACTGGGCGTACCTGGACCTGTGGCCTGGAAAGTTGGCGAAGGTGCTTCCGGTAGACGTCTTTTCAGATGATGATCTCCGATGGTGATCTCGGGGACTACTCTTCATGTTATTGGAGCAACGCTCTGGACATCCCTGGAACGAGAGATGTCCGGAGTACTTTTATCAGCATCAGCATAAACGAGTCAATCGCCTGCCTGCTAAGAGAGCCTCCTTATCACACCGGTGGTACTTATGAATGACACATAATGATCCGGGCACTGCAAGCAGCACTTCTACCAGCATCAAAGGCTGGGTGTTTGTATATCTCCTTCTCCATCACAGTCTATGTTCGTAGATGCTGGATCAACTCGGCCTGTCTGCTAAACATCTTCACCAGCGCACCGTCTCACCCATGCGGCCGTCTCATCAACACGGCTCAGGAACGGACTGTGCGAGCTCTGGATGCTGTGCAGATGGACGAAGGGCCTCTGACTCGCACTCGTCGCAGAGCTATTGGCGCCCCCCTCCACATTTGCTGCCAGTGACTTCGCAATTCCTTTGCCCTTGCCCTCGCTTTCGCCTGCATCGGCGCTTTGTGCAGCATAGCTCTCTCGCTGAAGAGCCGCGAGGGAGCCACCACTACTGCCTCGAGCCTCACCCATCGCCTCAGCCAGGGTACGAACACGGCCCTCGGAGATGTCGATGTTGGCGTTTTCGACCATTATGCGCTGGAGCGCCGGCGGGATGATGCGATCGTCCTCGCACACGAGGTAGTGCGCCGGCATGACTTTGTACCCTACAAAGGGGATTGTGGTGTGGTTGACGATGTAGACCTGGGGCTTGAGCAGGGAGACGTAGTGCGCGGCCTCTTCGGCGGGGATGTCATGATATAGCAGTGCGACTGGGTTGACGGGGTTGGAGACTTCGATCTCCTCGTTGTTACCTCCTGTGTATCCCGTGGGCGCTGGGATCATGGAGAAGGACGCGGCCGGGGGCTTTTCGTTTCCAGCCCATGCGAACGGTATGATTCCCGCGGGGAGAAGGAGGCCAGCGATGCTGAGAAGGGCGACCACGCCGTTGGAGTGGCCGGCGCTCGCTCGAGAGGCTTTGTCCAGGGCCTCGACGGCGGCAAAGCCCGGGATGGTGCCGTATGAGTGTGCCAGGAGGAGCACGTCGGTGGTCGTCTGGGAATTCAGCTCGGAGAGGATTGTTGCGCGGATGGCTTCGATATCGTCGTCCAGGCCTGTTGGCGGAAGCTGATTGAGTCGCTCATAGTGCATGCTCGGTAGCCAGACGGACACCAGTTTGTAGTCCTGTAAAGCCGTTTCCAAAGCATGGAAGTGTTGTGGCGAGTGCCATGCTCCGTGGACTGCGACGATAGTCGGCTTTGCGGCGCCCATCTTGTAGAACTTGCGCGTGCTTTGCTCTTTCTCTCGCTGGCCTCGTCGATACCCGGCGAGAGTGCTAAGAGGACTCTAGGAGAGCTGGTAGAACTTATACCTGTGACTTCGTACCAATTGCCAATTGCTCAAGAGGGTCCCGCTCTTGGGTTGCTCGCCTGACGCTCTGGGCGCGCTTGTCTGGAGACATGATGTATGACGCTGATCTTCTGGTTGCGATCATAGCTTGGGTGGCGCAATTGCGGGCTCTAGGGAGAGGTATGTAGAGTATGTACTTGGATGGACATTTTCGTTCATCCTCTGCCCTGAGTGTCCGGATGACAATTGCAAAGACCCAGGTCAGCCGTGATATCAGCCCCTCCTCATTCGCTCATGTGGGCGTAGTCGCCACCCCCTTCGTCTCTCAGCCTCGTCAGCAAATACGAAAAGATACTTCGTTCATACTCCCGTCCGTATTAGATAAGGTAAGGTACCCAGGTACTGGTACTCCGTATATCCCTATGCTGTGAGCCAGAAACAACATTCCATCAGCTATTCCCAAAGCTGTTACGACCTCAAGATTGAGGCTTGTCCAACCTTGGAAGGAGGTCGACCCACAATTGCATCCAGTTCGTTCCAAGTATGTATGTGGGGAGTGACGGTCTTGCCTATTTCAAGGCCAGCAATCTTTGGCGAGGTCTCCATCGCATGCTGTGCGGAATGTCTACTTTGCTTCGATCTCGTAGTTGGAACTGGGAGCCATACAATATTGAACTTTGCCTGGGAACAAGATGTATTCTCAAAGCTGATCGACCTAAAAGAGAGCGGACGTTGTGCACCAAAGGCACAAAACTCAAGTAGCAGTTCAAGCAGAGCAAACCCAATTTGTCAACAATCCTAAACATCAACGAGACTTATCATCCACTGCAACATGTACCGCAAGCTCCAGATTGCTTCTCCCTCATCTTCACTCAAAACCCTCTCTCTCCAAGTCGAGGCTCGCCGCCCTTCCAGTCATGTCGCTCATAGTGTCGGAACACCAGCTCGTAACCGTCGAGATCATGGACGATCCGATCAACTCGGCGGTATCCGTGGATGGTATCAATCTTGGCATTGCGACGAGCCAGCTTCCGCTCCAGCATCTGGATCTCGGCCAGCCCATTACGGTCAGCACAAGCCCGCTCTTCATAGCTGGTTGTGGCTTCGAACAAGGTGACGGAGAATCGTCCCGGCTTGAAGATGTCCACCACATGTTGGATGATATCGGCGGTCTCGCGACCATTTTGGCCACACGGAACGTTGGTCTCGAACGACGCATAAGAGCAGATTGGTTCCGGCGTGACGTGGACGGTGAAGTAATGAGTGCCCTTTTCCCCTTCGGGAGCTGGAACAACACCGTTGGCTGAAAATCCACATGGCGTAAAGAGATAGGCATCGATGCGGGCATCGGGGTACTTGTCCCTTGGATACACATCGGACAGGCCGCACGAATCCGAGACCACAGTTCCGAGCGCATGGCCTTCGGTGGTGAGTTCCGCTGGGAAAGATTCCTCCTTCAACGACATGTCGCCATCATCAGACGAGGCGTTGCTGAACACGTCAACATGATCACCATGTCCCCTCTGAGAACCCTGCCACTGATCTTCTGCGACCGCACTCGCATGGTCGAGGTAGAATTGTTTCGCATTCTCCTCTTCCAGATCAGTCATGAGGATCTCGAGAGTTTCGTCTTCACCTTCACACACTCTGGAACCACGGTCGACCACCAGAGAAGATGGCAGTGTCAAGACTTTGGTTTCGGTAGCTGGACTCTCGTCCAAGCTTTGCGGGCTGGCCGGTGGTGTCAAAGTGGTGTATGGCTCGGTCAGGTACAGGTACCAATGCTCGCCATTCATCTTGCCGATCATGTATGCACTGCCTCCAACAAAGAGCTTGTCGAGAGTGTAGACTTCATCGCGCCAGCTTCGATGTGGGCCGCGTTGACGATCAGGGAACAAGTAGTTCTTCCGGCTGTAGAAAACGCGATACGGAGCCGCGGCAACGCCGATTCCATGAGCTGGAGGGGCGGTGGATCGTGAAAAGCCGCCGAAGAGGACCGCGATCTCGAGAATGCGTGGCAGACCGCACAGAAGGGTCGTAGTTCCACATGTCTTCAGGATGAGCTTGTGGGGGAAGACAAACATGCTGGACTCGGAGAGGAGGTAGGCGTCGACATCTTCGGATTCGAGGGTGGACAACACTTTGCAATTGACAAGGTCAAGCATTGTCTTCCAGACATCGGCAGGCACGGCCTTGAGTCCGGTTGGCTCGGAGCAGCCATGAAGGTCGTCGGGAGACGGACTGAACCATACTTCTAGCAGCTTTTCGGGACCTAGACGATGTTGGTCAATTGGTCGAGGGCGGGGGGAGAGGAGTACCAACCTTCAAAGGCATTGCTAGAGTCGAGATCCAACGCAACCGCATGATTGATAGTCAACGACGGTGTATGACTAAAGCTCGACGGTGAAGCAGTATAGTTTTTGGGGATCCCAATCTGTACCATATCCCTGTCGGATGGGTGGACAAAGTCCTCTTGGCTGTAGAAAGTTGAGTTGGGCAGTGATTTCAAGAGTCACTGATCTGACGATTCAGTGAAGCACTATCTGCCACCCAGACGAACAATGCGGTGTCCGCCTGAGAAGAGAAGGCCCACTATCTGTGGGAAGCGTGGAGGCTGGCTTTTGCCAGCAGCAATGACGTGGAGGTGGAAGAATCCCCTTCTGAAGGGTCGTTAAGGAGGCCGGGTGGAGGAGAGGAGGAAAAAGATTTCCTGCACGAACGGAATTGTGGGCAGAGTATGTCTTTTCCTGCTGATCAAAGGTCGATACCTGTCACAGTATCGAGGGCGAGGTTCGCGGGAATGGTAATCGGGGAGGTTCGAAATATGATGGAGCAATCGATCGAAAGGAGGTGTGTTTGGTTCCGCAAGTAGCTGGTGTTATCGAGGCCTGTTGTCTCTGGTCAGTAAACGGTCGTGTGCATCGTGGTGAGCGAGGAGCTGGGGTCGTACTTTGCAGGCTTGGACAAGAAGCGCAGCAGGTCTTTGCGGCTCATAGAGATGCTGCTAGTAACTGCTGGGAATCAAGGGCGGCTGTTAAAGCCGAAGAGACGAGTTGAACGCAGGACTGGTGAAGGTCGCCAGAACTGCGATGCTGGATGGTGAAGGTTGAAGTTGGCGGTGCTGTGAAAATGCCGCAACGGGGAAATTCACACCGCTATCTTTGATTTTGAAGCCCGGAGCCTGGAAGAGTTCAGAAAGGCCAACGCACACTGCAATGAGGACAGTGGAGGAGGAGACCAGATTGTGGTACTGGAAGAGAAGAAAAGGGAGATTTGGTCACGGTTTGGGGAGGCAATTTTTGTGTGTTGGTGTTGCACCGACGAAAGCGAGCCCAGCCCAGCACACGGCGAGGCACTGCAGCTGTTGTGGCTTTTGTCCACTCAGCTGCAGACGGTGGGCCGCAGAGATGGGAAATTTTGGGCGCGGAGACCAACGGGGGCCAAATCACCCAATGGGCGTTCATCCGTAAGAGCGTCGTTGGCGGGGGACGCTGGCCGATCGGGGCCGATGACGACGGAGTTCGCAGTGCAGTGCCAGTGCAGTGCCAGGGTGGCAGCGAAAATCTTGCTGCAGTCAGTCGCCAGTGCCCGCGCGCAGGGGCGGAGCAGCAGTACGTAGCACCGCCGCACCAGGCTCAGGGCTGTCGAGCCTGGAGAAGAAGCCTCTTGGAAGTTTCGCCTTGGCCGGCACGCGAGACATGAGTTATCGATCAATCTCGTTCGGTGTCCCCGGGCAAAGGCATACACATCTCTTCTCGCATGTACGTATCTTGTCTTCCGCACCCATGACCTAGGACCTCTACGGGTACATACTCATTTACGAGGAGACGAGAGCGGAAGGCCTGGGGCGGCCGCATCGTTGCAGCACGTGCTCGCTTCTTCTTGCACATGTCCGCCTACGAGTGCTGTGTCGAGCCAAAACAGAACGGTCCGATTAGGTAGAGGCCTCCGACATTGATGCCCAATCTACCTGCTGATACATCCTTACAACATAAATTAGCCGATATCAAATGGCCTTGAGGGGCCTTCGATGGTTGACGAAACCGTCCCTTCGTTGTTGCTGCTTGTGTCTCCTCCCGCCCGTGACTATTCGACCCCCAGGACCGATGTGGCGGGCGTTTCTGGAAGGGTTCTAAGCCAGCCAATGCCTATTTTCTGGTACCTGGAAGGGGCGTTCCAGGGCCCTTGTTCGGTCTCCAGGGGCCGCCACCCCCGCAAGGCCCCTAGTTTGCACCTAGCCGCAGTTCTCCCGTTTAGCCTCCTTGACCGGGCGAGGCTGGACTGTCCTTACCGCCGATGATGACAAGGCTCTGGACTCTGGGCTCTGGGCTCTGGAGTGCCCACCCACCGGGCCACCGCGGTGTGATCCGCCCGAGCCACTCATATGACGCCACCGCCGGTATTCGGCGTTGATTAGCAATTCGCTGGTCGCTACGAGCCCAAAATTGTTTCTACGTACATCCGAGAATCAACTGCGGCGCTTTCAACACCCATCACATCTACACTGCGTCCCTGCCCATTGCGATTTCGAGATCTCTATTCCGTCTTCATGGGGTTGGAGAATATCAAGCACGTTGTCCTTGTCCTCTCCGGCAAAGGCGGCGTTGGAAAGTCGAGTGTGACGCTCCAACTCGCGCTTTCGCTCTCGCAACAGGGCCACAATGTCGGAATTCTCGACATTGATCTGACAGGGCCCAGCATCCCTCGCCTGCTCAATCTAGAAGACAAGAAAGTCACACAAGCGCCGGGAGGCTGGCTGCCAGTCAAGGTGCACGATGCCAGGACGGAGAGTGAGACCACCGTCTCGAATGGCGAGCAGAAGTCGACGTCTTCCAAACGGGGATCTCTCCACGCATTATCCCTCGCATTCCTCCTTCCCTCTCGATCCTCCGCGGTAATATGGCGCGGCCCCAAGAAGACAGCAATGATCCGACAATTCGTGTCGGACGTCCTCTGGCCTCCCAACACCGACTACCTCCTCATCGACACCCCTCCGGGCACAAGTGATGAACACATTGCGATTGTGGAGGAACTACACAAGCTGGCTGCCGACGTGCAGCCAGTCACGACTACAAATGGAAACGGGCTGGCCCTGGAGATCGATACAAGACCAAAGCTGTCGGGCGCAGTCGTGGTTACCACACCCCAAGCCATTGCTACAGCCGATGTGCGGAAGGAATTGAACTTCTGCGTCAAGACACAAATCACCGTGCTCGGAGTGATTGAGAACATGGCCGGCTACATCTGCCCGTGCTGTGGCGAGATCAGCAACGTTTTCAGCAAGGGAGGCGGTGAGATTATGGCAAGGGAATCCAACGTCCCGTTCCTCGGATCTGTGCCTATCGATCCTGGGTTTGGCGCCCTCGTGGAAGGAGTCAAAGATGAATCCAGTACTGGTAATATGGACGAACCAGCAAACGGACTGCCGCCCAAAAATTCTGCCGAGCTGGTTGATCGATACATGCATTGCGGTCTGCAGCCGCTATTTGCGGATTTTGCGACGACGATACACCAGAAAATCGAGGGCGCTGGAGCAGTATGAATGATGCATTTTGACCAAGACAAGCATGGCGCGGACGGCGTATACTGAAGGTTCCAGGTTGTTTTCTCGACTCAGACCCATGCATTTTCTGGTCGGATATTACACTGTGCAGTTTCTCCATGTTCGGTCCAAACCCATCCTCTGGCAGCAGATCCGCAGACGGGACTGTTTGTTGCCTGCTACCTGGTACTACTTTACCATTTATACCCAATCTAGAGGCCACAAAGTTCAGCGAGTTCTCACGAGCATCCTCCTCGACATTGGTCGTCATCTGGACCGATGGATATATGTACCTATAGGTAGTATGTTCCTTAGAATTGCCTGCCGATGGTTTAGTTGCCAAGTTGACCGAACTCGGCCGAGTATCAACTCGTTCCCAAGTACGGATACTCCGTCCGCTATTCGTTGGTGATACTCCTCCGTGATACTCTAGATACAGTACTCGAGCTACTCGATCCCTACCCACCACGTCCTCTTTGTGTCTCACAGCCTGTCACCAACTTGCTCAGCCAACTCCGGAGTGATCGTCTCATTCATGCTCCTCTCCTCGTCCATGCCCACCTCCCAGAAATAAGACAAGACCATCCTCACCAGCCTCCAAAAGTCTCGATGTGCCGCCGACTCACGACACCAACAAGTTAAGAATGTCTCCGCCAGTCGAGCCTCCGTTCGCCATCTGGGGCACCGTCATTCATTCAGTCTCCCCAACGACGACCGCTGTGCTGGAGAAAACCCTCCTGGTGATTGACTCGCACGGCAAGATCAGCCATCTCCTCCCCGGCATCGAGCTGGCCGATATGTCAAAGTCCATCTCGTCGTTCGACCCAACGCTCTCGATCTCCGTCCTTCAGCTCGCATCTCCATCTCAATTTATCGTCCCGTCCTTCATCGACACGCACGCTCATGCGCCCCAGTTTTCCATGCGCGGTCGAGGCCAAGGCCTCCTTATCCTGGACTGGTTGGACCAGGTCACGTTCCCGCACGAAGCGAGGTTTCAGGATGTTGACTATGCTCGACGGGTGTACGGAGACTGCGTCTCGATGGGTCTGCGCCAGGGAATCACGACGGTCAGCTACTTTGGAAGCCTGCACACGCCGGCCACGGAGGTTCTGGCCGATGTGTGTCTCGAAAAGGGCCAGCGTGCATTCGTGGGGAAGACTGTCATGGACAACGCGACGACGAATCCGGCCTCGTACCGTGAGGAGACACACGATGCTCTCGCCGGCGCGAGGCATCTGATACAACACTGTCTCAAGATCGACCCGAAGGGCGAATACGTCAGACCGATCCTGACTCCCAGGTTCGCCATCAGCTGCACGCCAGACTCCATGACTGGGCTGGGCCAGCTGGCAAAGGAATACACAGACGCCTACCAGGGGCAGGGGATTCCAAATCAGACGCACTTCTGCGAGGCCCAGCAGGAGATCGATGCCACGTTGGCCCAATACTCGCATTTCAGTTCCGAAGCGGACTTGTACCATCACTTCGGCCTGCTCGACGACAAGTCGGTGCTGGCGCACTGCACGATCCTGAGCGAAACTGATCTGCGCAAGATGAAAAGCCACAGATGTGGCGTCGCACATTGTCCGATCGCCAACACAACCGTGGGCGGCGGCTTCATGGCAGCCCCGATACGGAAGCTGTTCTCAGAGGACATGACCAAGATCGGCCTGGGCACCGACTCTGGCGGAGGGTTCTCATCTAGCATCATGGACGCGATGAGACAAGCGCTGATCGTGGGGAACGCGCGGGAAATGGTGTCTCAGGGAAAAGAGCAGAGGCTTTCGTTGGAGGAGGTGTTTTACATGGCGACGTTGGGCGGCGCCTCTGTCCTCGGCATGCAAGAACGGGTCGGTTCTTTTGAGGTGGGCAAGTCGTTTGATGCCATCCTCGTGGATATGGAGGTCGAAGGCGTGAACACGGCGGTGGAGCATACGGATGACATGAGGACGGCGTGGGAGAAATGGGTGATGACGGGAGACGACAGGAATCTGAGTGTGGTCTGGGTTGGTGGGCAGAGGAGGAAAGGGTGAACTGAAAACCGACTGCAAGCGTTACCATGTTCAGGAGGTTTATTTTCAGCCTTCTTTTATTCGTTTCTTTCCTCCCAACGGCAAGGCTGACTGATGCTTCTGGGGAAGCCACTCCATGTCTTAGTAGAGGGAATGCATCCCGGACTGAGAGCACCGTAGATCCCCCTTGGGAGACCACGATGATGGCACTGATTCACCTCAGGAACCCAGAAAAGGTAGTTTCATCGTCCCCTTCTCCTCTGGCACCTGATATCACCTCGATTGAATGGCCAAGAGTGGAAACTGCGGGGTCCCCACCATGTTGAACATCTTCGATATGGGGCATTCGCTCCTTTTGGACGAACAGACACGGAGCGGCACTTCTCGTCGTCAATAGCATGAAGACTCTCTGATTTGCGGGGGATGACGGCAGATAGACGACACAAGGTAGACATGCCATGTCAAAAACACTTATGTTGTCGCTTCTTGTTGAGAAAGCTGGTGGTATTGCCGGCATCTTCCTTCAAAAATATTTCTTCTATTCTGTAGTCGTATCCTCATCAAGCCCATCAAAACATGGAAGCTGAATTTACCGAGCTCAAGGCGGAGGTCAAGAGACTGAATGCAAAAATCCAGAAAGTTGAAGGCAGGTTCATTTATATTTCCCCCCTAAAAAAACAAGCACGAAGACAAAGTCCGCTGAGAACACGTTTGCTTCCCTGCAGACGAAGCGGAAATCCGCAAGGTTCATTTCAAATATGGATACTACCTGGACAAATGTCTCTATCAGGAGGTCAGTCATACCTTACCTAGGCGCTTACTTCTTCAACATCCTTCTGGCTCTGAAAAATCCAGGTCGTCGATATGTTCGCCAACCATCCAGACACATACGTCGAGTTTCTAGGCTCACGATACCGCGGCAAAGAAGGCATCCGACGTCTCTACGCGGGTCGATTCCAGACCAACTTCGTCAAGGGCCGCAACGGTCCCGTGCACGGGTTCCTACTCGACCACGCCATGATGCAGGACATCGTCGACGTCGACGTCGGCGGCACACGCGCGAAGGCACGGATCCGCGCCCTGATGTCCGCAGGGACACACAAGAGCATCCAGAACACACACCCGCGCGGCCACGCGCAGTGGTGGGAAGGCGGCGTCTACGAGAACGAGTACATCAAGGAAGACGGCGTGTGGAAGCCGTTTCGGTATCGATACTTCCCCTTTTGGCACGCGGACTTTGAGCACGGCTGGTTTCACACGCGAGAGAACTACGTTCCCTGGCTGACGCGGTGTTTTCCCGAGGATCCGCTGGGCCCCGATGAGTTGATCGAGCAGAAGATGCTGTGGCCGGACACACGGGTTGTGCCTTTTCATTATCCGCATCCTGTGACGGGCGAGATGGTCAGGGAGGATGATCTGCGCGCGCCATTATTTGGCGAGCATGTCGATACGGCGTTGCCGCCTTTGTCGCTTGCCCTTCCGGCGGATCAGAAGGGTGGGAATGAAGATGAGGGGGCTGTGACTGTTGGGGAGAATGGCGAGGTTGCAGATGGTACGCCTGCTTGAAGTAATGAGATGTATAAGAGGTGATATCAGTGGCTAGTGGTTGAATGTACTTCGATCTGAACAGGGCCGCAACGTATGAGCGTCCAACTCTCAGTCGCGATGTCCACAAATGCCCAAGACCATCATGTGTCGAGGACGAATTATTATCAACAGCAACTGATCCGGATCTCCAAAGGATAGCTTGATCCCTGTAATGGTATGTGGAGATATCATCGATTCCTGAATCTGATAATGGATTATGTGTATTTTTGGGGAATTTCCATCGGCAATTGTTGCAGTCACATTTGCCGAACAACACCACCCTGGGCGCTGTCGTGCTGAGGATGGCTGTTCAGAGGTGCCGTCCTTGACAAGGGATATAGTGACAGGGTGGTAAAGGAGAAAATAAGAAAGGACAATCCTGGCCGGGTCGTGTTTATTGAGTTGAAAAGCATTTTTCTTCAGATGGCAGTATGGCACATATCTATGATCTTGCACCACAAGTTGTGTCCAACTACACGAAAGGACGCAAAACCTCGGACCAGGTGAAATACCCGTCGACGGGAGTATTCCAGGGCTTCAACGCTCCATCGAGACTTGAGGGAGATATCTTCGATCTCGAGGTCGACGGTGCCATCCCCACGGACATTGACGGGACATTCTACCGCATCCAGCCAGACCATCGGTTCCCGCCCATCTTTGAGGACGACATCCACTTCAACGGCGACGGGAGTGTGACGGCAATCCGGATCCAGAACGGCCATGCGGATTTCAGGCAGCGGTACGTACAGACGGACCGGTATAAGGCCGAGTCGGAGGCGCGCAAGGCTCTCTTCGGGCGGTATCGCAACCCCTTCACGGACAATGAGACTGTAAAGGGGGTGATTCGCACGGCAGCCAACACCAACATTACCTTCTGGAGGGGCGTTTTGCTCGCATCCAAGGAAGATGGCCCGCCGTTTATCATGGATCCCGTCACGCTGGAAACGATCGGACGGTATGACTTCGAAGGCCAGATCCAGACACCGACGTTCACTGCGCATCCCAAATTCGACCCGGAGACGGGCGAGATGGTGTGCTTTGCATATGAAGCCGGCGGGGATGGACACGACGGTTCCAACGATGTGGTGGTCTGGACCATTGACCGCGATGGGAGGAAGACCGAGGAAACCTGGTACAAGGCACCGTTCTGCGGCATGATCCACGACTGTGGTATCAGCAAAAACTATCTTGTCCTTCCGCTGACTCCAATCAAATGGACATCGATGGATCGATTGAAGGGCTGGGGCAACCACTGGGCATGGGATCCTTACGAGGATCAATGGTATGGACTGGTGCCCAGGAGAGGTGGGAGATCTGAAGATATCATCTGGTTCCGTGCCGATAATGGTGAGTCAATGCTCGGAGCTTTGAGTACAGAAAACACATTGACAAAATCAGCCTTCCATGGCCACGTTGCGGGATGCTTTGAGAACGAGGAGGGACACGTCGTCTTTGACCTCACAGTGGCAGATGGCAACGTCTTCTTCTTTTTTCCACCTCTGGGTGAGGAGGAATGGCCACTCGCGAAACGAAACCAGCTGCAAAGTCCAACCTACCGGTGGATATTCGACCCCAAGGCCAGTTCAGGCACACGAGTGACGCCCGCAGAGACGTGGATGACCAACGGAGAATTCTCTCGTATTGATGATCGCTTCGTGACCAGGGAATACAAACACTTTTGGCAGGCCAAGGTCGACCCTACCAAGCCCTATGACTTTGCAAAGTGCGGCTCCCCGGCCGGCGGGCTGTTCAATTGTATAGGTCACTACCGTTGGGATGACCGGTCTGAAGATGTATTCTTCGCGGGGCCGACTGCCACGTTTCAGGAACCGACGTTCATCCCAAAGGACGGAGGGACCGAAGGTGAGGGCTACATTATCGGGTTGCTCAATCATCTCGACGTGCTGCGGAATGACATTGTGATATTCGACGCTCTCAGTGTTGCCAAAGGCCCGGTGGCTGTAGTCCACCTGCCATTCAAGCTGAAATTGGGCTTGCATGGGAACTTTGTCGACCAGAGAGAGATCAGCGAGTGGAAGAAGCGGAGGTCGGAGTCCGGCGACGTAGGTCCTGCACAGCCAGCAAAGGATCCTTTGCCATGGCAAATCAGGCAACGTGAGACAGAAATGGGCCAGAATGGGAATCGGGCAGTTAATGGAGCCGTTCTGAACGGCCAAAGTGGAAGCTTGGTGAGCCGTTGAGCCACGTCTGTTGACAGCTTCAGTGAATCCGTAGCTGGCATCAGGTGATCCTGTTGCTGATCTTTGTATGTTCCAGCTTTGCGTTCGTTCAGTTGCCAGTCTCTCCCCATTCTTCGTCAAGCCGGGTCTATATACCGAGTCCGAGGCTTCTTTGTGATGGCCCCATCTTGGTGCTCAGTGACTCGGGAGCCCCATCCAGATGAGGGAGAATCTCCCCACATCCACTCAAATGCCGCCAGCCGGGCCCGGCAGATGGAGACGCATTGATATCCTTGTCCCCGGGCCGAAGGCAATATCTCTTGATCCGACTTTGTGACAGGTCTGATGATAGATCCTCTGCTTCCTTGCTTCACCGTGAAGTATAGACATATCAGCAAATAACACAAGTGATCGCTTGCGGCATTTCCAAATATGGGATCCCAAGGACATATTGAAACAAGGCTGTTCATCAACGGCGAGGTGAGTTTGTTGAAGCCCGCGCAACTGTTGTTCAGAACGGTGGCATTGATTTCCCATAGTTCGTTGAATCCTCAGACGGCAAGACGTTCCCGATCAGGTCTCCAACAACGAGAGAGCTTGTTGCTGAAGGTATAACCCTGTCCAAAAGAGATGCCAGATCTACTTCGTTGAAGTCAATCATGGTCTAACGGCAGTTTCCAGTGTACGAAGCCACAGAGAACGACACAGATGCGGCCGTGGCCTCCGCAAAGGCAGCGTTTCCAGCATGGTCAGCTCTGTCCCCTGCCGAAAGGGGAGTGTATTTGAGAAAGCTGGCTGTGTCTTTGCGTGAAAGCTCAAAGGAGCTGGCCCGGCTCGAAGCTTTATCGATGGGCCGACCAGTGTCGACTTACTTTGACGGCCATGCCGCCGCGAGCACGTTTGAGCACTACGCGGAAGCTGGATATGAAGCTCAGGGTACCAGCAGTCTGAATACTCCGGGCTTTGTGAATATGACTTTCAAGCAGCCGTATGGAGTGGTCGCTGCCATCATACCGTGGAACGTTCCCATCGTCTTCTTTGGAAACAAGGTCGCTCCAGCTTTGGCAGCGGGAAACACAGTGGTCTTGAAGAGCAGTGAGAAGGCCCCATTGACCGTAAGTCTTCTCGTGGGAGAGGCCAAATCCAGGCTTTCGGGGTTCCACTTTGTGGTGTTCTATGGCTGACAAGGCTCTGCTTGCCCTTCTTCGCAGTCGACCAAAGTGGCCACTTTAATCCAGCAAGCAGGATTTCCGCCGGGGGTGGTGAATGTCCTGTCGGGCCACGGTCAACCGGTAGGCGCCATACTATCGTCCCACATGGATGTCAGGGCTCTCAGCTTCACCGGATCTTGCCGAACAGGTCGACTGATACAAGCGGCGGCGGCCAAATCCAATTTGAAGAATGTGATCCTCGAGCTGGGTGGGAAATCGCCGGCGGTGATCTTCGAAGATTGCGACCTTGAAAACGCCGTCACCGAAACCCAGAACAGCATTCAGTGGAATAGCGGTCAAGTGTGCATGGCGAACAGCCGTATTTATGTCCAGGACAGCATTGCCGACAAGTTTGTGGAAGCGTTCAAGACCAAATTCGCCAGCGTCTCTGCTGGTGATCCTCTCGATCTTGCAACAAACCACGGACCTCAAGCCGACTCGACCCAGTTCGATGCCATTCACAAGTACATCGCTGCCGGGAAGGCGAGCGGCGAACTCGTCCTTGGTGGGACGAAGGAACTCGATGGGCTGTCAGAGTCCAGTCGGAATGGGTACTTTGTTCCGCCGACTGTATTCTTGAGAACGCCCGAGGACGCGGCGGTGATGAAGGAAGAGATCTTTGGTCCCGTGGTGAACATCAATACATTCAAGACGGAAGATGAGGTGATCGCAAAGGCAAATGACAGCGAGTTTGGACTGTACGCCGCGGTGTACACGCGAGATATCAACAGAGCGCTGCGGTTCGCAAAAGCCCTCGACGCAGGAACCGTCGGGGTCAATTGTACAAGTCCAACCCTGGCGAGAGATATGCCGTTCGGCGGATTCAAAAGCAGTGGCATCGGTCGAGAAGGTCTTGGGCACAGCTTGAACAACTTCCTCGAGACAAAGACGGTTCTGATTAAGATAGAGTAATCTAAGCGTCGTGAAGCTGAGAGAACTTTCATTCCTCATACAATTCGGGATCCTCCTGGTCTGTTCTAGTGCTGTTTCGTGATCCACTCATGCGCCGTTGTCTATCGAGGATTTCTCGTAGCTGGGATTCTGCGCTTACAATGCGATTGCTCCGTCCGTGGACCCAAGAAGTTATGTTCTGTAGTTCTCCCCCCGGGATTAGCGACTCCAGTCTCTGGCGCAGTGTGGTTCGAGCAGGCGGTGCGACAACGATCGGTCCTTCGAAGAGCTCGCTATAGTCGTAACTATAGAGCGGGTAATGTCGACCATTTTCAGAAACAACGGGCGGATCAGAAATAGTGGTGGCATTGGCCCCAGCCAAAAGAAATGTCTCGGATACCACAGCATTCGTTGCTCTTGAGACCGGATTTTGGGAGTTATTCGTCGCTGCATCCTGCAACAATTGACGGGAGGACCGGGAGTCGCCAGATACTGGAAGACGGTCATAGTCCTCAACTCCCGCCGGCACATCTGGCAGGGCGGCCGGCGCCGAGTAATTCCGAATGGAGCCTGTACCTGGCCTTGAGCTGATGGGTGCTGGAATTTCGCTCCTCATCCTCCTGGGTCGTGGCACTGCCTGCAATCTTTCCAGCAGACCATATGCTACCGAACCCGTGTGGCTCCCATCGAAGAGGCTGGCGTCTTCTCTGAGGATGAGAACGTCGTCTATCGCGGCTGTCGCCAATCGTTCATTGCTGGCACTCGCTTCGGCCACTGCTTGGAGAGGGCCGCTGGCAGCTCGGATCTCTCCCTGAGGCGGAAGATGACTGTCGTGCCTATCAGCCAGAACAAGCCTGTTCTTCCTTCCTAGGATTTCAGAGATTGCATTGACATCTTCTTCAATGTCCTCCTCAATGGCGGCGAGAATGCCCTGGATGCTGAACGCTTGGATCGGCGGCAGTTCGTCGGGCTTGGGTCGGTTCATGTCGGGCGGGAGAGAGATCGCCGGATGGATCTGTATAGAGGCATCGGCGGAGTGGACTCGCACAAGAACGGGGTGCGAAGGTATTGTAGTTGAACTGTGGCCGCCAACCGATGGAGTTTGGGCATGTCGGGGCAGACTGGAGCGGGAGCCGTTGAGCTGCTGGAAGTGAAGGGTGGTAGGCAAGGGAGAGACATTGCTTCGGTCGCTCCGCATGTAACTCGAAGATGGTGGAAGGGATCGTGTTTGTCCATGATGTGGCGGCGTGGAAAGAAACGCCCACTGTCCGCCAAAGCGGCCCGACGACGTGTCGGCTAGAGCGTCCATCATGATTCAAGACATACAACGCATCAGTGTAGTCAAGCTCAAGCTCAAGCTCATGCCCATCCTCGTCATCGTCATCACGGCACGGCGAGAAGGCGGATGCAGAGAAGCCCTACTAGAGCGAGAACCAGGTTCGGAGAGGAAGTCTGCGGCGGACAGCAAGGGATGCTGCTGACGGCATTTAGCATTGCCCTTGGGTTGCAAGAAAGCGTGGCACGAAACCGAAGGTGCAGCGAGGATGCCAGAGCCAAACGGCAGCCATGACGGGTTTGAGAGGGAGATGATCTGGAGAGCTGCAGTTGGTAGAAGCAGAGTACCAGGGAGATGAAGGGCGCAGGCCAGGAGGCCACAGGCTAGAGAGGCTGGACGGAGCAAAGCGCAAGCAAGAGCACCCCCAATCAGCAATCAGTCAAACACCGCAAACTGCAAACTGCAAACTGCGCTGCGTGGCTGTATCTCATTTGCCGAGAGGAGAAGTGCGTCTGAGTGGTCCGTCTATTAATTGTGTACATCTCTTCCGCCTCGTTCTCCTCAAGGACCTCTCTCTCTCTCACTCCATCTCATCGTCGTCGACCATCACCATCTCTACTGGTATATACTATAGACTATTCACGTCAAAGTCAAATCGAGACTGATGTCACGTATGTCACACCTGCGCACGTGCCACCACCGCAGGTGGTCCGTGCATAACGAGGTGAAGCAGCGAGGACATCGAGCGTCAAGTGAAGTTCAGTGAAGATGCTCTCATTCCCTCTTCCGCCCAGGCTCCAGCAAACATGCAAGAGAAACGACGGGCTCTTCCCGTTCACTTCTCGATCACAGTGACGGTCCTGGAGTCTTCGCCCGATGCTCTAAATGCGGCACAGCCGCTCATCTCATCAAGTAAGCTCTCGTCTAACCATCCAGTGGGTGTTTGTGACAACAGCGCTGGTAAGCTCTTCGCATAGCTTGAATTCTCTGCAGTTCCTGCTATTACTGTGATCGCATCGCCATGGCCTAAAGCGCGACTTTCTCGACACCCGTCCCGTTCACATTTGCCATCCAGCTCGAGTTCCTCTTCGTCGTGGATAATGACAAAGTGGCGGGCCATTGTCCGGACCGCAGGGAATACTGGTGGCTTTACGGCGACCAATATCCGGCGCCTGTCCAGGACGACGACGACGGTGATGAAACAGAGGATCCATACTGGGACGAGGACGGCGACGAATATGACCCAGAGGTTCCAGACCAGAAAACCAGCTACGAGATGATCAACAGTTACGCTTGAACCAAGGTGGTGCAGAAGTCGGCAACATGGTTTCAAGAATCTGTGAAAGAGCAGGCTTGGACCTGGTGTCCTGTTACAATAACAGAAGATTCTCGCACGAGTGGACTCTTTGTTACGACACCAACACTCCTCTCCCACCCCACAATGTCACGCACCCAGAGGAGAGTCCGGAGCTGGAGGAAGAGCCAAAAGGTTTCGAGTGTGTCCCTCAGTTCATTTTAGATTACGGAGAATACAAACTCGTGTCGCTCGAATACCACACACAGTGGGCCCAACATGTCCTAATCTCCCCGCCGTTGCCATGCCCTGGGCGAGCGTCAGAAACAAATGGTCTCGACAATGTCAAAAAATATCTCGGGGCCCTCAAGGATACAGCCTGGGATCCATGGGAGTGCCTGGCTACCCCCGACAATGCATCAGTATCTGTCGACATTGGGGTTCCTGCAGACTACAACAACGGAGACATCCCCGTGAAAGTGCTTCAACACCTTGCATTCATCCTCATCAAGTACGAGGACATCATCAAACTCTTTGTCCATCCGAAGCGAGCCGGCTGGCCACATGCACTTAGCGAGGACTACGAGAGCAACAGAAACGGCTTTTGTCGATCCGGTCACATCTGCCCGAAAGCCAAAGACGGGATGGATTCTCTGGATGAAATCAGCCTCAAGATCTTCGCTCCTGAAGAAGACGATCCCCGCGAAGACCTCGTTGATCTGATGAATTCCGTCTACTACATCAAGAGAGGCAGCGACGAACGATGCTATGTGACTGGCGACAAATTTGTCAGCTTCAGGAACGTTCGCTCTCATCACAAACTCCGCACGGTCACATTCCGGCAGCACCATGGTACTATGCTCTACGGCGAGATCAAAGAGTGGGTTATCTTTGTAACTGCATTGATGCGTGCAGCAGAGCGCAAGGCAAACGAAGATCCTCCTCTCGCGATCCCGGGAGAGAGTCAGCCGACCGCATCCAAAGACGATGCTGAGGCTTTGCTCGAGGGCCGGAAATATGGCACCGGTCCCGGCTCACAGAACACACAGGCTCGAATGGAGGAACTTTTCAATTTGATTGGATTCTCACAATCGTGGAAGGAGTGTTTCTACAACCGCTGGCAATACTACTGGAGCGATGATCAAACTGAATTTCCGGGATTCCACGTCTGTCCTAAATGCAAGGATGAACGGGAGGAAAGGGAGAACGCCAGAGACCGGAGCAACTCGGACAGCGAAGAATCCGATGAAGAATCTCATGAAGAATGCGATGATAAGATCGCGTACCAAGATCGAGGCTATTCGTGCCCTCCGGAAGACTTGGATGCGATCTGCCCCCGGGAGAAAACCTCGGACAACGCGGCATCCGGCGAGACTGGTTTGGACGATGCGGTGAAAGCATCTCGACTGGCGCTGGAGGCTGGGGGAGGCGACGAGGTGGCACGCCGTGTGAGCAACGATTCGGGCAGTGATGGTGGCGATGTGCATGTGGAAGCGAAACAGCAAGCTCAGGAAGCTGGTCAGGATGTTATTGAGGGAGATGCGAATGGCAAGAGGAAGGTCCAGACGGGGGATGACAACGTGGACCCAGAGGACGCTGGGAAGAATCTCACCAACAGTCCCCCGAGCAAGCGCCCTCGTCATGACGCTGTCCCGCCCGAAGCACCTGCGTCGACTAACTGAGAATCCCGAACACGGACGCGGACCGCAGCCACGGGATGAGCGCGATCGCCGACAACGGAGAGAGACTGGAGAGAAAGGAATGGGAGGTGCGGTGAGATGAAGGGATCAAGGAATAGAACTGATCAATCTGCATGGAGCTTGAGACACTGGCGACCGTTGATGGGAAGTGTGGCAATGGGCAATGGGGATACTTGGCGGTGCGAAGCTTCGACGGCGAGAGCTTGTCAAATAGGACAGAAAAGCTTCAACACGTGAAAGCGAGCATCCACTGGACGAAGCGGCCGCGGGACGGGACTAATGGTCCATCATGCCGGGAAGTGGCCTAAGTAGCGGCTTCTAGCGAATCTTGATTTCAAGCTGACAAGTGACGATCCGTTGATTACTGCGAAGCTCGACACGAGGATTGCTAGCAGCCTAGCAGTACCACCATGGGCCATGGGTACTTGGAACATACTCGTAAGTCCACCCATCTGCGCTCGGTAAGGTACTCGTAGCCGGGAATAATGGGGGAGCACGTGGGCTTCGGAGTACAGGATAACGTTTGTACTGGTACCTCGCTTTACCGCCGCAGCCGCAGCCCCGTGCACCAGGTGCACCCATTATTGTGCCACTGTCTCACCATTACATACGTACCGGGTACCTGTATAAACACGTATAAACTGCGTACATAGCTGCAAGACAAGCAACAAGCGAAGCCCACTTGGCGACCTGCGCGCTTCTTCTTTCGGTGCATCCCCACGTCCTCGCTACTCCTCACCACCCACGAGGTCTCTCACCATGTACGTACTACTGATCAACCAGGGACAATTCTCCGGCTGAAAAAACCCCCTCCTGGGATGCGGTGCACAGTCTTGCCTCTTCCAGCAATGCAAGACCCTGCCTCTGTCGCAATGACGGCCTCTCATTCGTGGCCAGCTCTTGCTCATACTTTTTCGCTTCGCGGCCTTCTCGATCGCTGTCGTCACTCTACGAATCCCAGAGCTTCCTCGAGCTTCCGCCCCAGCTCCTCAGATCCCGAGAGCCCAGGCACCATGCAGGCGGATGGTACAAGAAGGCTCCTCCGGCCACCGTCGATGGCTTCTCTTCTATCTTCCAGTCCTTCGTTTCCTCTCCCTCGGCCGCCTGTCCCCGAGAACCTCCTTGATCGCTGACCCAAGCAAGACAAGATGCGTCTTCACTGGATCTTCCTGACCCTGCTGCCTGCCCTGGCAGCCTCGTCGCCGTACCAGCGGCGGCGACGGCAAAGCAGCCCGTCCAACGCGTCCTCCGAGCTCCTCACCGATATCAACATCGTCCAGCAGTACTGGGGCCAGCTCACGCCGTATGCAGACAATGCCGAGGACTACTTTGGAGTGAGCGCGGTCGGCCTCCCCGACGGATGCCAGATCGAGCAAGCCCATCTGTTGCAACGCCATGGGTCTCGCTTTCCCGGCGGCACCTTTGACGATGGCCCCAACAACGAGCATTTTGGCGCCAAAGTCATGAACTTCACGCGGACCAACTCGTCGAGTCGCTTCACCGGGCCCCTCAGCTTCTTGAACTCGTACGAGTATCAACTCGGCGACGCATACCTGACCGGCATTGGGGCCTCGCAATCATTTCACGCCGGCGTGACATTCTGGAACCGCTATGGCCGGACGCTTTACAATGCATCCGTCGGTCAGCTGCACTACAATGCTAGCTTTGCCAACGGGACTGCCAGACCGGAGCTCACGCTCAGGACGACGGGACAGTCGCGCATCGAGAACACCCAAATCAACTGGGCATTGGGCTTTTTCGGCCCGTCCTTCTCGCCAATTCCCGATCCGACGCTGGCGAACGCCACCAGCCCGTTCAATGTCGTGATCATCCCAGAAGGCGGGACAGAGAACAACACTCTTGCGTCGTACGACTCATGTTTCAACGATAACGATCCCGTCACTGGGCTGTTGGGGGATCTTGATCTCCTGGCCTATCTGCCCATCTACCTAACCGATGCACAGGCTCGTCTGTCTAAATACGTCCCATCGGGCTTCAATCTGAGCATCAACGACACGTATGCCATGCAGTATGTCCACCACGTCCGTTCCATGAGTGCGCTTCGCTAATTCTATACAGGTCCATCTGTGCATACGAGACCAACTACCTGGGCCGGTCCGACTTTTGCGTTCTCTTCACCGAGGACGAGTGGTCTGGCTTCGAGTCGACCCTCGACATTGAATACTTCTATGACTATTCCTACGGCAACCCGACCGGGAGAGCGCAGGGAATAGGCTACCTCCAGGAGCTTCTGGCCCGACTGAACAATCAACTCATTCCATTCTCGAACTCGAGTATCAACAGCACCATAACCGACAACACTCGGGACTTCCCACTCGGCCAAAAGGTGTACGCCGACTTTTCGCACGACGACATTATCATCTCGGCCTTGACGGCGGCGTCGTTGGACTACATTCGCGACCCGCCCTCTCTGACCGAGTACCCGCCCAACCCGGACCGTCACTTCATTCTGTCCCACCTGACCCCCTTTTCGGCGCGCCTCGTCACTGAAGTGATCGGATGCGCGGCTCCCAACCCGACTGCCCAAAACAAGACCCGAACCCAGTACTATCCGACTCAGTACGGGTACAACCCGAGCAACGCGACGCACAAGTTCATTCGGATGCGTCTCAACAACGGGGTGCTGCCGTTGTCGACGATCCGCGGAGGATACTGCGGCGACCGGTCGGATGCCATGTGTCCCTTGGACTCGTTCATTACCAGCCAGAAGTCGGCGTATGACTTGAGCAACTATGATTACGCATGCTTCGGCAACTACACGATCAACTACCCTAATAATGGAACCGACTATGACGGAACCATCTTCAGCAATGGCAGCCAGAAGAAGGCTGTGAGGAAGTGGTAATTGGGGAACCGGCACTTGAAGCGTCGGAAGCAGAGAATCTCTATGGGGGGGGATTCGGGAGGTTGAAAAGGTGAAGGAGAATAATATCCGGATACAGACCAGGTAATGGACACTACAGTAATGAGCCAAATGCATACCTGTAATCAGCGAGAGGGAGGCCTTACGCGGCACGAGCACATGTATGTACAGAGTATGAGGTACGTCTACAGTAAAAGGTAGTATATACGAATAAGAGTAAGGTACATATTAGCCGAGTCAGATACCCGGAGAGTCGGATGACGGATGACGGAGCCAGAGACAGGGCCGGTACCTGGTACTACGTACGATAGTACTATGATGTCGGTGGACCCGGATCCCGCCCTACCCTTCATTCAGCCTTGTGCCTTGAGCCTTGTGAGGGGCAGACAGCAGGCTCCGGAGTCCGGAGGGAGCGGGGTCAATCAAACTGCACCCAAGAGTCAAGACTCTCGCGGACGATTAGTATCATCACTGGCAGTCAGTTACTTTCCGAAACTCCCTCCTCTGGGTCCTCTCCAACGCCGAAGATCGACCAGTTCATGACGACGACAAGATCGAGCAACGTACGAGTAAGTGGAACTCCTCCCGTTGTCTTGCACACAAGCCCTCTTAATTGCACTCGTCAATACGGATATCAATATTAATAGGCTGCTTCCAATCCACAGACGCATCTTGATGACAAGAGTCAGCAATCCCAGCCGCTATCGCCTACAGCTCCTCTGATATTACAAATCCTCGGAACGAACCGAGTGGATTGCCAGATTCCACAAGACAAGACCTTCTGCCCGCGAGCAACCGAAGACATCTTTATCTATACATGGTCTATCTCGACCTCCCCTAGATGCACCGCGCACTGCAGGCAAAATCTCACCTCTCACCCGCTCTCAGTCTTCGAACCCACGCCCTCGCACTCGCACCAAGACAAACCATTCGGACGATCAAGATGGATTCGTCGCTCCACCCCCTCCAAGGCCTGTACAAGCCCCATCAACTGAAAGCACTTTACTACGGACCAGACGTGGTGAAGAACAGTCTGCTCTCCGCACTACCGACAGAATCATCCAAGGCCTTCATCATCACCGGCAGCTCCCTGGCGACCAAGACGCCGCTGATCAAGGAGCTAGAGGACCTGTTGTCGTCCAAGCACCACGCGGGCACATTCAGCAACATTAGGGAGCACGCGCCCGTGGCACAGCTGGACGAGGCCACGAAACAGGTGAAAGCCGACCCGACGATCGACACCATCATCTCCGTGGGCGGCGGATCCCCGATCGACAGCGCAAAGGCGATCGTGTACCGGGTGCACGAGACGGCGAGCAAATGGCTCCTGCACATCGCCATACCGACGACACTGTCCGCGGCCGAAGCGACAGCGATGGCGGGCTACACGCAGGCCGACGGTGTCAAGACGGGGATCGCGCACCCGAACGTATACCCAGCCTACATCTTCTACGACTCCAAGTTCGGCCTGCACACACCGCCGAGCCTGTTCATGTCGACCGGGTTCCGCGCGCTCGACCACGCCGTCGAGTCGCAGTACCACCCGACCACGACGTGGGTTCCGTGCCGCCTTGTCGCGCTCAATGCCATCGCCGAGCTCTTCCGCCTGCTGCCCAAGTACAAGGCAGACCCGACGGACGAGGACGTGATCACGGGCCTGTTCCTCGCCGCGTACGCAAGTCTCGGGTTCGTGGGCCAGAACCTCCGCGGCGGGCTGGGCTTGTCGCATTCCCTGGGGTATGCTCTGGGCTCGCCGTACGGGATCCCGCACGGCATCACATCGTGTCTGACGCTGGGCCACGTGGTGAAATTGAAGGCGCGCCAGAACCCGCAGACCGCCTCCGAGATCGCGGCCATCCTGCCGTACATCGGCGGCTCGCGGTCGGGCGATGATCTGAAGGACAGCGATGTCGTGGGCGATCGCATCCTCGGGTTGGTGCAGGAGCTGGGGTTCAAGACCACGTTGACGGAGCGTGGGGTGTCAAAGGACCAGCTGAACATCATCTGCGCCAGGGCGACGGGAGGGCTGTTGCCGGAGAAGGACAAGACTCCGCAGGAGGAGAAGGTTCTGACGGCGGTGAGAGGACTCGTGGAGGGTCTCTGGTGAGCCTTCTTCCGTGGCTGCAGAGGCAGAAGAAACGAAAAATCAACGAGAAGAGAGGCTTTCGCGGTGCGGTCCGATGTTCTGCCTGTCCTTTCCGTAGATGAACTACTTGTCTCATGGACTTCACAAGAGAGCTCTCGAAGCGACGCCAATACACGGAGGCTCTGACCTCACCTTAGATGTACCGTATAATGTGTCGGGATGAATTATTTATCTTCTGGAGAGATTGCACATATGCCAATGAGTAAAGGTTGAGCAAATATCCGGCACTTTTTCATCTCATAGAAGCATTTGATACAAACGACCTATAGAGATGCTTTCTGCAGCTGCTCCTCGACTGGCTTCACCTCCACCAGCAACTTGCCTGGATTTGAATTATGTCAGCCTATTTTTCAACCTTCGACTAACATAATTGCAAAGCATGGGACATAAGGGACTCGGACTCACCAGTGTTAAGACCATTATACAGATCTTTCAGGGCATTTTGCGCCTGATCCAAGCCTCCCTTGACAATGGTCTCCTTCCTCTTGATCTTGCCCTCGGAGAGCCACTGGCTCAGGTCCTTGAGCGCGCGAGGATATTCCTTCGCGTAGTCGAAGACGATGAAACCTTCCATTCTGAGAGATAACAGTTAGCTCGCGAAACTTGGAAGAAAGAAAAAGGCAAGAACGCACCGGATCCGCATCGAGACGATCATCAGATAGTTCTGCGAGAAGAGAACAGTTAGTACGAATCCTTCAATGGGCTGGCTCCAAACGTCGTCAGTCAAGTGAGTTAGTACCTTTGGGCCTTGCGGCTTTGCGGAATTGTACTGGCTGATGCCTATTCCTCGTGTTAGCAAAGGTTGACATGTATGCATGATCTTGGTTGGCTTCTTACCTCCGCACATGACGAATCGAGCGTGAGGTTTCGCTCTGCTCAATGCCATATCAAGAATCTCGCCGCCGACTAGAAATGGTGAGCACATGTTAAATCCTTCATCTCGGTGGGAGGACACCAACCATTATCAAAGTACACGTCAATCAAGTTCTGTCATGGAATTAGCTTGCTGGCCGGAGAGTCTTTTCCTGTAGTCCTACCTTGGTAGCATCTCGGAACTTTTTGAAAAAGGCCTTGTCCTTGTAATTCAATGCGGCGTCGAATCCCAGCTCCTCCTTGAGCCAGCGGCATTTGTCGTCGCTGCCGGCTATCCCCAGCACAGTGGCGCCCTTGAGTTTGGCGATTTGGCCGACCACACTGCCCGTTGCACCAGCAGCTCCTGACACGACGACGAAGTCTCCCGCCTTGACCTTGCCAACATCGATGATACCGAAATAGGCCGTCAAGCCGGTCATGCCTGATTAAGACCCGAAATCAGTCTTCATGCTCCTGGGGCCCAACAGGATTCACCAGGGGGTAGCTAGATAAGGTTCATACCGAGGACGCTCAATCCGTCAGTCAACAGACCACCTTTGGGGACAAGCACTCTCTGCAACTCGTCTCCCTTGCAGACTTTCAACTCAGTCCACCCCACGGTACCAGTCGCGAAACTGCCAGCAGGGAACTTGGGATTCTTGCTGGCCTTGACGGTGCCAATGGCCTGGCCACGCATGACCTCGCCGATCTTGACGGGCGGGATGTATGACCTGGTGTCGTTGAGCCAGCCACGCATGGCCGGGTCGATGCTCAGGTAGTTGGGCTCGAAGAGGATCTCTCCATCCTGGAGATCGGCGGCCGAGGGAGCCTGGTTGTCGGGGACGAGGGTGAAGGTCTCTCCGGGGATGATGTTGTCCTTGGGCCGTTTGGCGAGGACGACTGACTTGTATGTTTGGCCCATGTTGATTGATGTCACTGACTTCAATCTCTCGACGATGTCAGATGGATGAAGATCAAAGGGGAAGTGGTAAGACAGTTGGTTCAGATATGAGAAGTCGAGAGGAGACTTTCTAGACGGCTACTCCACGGGAATCAGGATGAATAATAGTAATACTGATGATCCTTCGTCACTCATCAAGAAGAGTAGCTCTCGTACAGATGCAGACATGGGCCGTGAAAGTTGTCAAACTACCTCGGTAAAAGTACGACGGAGCATACGGCCACTCCGGCGACAAGTAAAGCAGCGAGAGCTTGCCGAACTTAGTCAGCCGCCACGCCAAGATCACCTCCGCTCTGCGGCTAAATGTGTTGCCGACGGCCCGACGACCGCCACCGAGGCGCCAAGATACTGGTACACGGGGTAAGTCGGGGTTGATAGCGATGTTCGGGGTCTCCCACCAGCGGCTGGATGTACTCTTCTTTTAAAGCATCAATCACAATTACTAGTCTCTCTCCTTTCTCATACTTCTCTGGACTAGTAATAGTATTGCACCGGTATCCCCTGGGCCCTCATGCATTAGCAGTCAATCCAGCAACACGACACGCCTCACCTCGCCATCATGCCAGAACACTCCCTCTCAGCCTCGCAGACAGCCGAGGCTCCCACATATACAATCATCCAGGCCGATGGGCTGTATCCCGTACGTTGTACCCCGACGCCCATGACCAAAATCATCATGGAGCAGACCCAGACCCTGGTTTTGCAGGCTCCTTCCTCTCTCTGACACAACCCCCGGTCAACTGCAGGACGATGTCGTCGAGCAAGAGATCTTCACCGCGAACCCGACGCGACCATACAAGGTACGGTACATCCAAACGGGGTTGTTCCCAACAGGGGCACCGACGGCAAAACCGTGGTCCGATGTGCCCAAAGATCTGCGAGAGCAGGTCGACGGCATCATGGTGCTGAAGATGGGGTTCACCGAGGAGGATGTTGCACTGTTCCCGCGTCTGAAAGTGTAAGTCCCTTCCCCGTCCGTTCTCGAAGATTGAGGAGAGGGCCTCGGCTTACGCGACGGGATTGAATGATCTAGGATAATCAGAATGGGCGTGGGATATGATCGTCTGGATCGGGTCGCGTTGGCCAAGAAGGGAGTCACAGTCTGCAACGTTCCAGGTTCGTCGCCCCCTCCAGCAGAGAGAGAAAGAGCATTACCAGCTCATATTAATGTGTGACCATTCCAGACTACGGCACGGCCGAAATCGCCGACCACGCAATGGGTCTGGCACTCTCCCTGCGCCGGGGGATTCTGCTCCACCAAGATCGCCAACGCGAACCTTACGTCGACCCGTGGATGTACATCGACACGCCGCTCGTGAGCCGCGTACAAGGAGCGACGTTCGGCATCCTGGGTCTGGGCCGGATCGGGACGGCTGCATGCCTGCGGGCAAAGGCGTTTGGATGGAACGTCCTCTTCTACGACCCCCACCTGCCCAACGGGGTGGACAAGTCGCTCGGGATCGAGCGAACCAAGGACATCCGCGAGCTGTTCCGGCGCAGCACGACGCTGAGCCTGCACTGCGCGTGTACGCGCGAGACCCGCGGCATGATCACCTGGGACCTGATCGGGCTGATGCCGCGGGGCTCGATCCTGGTCAACACGGCACGCGGGGAGATCATGGACCTGGACGCGGTGGAGCGCGGGCTGCGAGAGGGTGTGTTGGCCGGGGCAGGGCTCGACGTGTTGCCGGAGGAGCCCATCGACGAGTCCAACGTGCATCCTCTCATCCAGGCATACCGCAGGAAGGAAGAGTGGCTCACCGGCCGCCTGACGCTGACCTGCCACACGGCCTTCTACAGCCCGCAGAGCTTCGTGGACATTCGGGTCAAGAGCGCCCAAACGATGCGGGAGGTCCTCATTGACGGGTTGAACAGCAATATCATCACGCCGGATATGCTGTGAGAGACCGGTCATTGCCCTTCGGCTCGGCGCGAAAGGGATCGGTAGAAGCTGTCCAAGGATAAGGATACCTGTTCAAGCAACGTCAGAGTTGTCCGTCCAACACTCTCCGCTGTACGGAGTATTCCCCTTCCATCTCCGTCGCACCCCCACCCCCACTCGATTGCCCTGCTCCGGGAGCCTTGGCATTTGTCCTCCAGCCTTCGCACATTCCCGCTCCCTCCCCCGCCGCGACAACAATAATGATCTCAGATGTCAGGAGTCAGGACAGCTTAACAGCCACTCTTTCCACTGACTCGTGGAGTACTCGCACCGGAAGAAAACATGTCCTCCGGCAAACCTGCCAGCGATATAATGCAGAGACGAGTCCTACGAGTAAACGTCTAGAAGAAGGATTGCAAGACCTACCTATCCTCTGCCCAAAGTCAGCCAGAGCCCCTGAAAATCACCCGATCCCAAACGTAAACCCAATAGAAGTGTCTTCAATAATTCGTGCGTGCGAACGCGTGCGAGCTAGCACGAGACGGTTCCGGATACTGGCGGCAGCCAAAGAATTACTAAAAAAAGGCGAAAGGTGGATGCCGATGAGGTTCAGGCCGGGGACTCGGCCCGTATCTGGGTTTTAGTATCGTCCTAGAATCTTGGGAAGGGACGTGCACGAGAGCATTACTCTCTCATGACGTCGTAAGCGGAACGGTCCAAAGGAGGAGACATTTCACAGTTCTGGATCAGAAGATCTGGGGGTTGCCCGGATCCCGGTGGGAGGTGGTGAAGAGAGTAAAAGTACATTGTATTAGAGGATCGCCGCCTGAATGCGAATGCGAATGCGATCCGGAATTAATCCCAGTAGAGGGGACAGTGCCATAACTCATGCAGAACAAAATACAACCGCCATGCTGGAAGACAGACAATGCGGACTTTTCCTCGTGTGGGAGACATGCAGTGAGAGAATCAGGAGCAGATGACCGATTTCAAATCGCCACCGGCATGAGGCGGACCTTGGAGCAGGAATTCGGGATAGGGCCGTATTCAAAGCCGTTCAATTGGAAGAGCTGGGGGTTTCCATGCCACCAGTCGCACGCTGTAATAAATTGGTCAGTTTGGACGTTCAAGAAATCAGAGTCACGGTGTCTCATACCTAGCCATCCGCCAATGCTTGCGTTGTACTGAAGGCCGGAGGAGTTGAAGAAGAATCCCTGCCATGGCGAGGGGATGGCGGCAATGCTGATTGTGACCGGGTTCCATTCTGCAAGGCCCTGTCAGTCATGAATCAATTTCCTCGACGGATGGTACTCACGTTGATATGCACCGTATCCGATAGCCAGCGGCCACGGTCCGATCTGGTTGTTCTCGTAGGTGAAGAGCTGCTGAGTGCCGTTCAAATAGCCCTCCATGGCCCATGACCGGTTGGATGAGAGGCCAGCATCACCGAGACCAGCTCCGGTGTGATGGGAGTAGAGCCACAGATTGGTCTTGTTGGTTCCAAAGTCCTCGTGGTCGGCTTCTTCGATGACTTCTGTGTTCAGATAGTACCGTGCCGGAGGGTCAATGGTCTGCCGTGACTGAAGAGGAGAGGCTGTGGCGAGGGCGGCGAGGGAAATGAGACCCGTGGTGAGAAGGCCGGAGAAATGCATGATTTAAGCAGAAAATCGCTCAAAGAAGAAAACTCGGATGGTGTATGAGACAACAGTGACCACCTTGAGCGAGAGTGAAGTCGTGATCGTGACTCTGGAGGTGATATGGGAAGGGAGAGGGATATCGAGTGACCGTGAAGCAGGTCTTGAGTTGGGGAGAAGTGAGGCAGATATATAACCTGAGAAGCTGGGGGTGTCGCGGTGCGTTCGGTTGGTCGATCCTACTACTCGTTAGTTCTTGGGTCCCAGTCGTGTATGTAGAGAGAGGATGCCGTCAGGTCGTCAGGTCGTACCTGAGCGGAAACTCTGAACGCGAGCCTGCAGCAGGTAGCCACCCAGGCGCATTCGTCTCTGGTCGAGCCGTGGCCGACTCGGGAGTTTTCCTGGTGGAAGAGGGCAGTCTGTGGCAATCGAGCCCGCTTCGAAGCTCGGTCGCGTCGATAGCTGCAGGCTTCACGAGCACACAGACCATCGAAGAGAGTCGAGAGAGATCCACCAGCTGATGGCATGTGAGGTCAAGCACGAGTCGGGTTGTTTTCACCAAGACAGTATTAACTCTGATTGCCCGTAGCTCATGGTCTAAGGGCGACGAAGTCTGTGCGACAGTGCCTGCAGGCTGCACTGTGCAGTGTGCAGGCGACATGTGCCCACTGCCCACCCGCGTCACAAGCTACAACGGCCTCCTCGTGCCCACCACACCACTACTGCCAACTGCCCTTTGCCCACTGCCCAGGCCCCAGAGGCGATGGCCTGAAAGACTTACGGCGAGAAACTCGTGAGCATCACCAGACGATGAAAATCCATGCCCTTTTTTTCTTCTAGGCTCCTGGAAATAGATCCCTGTTCGGCCTCGACCCTGCACCATCTCCTGACTGTCGGCATGCTTGGATCCGTCTCGTCCACTCTCGACATCATGATCGACAGAGGCTCACGAGTTACCACTCACCACAGGCTCTCACCCCTCACCAGCGTCCGGGGCCATGTGCATCAGCTCCCCGACGGGCTAGGGATGCAAGGGGGACAGCGGGGGAAGCTCAGCTGAGCCTCTGGAGTCTGAGGCGCCGGGCTTTTCGACCTTTCGAGATCTGGCTCGCTTGAGTCGCTTGGAACATTGTCCCCTCCCAAGATTGTGGGGAGCTGCAGCCTTGGGTTCTGCGGCCTGCCCCCGTGGCTGCCACTGCCGGGGAGGTACGTACATACTCCTACTTAAAATACCTTGGGAGGAGGCCTATTGCCGCCGAGCACACACACACTGGCCTTGTACAGACTTCTACAGACTCGGGAGCCCCGAAAAATGCAAACTGAATATCTGGTTCCTTTGTGACTGGTGAGTTCCTCTGGATGTCCTCGTACTTACACACAATCGATGTGAAGAATTCGAAGACCGCGTGCTTCAACCGAGCACCACATGCTCCCATCTGCCATGGCCAGTCTCGCACTCCCAGTCGCAGTCGCACCCAAGGTAGCTGGACACTGCACAGGGCCACTTTTTGGAGAATTGGCTTGCCGCCTAACAATGCGGTGACAGAGCTGCGGATGCATCAGAACTGGATCCCATTTAGTACATTAACCCAAATGTTCGTAAGCATGCTCGAGTTCGGAGTGACATCGCATAGTCGGCCTTCAAAAGTTCATTTCCCGTCATGTCAATGTCATGCCTGATCCCCACCAGAGCAAACCGCTTGTCCCGAGGATCGATCCAGACAGCAGCGATGTACTCGTATGTCTCACGCACGTCATACGCAGTGTCGAGGATGTCGGATGTCGGGGGGACAGTGAAGTGTACCTAGAGCCATAAGAGCTGTCTGTTCACCTGCAGCCCAATCTGAACGTCAACAATAATGTCCAACAACGGTTGGAAATCCTGCTACCACTCTTGAACAATTCAGCGTTCTTGATCGTTCGCATGAGAATCGATACCCCTGAATGCGAGTCCGTCGCGTCCCAAGAAAAGGAGAAATACCCACAAAGACGACCGTAGCTTTGCACGAAAGTCGCGATTTCTTGCACTAAGGTACCTAAGATGCCTAACGTACCCAGATCCGCCGGCACCAAGCTCGACCCATTATCTCTTCAAGCCCACCTGCATGCACTTTGCACCAATGCCGCAGCCTGGAGGCCTGGAGGAAGAGTCTTCCAAGGGGCACGTGGGGATGGCAATGCATGACTAAAGTAGTAGGAACTGTGAGAAGGTAGAAAGACGTGTGAGATGGTACGTAGATTGAATCTATCTCGTGCTGGAAGAGCATTCTTATCCCTTCCAGAATGGAGTGCTCTCTAATTCCACCAGCACCAGTATCCGATACATGTTTGCTCCTGGTGGCCACCAGGATCGCAATCAGTCTTTGTTGCTGTTGCCAACATCACTCCCTCTCGTCTCCCACACATAGTTAACCAACGTCGCCATCCTCTTCTCCTCCTCGAGTGGCTTTGCATCAGGGAACTCTCCAAGGCAATCCACTCATGGATACTCGAGACACAACACTGGTTCTCTATCCTTCTCCCATCAAGGTACGTTCTATCGACGCCGGCGCCCATCGCAGGCGATTATGGCGGGCTTTCTTGCAGTGGTTTTCGATATCTTCGACGAGTCATTGCCGTTGATCGATATAGAGAGACGTGGCTGATCTTTCGGATCGCCGATGGTGTTTGAAAGTCTTGGAGCGGATCGTTGAATGCTGAACCTAGGCTCCGTCGCATATTCGAATATTTGTTGCCTCGCGTGTTTTCGTCCTTCGTTGGCTCGGGCCCTTTTTCGAGAGCTAGAGTGTGAGAGCGTAGGGAATACTTTGGAGTACTATGATCAAGGAGGGCCTTTGTTGTACAATTTTGGGTTAGTATAACAGTTGGAATAGAGGAACTCAAGTCGCCTCACTCTCCCCAGATGTTGTTATGACAGGCGTACTCTTTGTTGTCAACAAACATCCAAGTGTAAGACCCTGTCCAGAATCGTCTGGGTATTGTTGGGTAGCTAAAAGAGAAAGAAAGAGAGAGGGAGGGAGAGAAACAGATCACAGCTCAGCTACCTGGGAGGCAACCAGGGTGATGTACGCTGGGAAGGAGGAAGGAGGTTCGAGAGGTCGCGACTCCCTTGAGACAAAAGGAGTGATTGCCTCCCTGGAGGGAACCAGAGCCAATGCAGTCAGTGCAATAGGCGTGCCTTAGGTACTCTGTAGTGGAAGGATGGAAGTTCATTTTGATCCTATCCCGATACATATCTTGTACAGCCCTTCAGGACCTGTCATCATCGTCAAAGACGTGATTCCAGAATCCTCGGACGTGATGTGGCTTCCCTGCCTCCGAGATCTCCTGCACCTCCTTGGGAGTCAGAGAGAAGGTGAAGACCCGCAGCATATCACTCAGCCGTTGCTCCTTGGAGCTGGTGGTGATGGTCACCACATTCTGATCAATGCACCACCTCAACAGAATCTCCGACGGGTTGACGGCGTATTTCTTGGCCAGGGCCTCCAGGAGTCCATCAACAGGGCCTCCCTTGGCCTTGGTGACCGGAGTCAAGGGCGCGTAGGCTGCGACTCGAATGTCCTTGTTGCGGTGATAGGCGAGCAGATCGCCGTGCTGAAGGTAGGGATGGAATTCGATCTGGTTGATCGCCGGCCGCACACGGGCTGTCTCCAGGATGGCGTCGAGATGAGGCTTCAAGAAGTTGCTCACTCCAATGCTTTTGGCCTTGCCCAGCGCCGCCACTTCCTCCATCTGCGCCCATCGCTGCTGAAGCAGCTTGTTGTCTCCTTTGGCGAAGAAGGGTGCGTGGATTAGATAAAGATCAACGTAGTCGAGGCCCAGTTTCTTCAGGCTCGTGTCGATGGCACCGTGGATGTCGTCGATGTGCGTGATCACCTTGGTCGTCACAAAGAGCTTGTCCCGGGGGACCTTGCTCTCTTTGATGGCGTCTCCCAGTTCTTCCTCCGTGTTGTAGACTTCGGCTCCGTCCAGATGAAGGTAACCTACTTTGATCGCCGTTTTGGTCGCGTCGATGGTTGCCTGGTCTTTCGGCGCATTGCCATCCTCCTTATACCTTCACAGAATCAGTTCAGTTCACCAGTGTCCCGCGCAGCTCGGCTCACCAGGCTGTACCGAGACCATATCCGATCTATGGGCGATGGTCAGTTCTGTTTCTTTGGCAGCGTGTCACAGTGGGCGCTGGAACGCACCAGCGGGATTTTATTGCCATCGGGCAGACTAAGGTCGGGGATATTCAAGTCTAACTTGGCCATTGTGTAGATTTGTTGGTAACGGGGCAAAGGCAGACGTGAGAGGCTGGAGACTGAGAGGCGCTGGCAACGAAGTGGGAGACGGAGCATTGCCGAGATCGGGAGTGACGAAATAATTATATTATATTATATATTGTTACGAGTAGTGTTGTACTCCGTACAGTACCTAAGGATCTCGAAGCGGCCCGCGGCCTGAGCCTCGAGTGTCGGGTGCTGTACTCCGTTTGTACATACCGTAGGTACCTGATTAGTGATTACTGGTAATACCTAGTACTACCAGGTAGATAAGGTACCTTATGTAGTCCGTGTGGTATGGACGCCGGATTCTAGTACGAGTAGTGCCCATGATGCTATGATGCCATGGTGACGGGTGGGGTTGATCGCGTCGACTCGGGCCTGCAAAAAGGAAAGTCGCCCATCCACCTCCACCGCGAGGATGGCGACATTATAATCGTACATAAGGTAAGTAGCTGCATGGCTGATTCCCTTCTCCCAATAATGATGTGGAGAAGCCTCGAGATCGCGTTATAGACCCAAACACCCCTTTGCAGGCGTCATCACGATCGGTAGCCGCGTGCTCGAGCGCGTCGCTGCCCGATATATCATCTCCTGCAATTGACGCACGCAGGGCCGGGGCGCTCACTCCTCTGCGTGAAGTCTTCAGATTGACCATGCAGCCTGAGCGTGCTGTGATAATCGAGGGAATGGCCGGGACTGTTGGCTCGTCGACCCCCGTGGCACAGAGTGAAAGCTGGTAGCCAGCCCCCATCCATCATCAGCAGCATCCTCCTCCCTGTCTGCGCTTGACCGCATCATTCACCGTGAGGTTCACCGTTCTGGGAGCCTTGCCTTCGTCTCGCCCAGTGCCCGTACCGTATCCTTTGACTCCGCTTCTTCTGTCGTTGAGATCGTACTTGCCGGCCTCAATGTTTTGGTATATCCGTTCCGCAACCTCCAGGAATGCTCTTTCGACGCCCTCACCACTTTTGGCGCTCGTTTCGACATATTTGACTATGTTCTCTCTCCTGCACCAGTCCTCTGCCTCTTCTCTCGTCACGGCACGTTTGCTGCCCCCGTCCAGGTCGGTACTTTGTGCGGCCAGGTCCGATTTGTTTCCCACCAGGATGACGACAATGCCTTCTTCAGCAATCTGTCGAAGATCGTTCAGCCACTGGGTCACAGAGTCAAAGCTGCTTCGCCGTGTGATGTCGAACACCAGCAAGGCGCCCGATGCTCCGCGAAAGTAGCTCCGGGTGATGCTCTTGTATGTCTCCTGACCAGCCGTGTCCCATAATGAAAGCTTCATCTTCTTCTGCTCCGCTGGACTGCTCCGACTCTCGTTCTCGCCATTGGGAATGCCGACTCCCAAGGATGTGTTTGCAGGTGGTCCGACTGCGACGATGCGTGATCCAAATTCGACGCCGATGGTCACATCGTGAGAGGCAGAGAATCGGCCTTCGCACAGGCGTATCGTCAAACTAGACTTCCCGGTCCCTGGAGGTCTGTGAGACGAGTTCAATAGATCAAAAGGCCGGCTGCTTACCAGAGTCACCTATGCAGACCAATTTCGCAATGTAGTTCCAAGGAGGCGTCGGAACCGGCGTGATGGTGGGCATGGGGCGAGGTCGCGGGGATCGTCAATATGTCAATACAAACGGTTGAGTCGGCAACGAGGGATCGCAAGGAAATCAGAGAAGCGAAGAACTGTCTACCAAGGTGTGTAGTCAGTTCCGGGAAGAGGGTTTATTAGAGGTATTGAGTGTGGTGAGTCGTGACAAGCATATGAAGGAAGAGAGAGTACAAGTACTCGAGCCGGGACCTGGGACCTGGAAACATGATGCCATGGCTGCGCACTGTGCAACGTGAGGCGGCCACGGAGGCTGCGCGTTTGTTCGTTTGGCCAGTGCCAGGCTCTCTCACGCTCTGGATAAGGGTAAGGCCGAAAGGGTGCTTAATCCCATTCCTGGCGACTGGCGAGTGGATTTGGGGGGGCTTTGCAAGTGGGCTTGTGAGCTTGAGTGGCGCCTGGGCCAGCAACTGCCAGTCCCGCCCGCCGCCCGTACTCGTACTTGTAGGTCACGCAGCCTGGGCCCTGGGCCTTGGGGCCACCAGCCACCAGCCACCAGTCAGTACCTAGTAAGTGCAGTCACCTGCAGGCTCACCGACTCACCATCAACGTCAGTCGCGTTGCCTGCAGCCTTCACTCAGCACTCGTCCGACTCTGGATGCCAGACCCTTTGTGTCCGCTTCCGACAACTCACATCCCCGTCACCACCGGTTCCCATCCAAATCACTCACAACGGACAACTGCTTCACATCCTTTTGTCCCACCATAACACATCTTGATCTCCGTCCTCGACATTTAACTCTCCCTGGCTGTTACCTCTCCTCGAGCTGTGTTAACCGCGCCCATTCCTACCATCCGCCGCCCGGCTTATCATCACCGACGCTCACCGACTGATAGCTCGCGTGGTCACTGCCTGCGGGCAGCATGTTTTCGGAATGTATGGACGGCCGCCCGAAATAGTCGTGAGAACAATACCGCTGACATGCTGAAAGATGCTTCCAGATTTCTCGCGCAGTCACAGTCGCGCATCAGCTTCGCCCCGACAGAGGAGCGTCGCTCTGGAGATAGTCGCGCGCGAAGACAGAACCAGACATGGAGGTCGTCCACTGCGTCGAGGACACTGAATCCCCGAGTTCCAAACCCATACCAGCCGACATCCTCACAATTATCAGCCTTCCCATTTGCGTCCCGCCTAAATCCTCAACAGGCACCTCTGTTCTACAGCGCCACAGACGAGTTCCGCGAAGAGAACGACGAGGAGGAGCACGAACGTGAAATTGCAGACTATTACGCACTCCAGCGGTCGAGGCGACAACTGGGAGCAAGTGATCTGAAGGCATCGTCAAACGCGGATGATGAAAGTGGATCTAGTCTCAACGGAGCCAGCAGCCACGGTGAAGACGTTGTTAATCAGACACTCGGAAGGGGTGGTGGCGGCATCAGAAGTTCCTGGCATGGCGGCGTTCCGAATCCTCGACGGAAAGGGCCTACGCTGGCAGATCTCGCCGAATCGACAGAATCGCAACCGGAGAACCCAAGTCCAGTCTCTGAACGAAACCCGATGGTTGACATTAGGTTAGAAGACACCCTGCGAAGCGAGTACGATGACGACCCTCCCGAGGACTTGATGGAGAATCCCCCTTCTGTTCAACAGTTGCGCAAACCGAACCCGACTGCAGATGATAAGTATGACTCGGAAGATTCGGATCAAGAGAACACCCAGCAACGCCTCCTGGGACACTCGCGACACCACTCTGGTGGAAGTGACTCTCTCCCAGGGACCATCCAGCAGGCACAAAGCCAACAGCCGCGTCACGATGCATTCTGGGGCCAGCTCTACCTCCTTGCTCTAGCAAGTATGTGTGCTACATGGTTCCTCGTTCTCCTCCACACACAGTCGCCCAGCACCAACCAGCCTTTGGGCGACACCATCTACACCACTCTCCACGGCTCCTTCTACCTCTTAGCGACATATACCCTTGTAGCAACGATCGTTTCCCTGTTTTGGCTCGCGGCCCTCCGTTCATACGTTCGGTATCTGGTCTACGGCATCCTGGTGGCGGTGCCCATCATCCTCTATTCATTCTCCTTGTATCCCCTGATTGCTAGCTTTCGGGGATCATGGCACGGCTCCAGCATTCAAGATAATGTCATGAGATGGAGTTCAATTGTGCCAGCTGGAGTGGCAACACTCTGGATCCTGGCTGTGTTTCGGGGCAGGCTGGTCATGCAGAAGGCCATCTCAATCTTGGAGTTTGCGACCCGAATCCTAGCCGCGAACCCAACATTGGTGTTGGTCGGATTTGCTGTCCTGGGATTCATCATCAGCTTCACCTGGGTGTGGCTGTCCATGTTCACAAGAGTCTTCCTCGGCGGGCATCCCTCGACACGCTCAACCATCAGCAAATTTGTGATTGACACGTCGACCTGGTGGCTGGGGGCGTACTTCATTGTGGTCTATCTCTGGACGATTGCAATTGCCTTTGGAATGCAACGCACCATCACATCCGCAACAGTCTCGCAGTGGTATTTCCATCGCCTGGCGGTGCCGGCGCCGACACATCAAACCATCGTGAAGGCAGCCTTGTATCACTCCTCAACCACTCTCTTCGGCACCATCGCTCTCTTCACAGGGCTCTGTCTTCTGGTCAGACTTCCCCTGTTGGTCCTGCCCCGACGGCTGACCATGTTCATCGGAATTGCCATGTACTCACTCATTCCAACTCCCATTGCGGTGCTCATCAACCCGCTCGCACTTACCTATGCGTCCATTCATTCTCAGCCGCTATCTGTCAGCGCCCGGGGTCTTTCGCAGATGCACTTCCTGGCCCCCAATGATACGACTACGGCGTTGCACCCCAACACTTTCTCCCGGCGCCGGAGAAACGACGGCTGGTCGAGCGATTCGGCACCACTTCTGCCGTACCGACTGGCCAAGCTTGTCCTCCATGCGACCCGGTTCATCATGTGTCTCGCCATGGGCTTTGGCGGATGGGTGACAACCGCACGAAGCCTCCGACTCGAGGGTTCTGGGGTCCGAGGCAGCCTTTATGCTTACATTGTTGGCCTGATCGCTGGCGCGATCGGCTGGGGCATCCTAGGAGCGATGGAGGGAGTGCTCGCTTGCATCGTCGATGCAGTGGTGGTGTGCTGGGGAAGCGAAGTGGGCAGCTCGGGAACAGGAGAGGCCAGATATTGTAGAGAGGCTGGCAATCTGTTCGGCGACGATGAAGCCAGCGTGGGCGGGCGGGTCAGCCTAGCCTGACGTTTAACTGTACGGTAGTAGTAATTATTATCAGCCTCTACCAGCCTGGGGCGAAACGAACTTGAATGCGATCCATGTCAAAATGCCAGAAGAGGAGGCGGAAAGCCAAAGCTGGAGGCCCTCTACGAGTAGTAGGCTGACTTCTTCACGTGCGCGCGCCGTGCACGGGTCAGCACTCAGGGTGCGGTGCGGTGGAGCGACGCGTCCCCCTTTCCACCGCCCACATCCACGTCCACGTCCCGGACGCAGCGCAGCGCAGTGCAGTGCTGCCAAGGTGGCTTCTAACAACTGGCCGCAGTCTGGCATCTTTCAGACTCGCTGGCTTCCGCACTCCTGCATCGCTTCTCCTTGAAAGACCCTCCGGTCGAGGGAGAGTATTTCTATCTGGCCTCTATTTCGATCTTCTTGCATGACACTCTCTTCACCTTCTTTCTAATCTTCCTCTTCTCTTCTCACCTTCCGGCCACGCCAACCGGAGCCTCCCCTTGAGCCGTGGGCCGCTTCAGCTGCTCTCACGATTTTCCGGTTACACTACATTTTCACCATTTAGGACACTTCGCCTTCTTCCTACCTTCACACGAACCCCTTTTGCCTTCTACATCTCCCTCTTGATAATGGCAGCCCCGTACAATGGCTATGCCACCGGCGCGGGTAGAGACGAGGCTGACCTCCGCCGGCGAAATGTGGCCAGCTACGAGCAGGCCAATGGCCACCATGTCTACAAGGTGGAGGCTGAAGACACGAAGAAACTCCAAAAGGTCAGGCTCCCGGTGTGTGTTCGAGGCATTGAACTTGTCTAACAAAGTGCTCCAGCCCAAATCCGGTGTTCTGGGTTTCCTGGAGGAGTGGGAATTCCTGATTGCCCCCATCATCTTCACCGCCCTCGCCCTCTTCACAAGACTCTGGAGAATAGGACTGTCGGACATAGTAACATGGGACGAAGCTCAGTACGGCTGAACGCCATCCCTCTCTGCCGGACGCGCTGACAAGAACTCCAGCTTTGGCAAATTCGGTTCCCACTACCTGAAACGTGAATTCTACTTCGACGTCCATCCTCCCCTGGGAAAAATGCTGGTCGGCCTGTCGGGCTATCTGGCTGGGTACAACGGTTCATTTGAGTTCAAGTCTGGCGAACACTACCCGGAATACGTCGACTATACGTTCATGCGCATCTTCAACGCCCTATTCGGCGCCGTCACCATCCCTCTCGCATACTTCACAGCCCGGGAGTTGAACTTCAAACGCCCAGCCGTTTGGCTTGTGACTTTGATGGTGCTTTGCGAGAATTCGTATGCGACCATCTCGCGCTTCATTCTTCTCGACTCCATGCTTCTCTGCTTCACCTTCACCACCGTTCTCTGCTGGGCGAGATTCCATCGGCTTCAGCACAAGAGTTTCTCTATCGAATGGTTCGTCTGGTTGTTCTTGACCGGTCTCAGCATCGGCTGCGTCTGCAGCGTTAAATGGGTTGGCCTGTTTGCCACGGCGCTGGTCGGTCTCTACACCGCGGAAGATTTGTGGAATAAGTTCGGAGACCTCAAGATGCCCAAGATCGAGCTTGGTGCCCATGTGGTCACACGAGTCTTTGGGCTGATCGTCATTCCTCTCCTGGTCTACATGTTCTCCTTCTACCTCCACTTCCTGATCCTCGAGAACTCCGGGCCAGGCGATGCGCAGATGTCCTCGCTCTTCCAGGCGAATCTTCGTGGTACCAAGGTCGGCAAGGACTCTCCTCTTGAACTCGCTTTGGGATCTCGAATTACCCTCAAGAACATGGGATACGGTGGCGGATTGCTCCACTCTCATGCGCAGACCTACCCTGAGGGCAGTGGCCAACAGCAAATCACCTGCTACCATCACAAGGATGCAAACAATGACTGGTTTATCTATCCCAACCGAAGCCAGGGCCTCTACGATCCGGAAGCGCCTCTCAGTTTCATTGCAGACAAACAGGTCATCCGCTTGATCCATGCTCATACTGGTCGAAACCTCCACTCTCACAACGTGGCAGCCCCCGTCACCAAGGCGGACTATGAGGTATCTTGCTATGGCAACACCACGGTCGGTGACGAGAAAGACCATTGGAAGGTCGAGGTGGTCAGCGACGCCGCCTCTTCCGATCGATCCCGTATTCGGACCTTGACGACCTCCTTCCGGTTGAAGCATGTCAAACTTGGATGCTATCTCCGTGCCGGCAACGTCAATCTTCCTCAGTGGGGATTCAAGCAAATTGAGACAACTTGTACCAAGTCCAACAGCCCCCGAGATGTTTATACTCACTGGAATGTCGAGTCTCACGTCAATGAAAGACGTAAGTAAACCCATGCTGTTGTGCCCCCGAACCTGGCTGACCCTCACCTGCGCAGTGCCCCCTGGCGAGGCGAAGAACTACCGTTCACCATTCTTGAAAGACTTCATCCATCTCAACGTTGCCATGATGACGTCCAACAACGCCTTGGTCCCTGATCCCGACAAGCAAGACGATTTGGCATCGAAATTCTGGCAGTGGCCCATTCTTCACGTCGGTCTGCGAATGTGCTCCTGGGACGACCGTGTCACCAAGTACTTCTTGCTCGGCAATCCCATCGTATACTGGGGTTCGTTTGCTTCGCTCGGCGTTGCTGGTCTTCTTGTTCTCTGGTATCTGATCCGCTGGCAACGCGGTTATACCGAACTCGCCCAAGCAGACATCGACCAGATCCATTACTCTGGCATCTACCCGGTGATTGGATGGTTCTTCCACTACTTGCCGTTCGTGATCATGGGACGTGTGACTTACGTGCACCACTACTATCCGGCTCTTTACTTTGCGATCCTGTGCGCTGGATTCTGCGTTGACTGGACCACCCAGAGACTCCCCAAGGCGGCGCGGTATGGGGTCTACTCCATCCTGTACGCGCTTATCATCGGACTGTTCATCTTGTTCAGCCCGATTGTGTTCGGAATGCAGGGCAGCAACCGCGACTACGCCTACCTGAGATGGTTCCAACGATGGCGGATCTCGGACGCTACCATGTGGGAAACAGAAACCTGATCCACACGAGTGACGGCTCTCTTTGATCCAATCTCTTAAGATTATTCATGGCATGTGGAATGCCACTTTTTGCGCCTCCTTGCCGAGGAGAATTTGGCAGAGGGACATACATGGGCGCGTGAACGAGCCGCGGTTTTGGAACCTGTGGTTTTTGTAAACGCAAAAATTCGAAGGATTCATCTTTGTGCTCTTCAAGCAGATACAGATTCTTGCGACCTAGCCTAGGGCATGGTTTGCCCGTAATGACAAGCAAAATGTTCAACCAGGACAGTGTGGTTGATTTGGAGGATCCGGTATACCAGGTGCAGTAAGGTTGGGGTCTGGGGAAGGGATAGACGGCGGAGACCAGGGAAGGCTCGGCGTGTATGTACTTGTATAGAGCCAGAAAAGCAACAATATCAGCATCGTCGCGTTTCTCTCCGCTGCCCTGCTCTGCCCGTCTGCACAAGAGCGAGAGGGCAGGCACGGAAAACTCGCTCAGCGTGCGCGCGGGATTTCGTGGATCAGGGAGACTCGTGATTCGCGGCTCGCAACGCGCGAGGCTGAGGCCAAGACCGATGAAAGCGGCTAGTCCCGAATCGGCCAAATGGCAATTGGGCCTTGGCAGAAGGGATTCCCGCCGAGCCATTCAGACCGAAGCCAGGGGTCGCCGCGGGGAGAAATCCCTACTATTTCTTATTGCTGGTCACGCTGCCAGAGGCCTAAGAGAGGCCCAGAGTCTGCCACTGGTCAAATGGTCATCGACTCATCGCATCCATTTGCACGGTCCCAGCCCATCTGCCCACCGCCCACCGCCAGCTGGCCAGTCCCGTTATGTGATCGGCCTGCCATCTCTGCTCAGTAAAGTCTTCGTGCATATTATTGTCGGCTCTCTGCTTCCTCGTCGCTCCCTCTCTTCTACCCTGGCACATGATTCCAGTACCTGCTACCTCGATCTTCTCGTCCTCCCCTGCGTGGCCCGCAAGGATGTGTCCATAGGATCTCGTTGCCTGCCCTCATCCATCCCGCACCTCCTCACACCGTCCTCAACTCAGCTCCATCTGCGGGACAGACCACCCCCACCATGGACCCCCAGCGCGCTTCCACCGCTGAATCCCTTCCGCCTGGTGACTACCCCGACGAGCATCATTTCGAGGCGACCTCCGATGGCAGGATCGAAATGGCTCAGGAAGAAATCGACGCGATCATCAGAAACAAAAGAAAAGTCAGAGACCCCAAAGCTTGCTATGCCTGCCATCGCCGCAAGGTCAAATGTGACCGCAATCTGCCCTGCGATTCTTGTGTCAAACGAGACCACCCTGAGCTATGCTCCTACGAACGACCGACTAAGAAGCGTCGCATTGCACTCACTGGTGCTATGAATCAACAGGAGGGTTCGACGTCAGAGGTTCACGACCCCGCGCTACAAGGTGGTCCCAACATCACTGTTCCGCGCGAGCAGTGGGAGCGTCTAAACAGGGAGCTGCTGAGTTTGCGCGGCGCCTCCAAAGTCGAGCCAACATCGCCAGGCCCGCTCCCGTCAGACGTGGAGGACCATACCGCGACCGGGCCACAGAGCCGTGGTGATGAGACTGAAAGAGAAGGGATACACGCTCCCAGTAATCAGATGGGCACCATACATGTGGGGTCCAGGTCTGTCCTGGCCTACATGATGGGCTTGGGAAGAACGAAGTCTGCTCAAGATACGGCCAAGTCTCTGCTGGAGGAGAACATCCTGCCCAAGCTGGGCTTGGATAACGAGAGTGCTACCTATCCGTTCGTTGATTTGTGGAGCACAGATTCAAGCATGCAGGACGTTAATGGGCTTTGTAAAGCCATTCCCGAGGACGAACTGTGTCATGAGTACGTCTGCCTCCGACCAAGACGGCCATCAGCTGACCCTGACTGCATAGATTTTTCGTCGCCTATCGAGATGTTGCATGTACGATCTATCCCGTCATTCCAGATACCGGGAGCTTCGAGGATACCTTGACATTCATGCTTTCCAATCGCGCCCGGGCCCTGAGAGACAACCTTGAACTCGATCCGAACAAGCCGTATGGGGTGTCCCTACCCTGGCTGTCGCTTGTATTCGCCGTGTTCGCCTCCGGATCCCAGTCGTCAGACAGGCCAGCAAAGGAAAGAGAACTCACGTCGCAAGTCTACGGTAAGTCGAAGATCGATTGGTCCTGAAAGTGTCACTTCTGACTTTTGTCTAGTCTGCTGTTCTTATCAAGCTCTTCGGATGTCAAATTTCCTGACCCACCCGTGCTTGGAAACCATCGAAGCCTCGCTCATCATCGGAAATGTGCTCTCCTATAATATGAACCCGGGTGTGGCATACATTTTTCTGGGCATGACGCTCCGCATGGCCTTCTCCATTGGGCTGCAAATCAACTCACAACAATTCACCGACGCCGAGCGATGGACTCGGCGAAGAATTTGGTGGGCACTCGCCTGGCAAGACTCTCATTTTGCCGTGAGCTACGATCGTCCGACATCCAGTGTTCTCTGCATCCCAGACATTCCTTATGGCAAATTCAGCTCCCCGGGTGATCGAAGCTATGCTGAGAGCATGTTTGCGATCATCCGCCTGACCCAGGAAATCGTCCGAGAGCGCCTTCTGCATCCTCGCTCTACCATGACCTGGGATCGAATTCGGAAGTACACCCAGGAGATCACCACCATTGTTTCTCAGGGCGCGGTCCATCTTCGAGAAAGAAATCAGTGCCACACTATGGCCCAGCATCTCGAGCGACTCGCGCTGAAACTCCATAGCTCGTACATCACGAGTGAGCTATGCCGGCCGGCATTGAGAGAAAACCCTTCTGCATCAGGGCTGTCCGACAATCTGACTCCTGTACAATCGCCTCCTGGCGGCCGTCGAAGAACACCCAGCAATTCGGTCACGTCAGCTCAGTCTCCCCCTTCGAACACCCTGGACCCATCTTCTTTCGCACAGTTCCGAAGTCAATGCATCCAGAATCTCGAATCGACAGTCGCGGCGTACGTCGAATTGTATTCGCTGAACAAGTTTGCAGCGCGCTCGTGGATCGGACTTCAGCGTACCATCTCCGCTGCTTTCCTGCTGGGCACCCTTCCCGAGACCAGCTACGATACCCAACGACTGTCTGTCCTCCGAGAACTCGAACAGGTCATTGCGCAACGAACCATGGAAGATCCCACATTCGACCTCCCGCAAGAGCCAAGTCCGGTCCAAAGACAGCCGATGGCGGAACATCCAACACTGGCAGAGTCGCCGCACTGGGCGCGGAGTATGACGAGATCGCTCAATGCTCTGGGGAAACTGAACGCGGCCCTTGCGGGCCCGAAACCGAACAGTTCCAAACAGAAGAGCACATCTTATCCGCATGGCGCGAATGGCCACCCCTCAAATCTTTTCATGTCTGGCAACGTACCTACGGCTGGGTCTCCGACGACTGGTCAACGCTCGCAGTATCCTCCTCTAACCAACGCCAAATCTGAGCCGTACTCGCCGGCGCTGGGAACCAATGGGATCCTCGGCGTCGGAGGCATCGCCATGGGACCTATCACGCCGGACAGCACCGGCAGCTCCAGCGACTGGAACTTTGGCAACATGCATGAACGGGCGGCCGAGTATGTGCAGGCACCACTCTGGGGCGAAGACGGCGTTGGGAGCTTCTTAGGGTAAAACAACAGGAGCAGTTCTGGCCCTCGAAGGCTGGAGAACAGCTCGTCATCTCCGCCGCCTCGGAAACGCATCATGACAAAACGCGGCGATCAGTATGATTGATGGGAAAACAGTATGATTATTGTCTAATGGTGCGGCAGCGCAGGGTGTTGCCGGTCTGGGGGCTCGCTTGTTTTGCTTTACTTTTCGGTCTTGCTATTTGTAGGTTGATCATGCCTCCCTCCCCTGCCTTGGGAACTGTACGCCTCGTCTCATACCACGCCGCCACGTCACGTACACTATTACTATTAGTACATAATGCAATAAATAAAGGGGCGCAGTGCAGCTCATGATTGCCTTCTGATCTCTCTGATGTTCTTGTCTTAATTTTAGTTACTCAAGGGACTCGTTGCCGAGTGAATATATTCCACGATGTATATAGGACGAGTTCCTTCATTCAGGACGGATTCAGGAATCACCTATATACTCCGCCCCAAGACGCGCTCGATTCTCTCTCGGGTAATCAAATATGCTTCCGGGACTTGCACGTCGACATCGAGATCGACGCCTTCCATCCTCTCCGCGTGGCTTTGTCTCCCAGCAGCCAGACGTGCGACAAAGCGTCCACAGAGCGGCGCGTTCGTCATCCCGTGGCCCGAGTATCCGGCGCAGACGAAGAGTCCGCTGTCTCCTCTTCCTCCTGCAGTGGAGACACCGGGGACGTCAGGCACAGGACCGACCCACGGGTGACCATCGGCCGAGGAGCCCATGATGCCCGTCCATGTGGCGGCGATGTCGAGTCTCTGCGCGCCGATTTGCCCGTCTGGGTATCCTTGTCCTTGCCCTTGTCTTTGTCGTTGTCCTTGCCCTTGTCTTTGTCGTTGTCCTTGCCCTTCGTGCGGCGGCGCGGCAAGATCCAGCCTCTGATCCAAACCCCTCAGGTACCTCTCGACATGAGTGTCGACAAAGTCATCATGCCACACGCCGACGCCGTGCGCGAGGGCATTCTGCCTACCGCCGCCGAACATCAAATGCCCTCCTCCTCCCTGAGGATGATCCTTTGGCCGCACGGGGTTCTGGACCAGGTAATCGCTCATCTCGCGGTCCATGTCACCGACGCCCATGAACCCGTAGCTCATGGGGATTAAGTCTTCTCTGTACTTTGAGTGCGCCGGCGGGAGGAGGGCCGACATCTGTGCCTGGACGGGGACGATGAGGTGTGCGAAGGGGGCCGGCAGGGGGTGTGAGGTGTACGCGTTTGTCGCGAGGATGACCGTCGGCGCGTGGACGTTGCCGCGCCGTGTCTGTAGAGTCCATCCTCTGTCGCCGTCAGTTTCCCGCGTGATGGCCAGCACGGGCGTGTCAGTCTGCAGATTGAGGGTCTGTTTCCCTTTCCCTCCTTTCCCTTTCTCTCGTGGGGGCAACGAGACTTCAAAGTCTTCGAGCAGTCGTTCCCATATCGTCACCACAAGCTTGTAGGGACTCAGACTCGCGGCGAGAGATTGGACGATGGCGCCCTTGACGCCGCCCTTGAGAGCCAAGCGGGCTAATTCGTCGGGCTTCTCGACGACCCTGACCAAGTCGTCCAGTCCCGCCGCCGCCGCCGGCAAAGCAGATGAATGTTCGTCCTCGCTGGCGGCCGCCATCTCGCGCAACCCCTTCTTCGCCTCTTCGAAGTAGGTCTCATTCCAAAACCCAAGACACCCCTCGACGCGACGGAAGTCACAGTCCACACCGCGACCCTTCTCAATGAGGCTCTCGACGTGTCGAAAGTTCCGTACTTCAAAGTCGATGATGTCCTTAGGCGCGGCGTGGATCAGGGGCTGTAGATGTCCGCCATTGCGGCCCGTGGCTGCAGAGCAGAGGGTGCGGGCTTCGAGGACGAGGACATTGACGTCGCCACCATGTTCTCCGCTGGCTTGGGTGCTGGAGCTTGAGCCCCGTGGCTGGTGCTGTGGATAGTGCCGGCGGAGTAACTCATCCACGGCGAATGTTCCGCTGATGCCTGTGCCGACGACCACCACGGATGCACGTGAGGGCAGACTCACTGTTGAGCGGTGGTGCGCCAGAGGCGTCGGGTGAGACGTCTGCCAGAACGAGGGCGTCGGGTTCGTGGATGGGAGGCCAGACGGCTGAGGCGTAGGAGGGGAAGAGAGCGACGCCGCGGATACCGGCGATGAAGCGTCCCCCATTTTTCTCTCTTTTCGATTCTATTCTCCGTTGAAGATGGGTTCCATTACTTGTCGGGTCGAAGGTGTTCTGCCTGTTGAGTCTTTCGTCCCGCTCGACGATCGATGGAGTTGTCCATTGCCCAATCACAGAACACAAGGCTGAGCGATATCTAAGCAAGGCTTTCCTTGTTCACCACCACAACGGACTCGCCGGTCGAGAATGGTAAAAGAAAGCACTGTCATGGGTCGCACGATGTCTAAAACTGGAAAGCGGACGAGAGATCATGATCAATACACACATAGAGTCTCCCGTCTCGGCTCAAGACAGAAAGTCAGGTGGTAGAAACAAGAGCTGAAGAGAACTTGTCGTCATCGAGATTGGACTCCACTTTGTCCATGATTATGGCACATTGATTCATGTGGTACTAACACCTGTAATTCTACCTGTGCGCCTTTTCCATCCAGCGCCACGCTCATGCAGCCGTTCGGCACGCAGCAGACGAGCATTTCGAATGATGTTGCTTGCTATGGATGAAGGGCATTTTAAAGAATCGATATAGTTGAGCTCCTTCGTAACTTCGCTTCCGGCTTTTCTGCGTCAAGGATGACATCGTCACCTTCTCAGTCGTTCAGAATCCATTTCTTGTCCCCCTGGTTGACACCTTTCCGTTCAGCAATGCTCTCCAAAGAATGCTTGATGGCTTCCTTCGAGCATTTGGGGAATTGGTTTTTGAGCACCTCGATCAGTCCAGTCTTGGTGAGAGTGCTGCCCGAAACCGCATCTTTGAATGCAGGTAATAGTTCTGCTGGGATCATTTTCAGCGGCTTTCCAGAGGCGATATTGGTGCTGGCTTTCGATTGCTTTCGCTCGCTCGACAGATTTGGGAGGACCTTGGCAGAGATGGGGTTCAGCTGACTTGCTATAGGCATCAGGTTTCCGCTGTTTCCATCAACCGATATAAGCGGGAGACGCGGAGGTTGCATCGTAACATCGGAGGCACTTTGCGGTAGCCTTCCACGCTTGCTCGGACTGGGCTTGCCGATATCCGTCCAATGCTTCGTACAGAATGGATCAATCGGGAACGTAGTCGAATCGTGCAGAACGTCCATTCTGTAGGTGGACATGTCGAGTCCGGGCGGCGATCCGGTAATTTCACCCTCCCAGCAAAGGCCGCTGGATTTGGGTTCCATATCGCCCACAATTAGTTGTCGTTTGACCACCTCTCCCTCGTGATCAAGAAAGTCGTCCATCTCCTCCTCACCGTCTTCGTCCTCGGACTTTTCATCTTCGTCCATCAGATCGTCGTCTCCCTCCTCCGGTTCTTGCCACTCCGCTTCACTGTCATAGTCATAGTCCGTGTCCGGCAGACCACGCAGGGACGGATTCAAAGCAACCTTTCGAGCTGTGCGTGGCGAGACGGCTCTCGTATAGGTACCGTGGTAGGCAGGCCGAATATCTTGATGGAAAAAGAGATACTTGTAAGGAATTCTCGCAAGTTCGTTTGCGTTATCTGTAAGGTCGATCGGTTCATCTGATGAAGGATTCATAGACTCCAGAATCTGTTTGACTGGCTTGACCCGTCTGCCTCGCTGACGGTTGCGGAACCGAGTGCTGAGCTTCTCCGGAATTATATGTTGGTTCAAGGGCAGATCTCCACCATCAGAGGCGTCGGTGGCTGCGAGAAATCGATTGATTGGCGCCAGTTCCACGTGTTCATTGACGAAGAACGGTAGAATCCATTTGTTGTATTCAGGGTTTGCCGAATTTGTCGAGGTCACCTCCACTGCCGGCGGCTCGACGTCGATGGATGAAATCGAGGCCCTTCGGGAAGAAGAACCCATCGAGACATCATCAGGGCTGGCCGGGGGAGTGGAGGTGGCAGCATTTCGGCCAAAAAAGGCACCAATTCGCATTTGGGACTGGATAGGTCAGTGGTTGAAGCCATACAGGGAGTGAGAGGAATCATACTCTTTCTTTCTTGAGTGCTTCGGCAGCCTTGCGTTCCTTCTCGGCTTCCTTTTCTTTCTTTTTGCCCTCTTTGGCCTGCCGAGCACGCTCTTTCTCATCATCCTTGCGTTTCTTCTCCTCGTCCTTCTTGGCCTTTTCCTCGTCCTTTTTCGCCTTTTCTTCCTCTTTCTTAGCCCTTTCCTCCTCCTTCTTGGCTTTGGCGTCCGCCTTTTGCTTGTCCCTTTCCTCCTTGTCTCTCTTCTTGGCTGCTTTCTCAAACTCTCGCTCGACGAAGGTCAGCTTTCGCTTCTTAGAGTCCGCAGATGCCATTGTAAGCTGCGAAGGACTGAGGGCAGGCGTAGGACCGTGATCTGTCAGCGGGGTGCCTGGTTGACGGAAATCTGGAGATCCGCCGCCGAAGTCGTTGGGAGTCAAAGGGCTGCTCTGCTGCTCGCAGGGCGGAGTGAGAGAAGAAGTGAGGGCAGTGAGAGAAGATGAATGGTCGATGATTTCGCCGTCGTAGTTGCGTTTCTTGGAGATAGGAGTGAATTGCTGGGTAGGCGAGGAAGGAGCTTCCTGTCGGATGCAAGGTTCGCTGGCCATTGTTCGCGGAGTGAGAGTGATCAAACAAATGATAGACAATTAAAAGAGTGTTGCACTAGAAACACTGAATGTCGAGTCCAGAGTGCCACCTTCACCCTGTTACTTCGTGGTCGTTGTCATTGCCTGCTACACTTGCTACGCAGGAACCTGGAGATTGGGAGAGAGACGTCGGACGCGCGACGCGCTCAAAGAAAGACGCGACGGGTTCTTGGCTGTCACGTGATCAGGCTGCATATGACGATCACCGAGTCGGGGCGGTAAGGGCGGTAATCACACGACGCATGCCCAGATGGCAGACAGCAGACTACTTTTCTTGTCAACATCATTACTAACTTCCAATTATTACTAGTACTTCAAATACAGATTCCTAGCCAACCTAGGCATACATAGTACCCCGTTTCGGTGTGCGCAAAAGATGAGGCGGCGCGATGGCGAGATACGATAGCCCTTCTCTCGTTGTCAAGTCCACTTCGTTGACAAAGTCATTGTGGAAGTGGACTTCGCTGCTGTCTTGCTGCTTGACAACCTCTCCCAGTTTGACCTCAACATTCCGCAGGATCTTGGTTCTGGCTAACCCGTCGAGCGTACTCCCACCTTTCGCAAAGTCGAAGAACTTGGAATCTCTGGTCAGCGAGGAGCAGTAGGACAGGATATCAGGGATATTGGTATGCAATGCACACCAGATGCTGAAAAGTGACGCCAGGAGCATGACGGCAATAGAGGCACAGTACACGGACAGCCATGACCGAGAAACTGTGTAGACATCACGTGTGTCGGAGTAAACAACGGTGGCATTGAGATGGTCCACGGAGAATAGCATGTTGTCCGCAGAGACTTGGCTGGCCAGGACCCACGTGTTCAGAAGTTGTCCGAGACGTTGTGACATCTGCTGGGCCGTCACATTGGAATAGTCGGCGTAGTCTCGCCCGTTGCCACTAAGGATAAAGCTGGCCGAGGTGTTCTGCAGGTAGTACTCTGTCAAGGATGAAAAGCCAGAACTCATCAGCGGGTCTGTTGCAAAAATCCAGGATCTGGCGAGGGATGCGAAAGCGCTGGGGAAACTGAGCGTGGTCACCGTCGAGGGTGCGTGGCGGTTTGGAGATGCGCGCTGTGCCAGTACCGAACAGACTGGTATTTGCGTCCCTGGCACGGATTGACATGACACATTGGACTCCAGATAGATCTGGTTAATGTTGCAGCGAGACACCCATGGGCCTCTCGTTTGGAAGAGGAAAGTTGCCTGTGGAGCATCGGCTTCACTAACGTTGACCAGCAGCTCAGGCCAGCCGAAAGGATTGATCTCGTTGTTGACGAATTGATTCATGGCGACCTGCCAAATTGGGTAGATGCTGTCGAGATCTGACATAGTAGTGTTAGGACCGACGAAGGTTCCATTGCCGAAGGTCACATTGAAGTTGATGTCAACCAGAGGATCGTTCTGGGGCTTGTCGCACGCCAGGTTGATATAAGTCGTCTCCATCACAAAGGACGAGTTTCGATTCGCAAGCGATAATATAGGCACGCCGACCAGGGACGAATAATCCCCTTCGGTTAAATTGTCTGTCGTCAAACTCTCCCATCCACCGGATTCGGGGCCGGTGGTCTTCAGCCAGGGGATTTTGACATGTCCCCAGAGATCCGTGGTGCCGTTCTTCATCGTGGTGGGACCGAGGACAGAACTGATATACGTGGGTTTGAGAGCAGTTAGCAGCGAATCGACTCCGGCGGCCGAGTCAAAGAGCTGGTTCGTGATGGTGTCGATGTAGCTGACCTGGCCAGAGGTTGTAGAAACGTCTATGCCGATCGACACAATCCTCAGCGAGGCCTGGGAGCCCAGAGGAGAAAAGGTCCAGGTCGCCAACAAAATGAGAGCCGCGAGATTGATTGCTCGATATGCGAGCTGGGTGGTCACCGCGGAAAAGAAGGTCAGGCTTTGCATGATCTGGTCCAGGAGACCCAACTTGATTCCGCTTTGCAGGCGCCATGTCGAAAACCGTCTGAGGGTCGAGCCGACGACGGCGGCAAACAAGATTGTAAAGAGCGTGGATATGATGCTGGTGGCCTGTCTGATATAGTCGGTATCCGCGGAAGATACTTGTTGGCGATCATACTGGGCCACGGTAACGGCCAGCCATATGAAGGGCACCGACGCCAGCAGGGCCAAGCTGCAGACAAGGATCTCAATGACTAACTCGGTGCCGAATCTGCCAGTTTTTCCCGGCCCCAGCGTCTTTGAGGGCGACAATTTGTCCTCCTGAAGCGACAATCCAACCCCGTTCATCTCCTCTCCGGGAGGAGGGATGGGATTGTAGCTGATCGAAGTAGATTTGGTATGATGAGAGCCTAGGGTCCTGATATGCCGACGCGAGTGTCGCGGCTCTTCGTGCACATCTGGGTTCGAGCCATATGGGCTGGATAGCTCGACGAAGTTGGAGCCCGACATGTGCGCGCGTGACGGCTCTGCGAGCGAGCACAGCTCAGCACGGAGGGCCGCCGCAAGGGTTCACTGCCACGGAAAGATCTGAAGGTCAATGGGAGCGAGTATGTCGACAAAACTCGAAGCCCGCAGAGCCCAAACGTGCCGCATCCATGGCATCAAAGATCGACGCTGGCGGGATCGGAAAGAAGAGAAGCAAACCTGTTCCAGCCTCAGGAGATGTTTCTTGCTCTTGTCCTGACTCCTGACTCCTCAGTAGTACGTAGTAGTGGTGCCATGGTGGTGGCAGCGCTCGGACTGCCGACGCGGCCGGTGGGACAACGCAACGACGCGGCTCAGAAACAGTCGTTTTGAAGGGCGGGATCTTCAAGAATCGAGCAGGGGGGCGACTCACGGCGCACGAGAGACAACAGCGGGAGCCACACGGTGACACGGCCCCTCGCAAGTTCTCCCTGCCGCAATTATTTTGTGGTTCTGAGCAAGTCGATCAGGGCTGAGAAAGTCAATGCTCGGAGAATCAGACCCCAGCAACGAACGGCACCGGGGAATCGGGGGCGGCCGGCGCTCTCAGCCTCTCTTCTCTTTACCAAGCGCCACTAGTCGCAGGCTGGCAGCTGGTGAGAGATCGCTCGCATGAGGCATGAGACATGAGACATGAGACACGAAGTATGAAACCCGGCTAAACTGTTTTTAATGATGGCATTGTCGTCGAAAATGCCCAGTATCTAATCTGTACATAGCCTTCCAAGGGAATTGAGTATCTCACAACTCGCAACGCTGTGGCTGATCTGATATCGGTTGCCATGATGCCAGGCCTAGCAACGGTACCTCGAGACCATTCTCAACGGCACCCGAGAGCCACTGTTCATTCCCACGTCCAGCTAACAACCAGTCCAGTCATCAGCTGACTTCTCATGGTCATGCTCGTCGTTCCCGATATATCTTGACACCGTCGCCGCAGTACACCCGGCGGTATCAGCAGATCCGGCGGCGCAACTCTCTGCGCCTCATGCATTACCATTTACTAGATGGTGCCATATCCGTGTCCACCACTTTGCACACGGTCGGAGTACACGCCTGGAGCTGGTCGATCGGTGAGACTGCCGAGGCGAGAGCGCTCGCGGCGGTCAAAGTAGACGTATTCGACGTAGAAGGCGTGGATGTGACCAGGCAGATAACCGAGGAGCGTGAGACAGATATTGATGAACAGGTCCGCACTGCAGCCCCCGACCATGAACACACCGACAGGAGGGACTGTACACGGACAGAAAGTCAGTCTTGGGCACGGCGCATTGGAAGAGGGATTTGGATCGCGGCTCGAGGGTGGTGGTTCGGCTTACTGAGGATGGTGATGAGGACGATAAGGAGCGCGGGGATCGTGTCTGACATGTTTGCGAGGATTCAGCGGGTTACCGTTAGAGGTCTTTGTGTGTAGAATCGAGAGATTTAAGTAGGGGTAGGGTACAAGTAGTAATATCAGTCTGATGCTTCTCGTGGTGTGGCCAGGCAGAAGCGGGACAATTGCTGGTCTATATTTATTTGTCTGGTTGCGCTGCCTGTTGCCGCCTGCCAAGTTTCCACGCGCCGCTCAGGGCAACGGGTGATGTCATGTACCTGTGGCGGTGCAGACTGCGCTGCGCCACATATAATTCTGGAGCCTGCCACGTGATCGGCACCGCCACTACTGTCCCCGTGCACTTTGCCTCCCCTGACATCAATACGGAATTCTTCTCATGGTCTGGGTGGCATGATAGTGTCGCATTATATTATTCGCGTGCTGGACGCTAAGTATCAAGGGAGACCTCTCATAGCAGCTGGGTATCTCAATGCTCATATTCACTCATCAACACTCCATTCAAGCCAGCAACTCACTGACCCCCCGCCGAGGGACCTGGTCCAAAAGTTGCAACAGCTCAGCATCGTTTTCCTTAATAGCATAGTCCCTGACCGTCATGCCCGTTCGGTGGTCTTGCAGCGTCGGGTCTGCCCCGGCCTCCAGCAAGATTTGCATCGTCTTGCAGCGGCCCCGAACCCGTTTTCTTTTCTCCTGGGGATCTGGGATATCGGCCTTGACGACCGCATGCATCAGGGCCGTTTTGCTGAACCGGTCTCGTTCATCAATGTCTATGACCCGGTCCGCAAGGATCTCCACCAAGGTGGGATCGCAACGTCGGGCGGCGTCGTGAAGAAGCGTACTGCCGTGCCAGGTTGCAGGGAACTCTGTCGGGAGCGGGAATCTCAGCAGCTGCCTGACAATCTCATGGTGACCTTTTCGGCATGCAACCATCAAGGGCGTCATCCCCTCAGGATCTCTAAGGTCGGTCTTGACGCCCTCACACGCAAGCAAGAGGCTGGTAATTGTCGAATGACCTCTATCAGTCGCTTGCTGCAAGGCCGTAAAGGGATCTTTCGGATTGGCCTGAGTGTACCCGGCTTGGTAAGAAATGGCGTTCACATCAACGCCGTGTTTGATCAATAGGTTGACTTCCTCGGCGTGCTCTGCCTTGAGCTCGCAGAAGAAATGAAGAGGTGCATACCCTCGTCCTGTCCTAGAGAGGCCTTCACCTGTTCCCCGCCGAATGTTGTCTTTCAGCTCCATCTTGCGGATGATCATCACATTCGACTGGTATGTCTCGAGGTATTGGACAGCAACCTTGACTGCTCGATCAAGCTTCCGTTCGTTGCACAGCTGGTTAATCGCGAGAAACGTCGGCTCAAGCGTCCTGCTCGATGTCGATCGCTCCAGTCGGCCACTTGATGGGGTGGCGATCGAGTCGTCGTCATTAACAGATAAACTCCTCTCATGGGTCGACGACTCCGACGGCGAACTCAGCCCTCGTATGCTCTGCTGGCCACCGGTCTCTGGGTCGTGGAGGGACTCATTCAGTGTCGTCGACCTTGAAACGGACAGCCTGTTCAGATCTAGCGCTGCTTGCGGCTGTGCAATTGTGGACTGAGAAGATCGTCCCAAATGCCGTAGCCGGCTGGTAAAGCTCGACCGGTGTTGTTGCTGTTGTTGCACCTGTTGAGGCTGCAATGGTTCAGGTGGAGTCAACGTGGCTACCGAAAATGATTCCTCCACGGTAGACAAAAGCTTCTCAGTCGACAGGCTGGGTGGAAATTTCTCTGCAGGGGTCAGGAATACTTCGTAACCTTCCGCCTCCTCCTCGTCACCTTGAGCTCTGTAGATATCGATGACAAGTTGCACCGAATCAAGCGTCTTCTCGTCCTGTGGGCCGAGTTCTTTTCTCCGTTCCGTGAAGGCCCTGAGGCCGTGAGTTTCCGCAGAGTCAAAATCCCCCTTCGAGACGAAGACTCGACCCAGCATGTGGCTGGCTGCCAGAGCCTGTAGTTTGTCGGGCTGTTGTCGGCAGCTTGAAGACCGTCTGCTTTCAGAGGACATAGCGCCGCTCGAGCCCTCCGGAAAGATCTCAGACCGCATTGCCGCCACAGGCTCCAGGAGCGACACTGCTTCGTCGAGCTTGTCCTGTCTCAAGCAGCAATCCGCCAGCATCAGGACAACTTCGGCCGGCTGAAATGATATCCGGCCGTCAAAATCTTTTTCTTCCATCAGCGCCAGGGCTTTTCGAAAATGAATTTCTGCCTTTCCATGGTCGCTCTGATCGACCTTCTCCTGTCCTAGCTTCAAATGCCGCTTAGTCCGCATAAATTCTATCTCGGAATCTTCCTCTGCATCGGCTACAGCACGCCCAGGGACTTGCAGATGAGACCTACCAGGTTGGATTGGAGGTATAGCGGAAGAGCCTTGAGCAGGAGGCTGGATCCAGCCTTCCAGTCGAGCTCGGTGGTCACCAGGCAGCTGGGTCTCGGTGCCTGACGGCTTGAGACCTTCAAGAAGGTTGTCCGGTTCCATGGCGGGAGATACAGTGCTCATCGACGATCTTGTGCTTGCCGCAGCGGACGCTGTGGTCAAGAATTGCTTCGCAAATGCAATATATGTCTTCATTCCGTCGTCTTGGTGCATCTTTTCATTCTCTATATCGACCATCGTTGCACCGCCCAGCGACTGTGATCGCGAAGGAGCACTCAGGATTTGGACGAGCTCCTTCATATTCTGTTCGAGTGATACCAGCTTGTTGTCCAAGGCGATTTGGTGCTCTGTCGTCATCCCCCTTTGCTCCAGCTGGAGCATCACGCAGACCATCTGAATGGGAAGGGATAGAGCCGTGTTGAAGAACTGAATGCGCTGGCGGAGACGAGAGAGCTCGCCAGAGACCAGCGACTCCTGCAAATGAGTCCGGACTTTCCGCCCAAACCCAGAAACTTTGGTGATCTGGACTAGGATCTCATTGACCCTCCTCATGGTCCTTCGGGAGTCATTGAGGGCCTCTTTGATTTGAATCCATAAATGGGCCCCGTCGGTTGTCTGGTTGGCCACACGGGCGGCTTCGGCCATGAGTGGTGAGGACAGGCTCCTCTCGAGGCCTTCATATGTTGCTTGGAGTGCATTGACTTCGTCGCAAAACGAGGAGATCCGCACATCCACGGTCCTGATTTCTCCACATATCTTGATGATGGTGACGGTACATTGAGCACAGGCACCTGCTATCTGAAGGGCTCCCGTTGCGACTGAAAAGGGGTCCATGGCTGTGGTTTGCGTATATTATCAACGCATTTCGCAAGAGCATACTCGGCAATGGAATGTCGATATAGTATAGTGGGCACGCTGGTGAGGGACACGGCGCCCGCGAAGAGAGGGTTTGACAGGAAGTCATGCAGTTCGCGAGATTAATGAAACCCCCATCGGCGGTGTTCAAGCCTCACACCTGTGTAGCCTCACTTCGAATGGGGGGCAGTGCATGCCACATGCAGCGCCATTATTAGTTGCCTTCGGCTCCCAGTAGGAAGCGTAGCCTGGCAGGCTGCCAGAGGCGGTGTCAGTAAGCGAAGCGAGACCTGGGGTCCGGGGAGGACGCGGGATGGAGGTTCCATGCCGTCGAGCCGTGCTGACTCCCTGTACCTGGTCAGCGTCTTGTGCCGAATGAGCACGTGAAGGTGTGTTACGCGAGCTCAAGGGGTACAGGAGGCGTCACAAGAGCAGATCCCGAACTCTTCGTCGCAAGCGAAAGGACGTCTCCTGTTCGGATGGTCGTTCCAATCAGCTAGGCCTGCTATACGAGCAGGCCTCCCGCTCTATTGGCTCATCGACTAGAATCGTTCGCCTGGCCCCGAGGCACACCAGGTGGCAGGCGTCAAGGTTGGGTTCCGTAGAAGATTCAGCGAACATTCCATGTGGCTGTGATGGATCTCAAAGCTGATGTCACGGCCTTGCATCCTTGGATAAAAGAGTCTGGCCACATGATTCACGACGATCAATTAGTGGGATTAGGGCGGTGATGAAATGAGAAGTGATGTGCAAGTTCTCAGAAGTCACTCGATGTCGCAACCGGCGAGACTGACAGGTGATTTCTCCTCTGCCGAGATGACCTTCTTCTGTGCCCGTCAATAGCTGACGAGGCATGACACTAGGTTGGAAGAAGTGGCGGACGGACGAGCTCGAGGCTGACGGAATGTGCGGCCTTGATGCATCTGCACGCTGCGTATAATGCACTGGACTTGGTCGCTATGTGCCACGGTCTATTCGTACTCTCAAACGAGCCGCCAGCCACGTACTGAGTTTTTGAGCATCTTTTTCGGCGACGCATCCTGAAAGTAGGCTTCCCATTTTCGAGGTCGGAGGATGGCTTCTTCGCTGCCCCTCGAGATCGGTTGGGTCGCACTTCGCTTCGAAATCATACAATTCACAGGAATGGCTCATCTCCCGGATTGATTCGCATAAAGGCCGCGATGTCTTGTTGCGTTAATGGATGTGCTCGTTGCTGCGCTTGTGAATCTTGTCCACCGCTCTGTCCAGTAATTTGGAACGGCCAGGCAAACTCTTCAGTGTATGGAACTTCCATGTCCGATTGTGCATATGAGTCACTGGGCTCTGGAGGTGGTGGAGGTGTTCGGCGCTGGAAGGGCTGTCGCATCTGGTACGGACTGTGACCAGCACCGGGGATCCCAACCGATGGCTCCCACATCGAGATCTGTGCTGAATAGGGGATTGCTGGTGAAGGGTACATTGGCATGCTCGCAAATTGCGTGTTTATTGGTGCTGTCTGTTGGAGTCTTTCTTCAGACGGGTGCGCAAACCGTTGCTGCTGCGGCCGCGGCTGGCCACTTGGTATTTCAAGGGCCTCAACCCCAGAACTTCTCAGGGGCTGTTCGTATGTAGAAACACGGACACCCTCTCCTGCCAACTGAGGCAAATCTGGTTTTCTCTTGTGCATTGGGCGAGCGATTCCGCAGAGGGGTGTCACTCCTTCCGAAATTTTGTCCACAGGGACGTCGATAATGTGAGAAAGTCTTCTGGTCAGAACCTGGCCACAGTTAGTCGAGAGACGAAAATGCCAGCCAAATCACCGCATCATACCCTGAGAACGTCCAAGCATCTTCTGGAGCCAATGTCTGCGCAGGACGTACTGGCAAGAATGCGAATTCCTGTTTCTGTTTCTTTTTGGATCGCGGTGTATTCCTTGGTGCCATGTTGCGTTGCAAGGAAGAATATCAATGTTACTATTGAAAGAAACACCGTGTATACGGACTGCCAGGCAGCCGGTGCAAGGAATCCCTGTCGCAACACTTCGTTCGAGCGGGAGATCGTAGATCGTGAAATCTTGACGCACAGAGTTGCGCAGCGTAGGAGGCGGGCATCGGGAGGATTGTCGCTCTTTGTCTTCGCCAGATAGTGTAAGAAGGGCCGGTAGAGGAGGATGTGGCCGAAGTTGTGAGCCATTTCTAGTTCATACGCAATGCTGTCACGCAGTTAGTCTGATCCTGGTTGAGTACGAAAGTCCATCGCTTGCTTACCTGCTCAGCGGGCTGGTTTTCTCCGGCGAACCGAGAGCATCCGGCAAACCATCTCTCCAGGTTTTGAAGTCGTTCTCAATTTCGACAATGATAGCATGGTTGACATACATCTTCTTGTCGGCACCTACTCGATGAGCCTCCGCATCAGTCTTGGGATACAGTTTCTGCACCACTTTTCCCATGATCAGCAGAACCTCCAGGTACTGACGAGACGCGGCAAACATCCGTCTAGTTGTCAAGGAGGCAAAGCCACCTCGTTCCTCATTCTCATAGTCACGCGTCAGGCCGCTCGGCTTGATCTGGTCAACGTAGTCAAGGTTGATCATGCCAGGAAGTCCGAGGACGGTTCCACTGTACATGTCGAGTTTGACAATGGTCCAGAAGACTCTTCTACGAATGTCTTTTTCCAGGTCAGAGACTCCGTCACAAGATGCCTGCGAGTGTAGGCCCATCCTCATCGAGGCCGCAACGGCGAGGCCGGTAAATGTATGGGCAGTGGCAAGGCGAGCAGTCGAGATGAGGAAGAGGATAAAGCAAAGCAACGTTTGCAGGGAGAGGATGTCGCGACATCGATCGAGGTTGACCATACGTCGGGCGGCGATGAAATGTCGCATCCTGCTTCAGTCAGCAATCCAACCGCAAAGGGCGTCCGTCGGGTCTACTCACGCTTGGTTGACCGCGCCTTTGCACCCATACTTCTCGTGCATCCTCTGGTGGTAGAGGTAGCCCAGCGCCGTCACCGAATAGAAAAGGGGTAGGAAGTCATGGTCTGAGTCCTCAAAGTCCATCGCGTCAAGGTCGTAGATTCGGTCCGTTTGTTTCTGGAACGTCGGCTCATGGAGGAACTGCAGCATCTGATACGTCTGTCCGAAGACAACATGCAGCAGCTCCGAGGCCGTCTGTCTCGACGGGAGAAGCCTTGAGATGGGGATATCAGTGACCAAGGCTTGCTTGTCTGGGAGCGGAGAGTCAAATAATCTGGACACGGCATCATGGCGGTCAGTGGGAAAGTCGGCGGTAGGGGAATCTTGGTGGAATAGCAGCTGCGTCTGCTGGAGGAAGGCGAAGCCAGAGCCGCCGCCGTAATATTCGGTAGAGTTATTGTTAGAGGTGAGCCGTCCTCGTCCATCTAACATGTTCTCCAGCTGCTCCCCCGAGCTGTCATCCGCTGGACCCGTCGAGGCGTCCGAGACGGAGGACGGGGATCCAGGGGGCGAGTCAAAGATACTGTTGGCCTCCGCGTGAAATTGGGCTGATGGATTCTGCACCTGGAGCCTGGCCAACAGGGCTCGCGCTCGCCGTAAACGGTCCTCCAGGATCTTCGTGCGAGGAGCTCCCGCAACGCGCTGCCCTCGTGTCGAAGTGAACGTGCAGTCTGGCGAGGCGTGAGCCGCTCCGCGCGGGAGGTCAACGGACGAGCTGGATTGTACTCACGCCGTTGGAAGTCCTCACAGGGCTCGCATGGCTGGCGCCCATTGCACCGTATTTTCCGAACTCGACACTCATTGCAGGCTCTGCTCACACGGGCATACCGTTTCCGCTTCGAGGGCCCGGGGGAGCCATTCTGACTGTCAAAGTCCTCCTGCATGGTCCGAAATCAATAGGAAACCCAACAACCACGCAAGGTGAACCAGCTGCCTGAACTTAGAAGAAATACTAATGAATCATCGAAATCATGAGCTGCTTAAAGCAAGGAGAATTCCAAGTATACTTTCAACCATCCATGCCCTTTGGGCCAGCAACGAAGCGGGTTAGAGGGGCGAATCCAACTAAGTCTTTGGACGGTCAAGATATCAAAGGTGCAGTCGCCGGCCTTGATTGAGGTGGAGAATCTTGCGTCAGCGAGAAAGCCTCGTATCGCATGTGGTCTGGCTCTGTGACTCTGTGCCGCCGCCGGGAAGCGGCTCTCCTCTCGGGCGGCAGTGATGCGAGGTGACCACTGACAAGCGGACTCCCTCGTGGGGGTGTTCGGCAGGGGGAGGGAATCACCTGCATCCGCATTCAAATTGTGGATTGGGGACGCTGCTGGAATCCAGGACATTGGGGACTCTCTGGAAAGTGAACTGCGACCTTCGCCCAAACCGCAAATCGCAAACCGCAAACCGCAAACCGGGGCGGGGTCATCCTCCGGTCCTCGTAGGCTGTAGGACCGTGCGGCGTGAGGAGACGAGCTGGCATTGGCGCCCTCAGCGACAGGGATGGGATTTTCGTAGGATCCCAGGCGAGCCAGCCGTGTGGTAGGCCTCGGGCGACTCCGCTGTTCGTCTGCAACTGGAGTGACCGACTAATCTAAGAGATTGTTGAGCGTGGTAATGGTCGGCCGGGTGCCGGTGCCTCGCATGGCTGCTAGCAGCACAGAGTATGGCGGAGTGGCCTATGCGCGGCCCCGTTGAATTCAAAACCCCAAAACGGCCAGCCGAAGGCCTTGTGCCTTCTGCCGCGTCTGACTCTGGGGACGTCGGCGTACGGAGCCAGCCTCGAGGCGGAGGCGCGGTAAATAGAAGTTGATACCAGAAGGACCGCCGCCGCGGATCGACGGAACAAATCGACAACTCGAGCGGCTTCATGCGGACGCGGTTTGGACTGCCCTGGCCCCTGACTCTCTGAGGGCCCTGAGGCTTCTTGCTATCCAGTTCGAAAACTTTTCGGTTAGACTTCTGTCCAGAAATCCAAAGGCCTTTTCTTGGGCGACGAGGCGTTGTGTACCGTGCACGATGACTCGAACTCGAGCCGGGGATCGTTACTTTGGTGAAGAACGCCCAGGCAGCCAGACGTGCGCGCTACAGCGAGATGTCGCGACCTGGCCGCAACCAAATCCGTCTCGAATATAGGGGCGTTTCGGGATCATGGCCGCTTGCCGCCGCTGCACTGGTCTATGGCCATTCTTGGAATCCTCAGAAGCTTCTGGGCAACACTCGACGGACGTTGTTCATCTGCGGCGCCAGGACACCATCACCGCGACCTTTCGGCCTGTCATTATCGCACATACCCAAGCGTCATGATTCACCAGCATGTGGCCGCGATCGACGAGCGTCTCGTGGGGGAAACTACAAGGCACGAGCATCGATCACAGCCCACAAGATGACTCTTGAAGTGCTGAGGATGGCTCCAGAACTTTGACGAGATTCCGACCGACCTCCGGGCTTCCAAGCGCATCTCTCTTTCTGTGGGAGTCGAGGGTTCACGGCCCCGGGCGGCGGCCACGGACCGGCCGTTGTGCAAGGCTTTTAGCCGGGCGTTTTGGCGATGCATGCAACGTTATTGCAGCGGCGCTGTGGCTTCTCGGCATCAGTCGCCGACCTTTCGGCGCTGCGAGGCATCGGCAACTCAACAGAGTTCCAGTTGTCAACACTCGATCGGACATTATCAAACGCTGCCTGTGAATTCAGTGGCACGGATGAATTTGACTGATGACAAAAATTGGCGGGGTGGAAACCTGGAAAGGGGCTCGAGGCGATGAGCGGCGGAAAGAAGTAACAAATAGTCACGTGATTAGAAATATATGCCAAGAGCGGGACCGGGACTCGTCCCCGTGCCGGCCCTCTCTTATTGGCCCAACCGACCGTCCCCCGCCCTATCAATGAGGTTCCTGGTACAAACGGAGTTTCCCGCACACCACCTCCAGTCAGGCATGTTGACAACAGCCTCGTCAATAGGAGCAGGAGGACTAACCACCAGTCTGCAAGCCAGCCTGCTTTTGGTGCGTGATCAAATGTGAATACGCAGCGGCCCTCGCCAGAACACCGATCAAGTTCCGCAGGGGAATTTGAGGCAGCGGTGGTATTTTCGCGGATAAAGTCGGGTGCTGAATTCAGTAACTGAAGGTTAGTTTTTTCGAGTTAAATAGATCAAAAGTTTACTCCCGCCTTTCTTGGTTACTTGTCTCCCCTTCCTTATTTGGATTGAAGTGGTGAACTCATTCACGTGGCCGTGGCCGTGGCCGTGGCCGGTCTGTGTCCGAGTGATCCACTGACCCCTTTTTGCTTCAACGAAGGAGAGTACAAAGAGTGTTCTCTTCGATAGGGCGGAACTGGCAGACTATACATATCTGAATCTATCGAGATTCTGATTGCGAGCACTGCTGTGTCTCTTCCCAACAACGGCAATTTGACTCGCTGGCACTGCACAGCCCCATGCTTTGATCTTGATTCCTGCATAGAGTGAGCCCCGGCGACGAGACTTCCGCCATCCATAGAGTGTGGATGGCGGCAGAGGAGAAAATCTAAACCCATAGTCAATGTCGACACTACTACCGTAAATGGCACTCTTTAAAGTCAAGGTTTGGAGACGCAGCCATTGTGCTCTTGAGTTCTGAGGCAGAGTTGACCTTGACAAGAGTGAGAAAAACCATGTCCGCGGTGCAGATGTGATGGTGGATGAAAGCTCAAGGACAAGTGCTGACTGGAGAGTGAGATATGTGAGGTATTTGTACTTGTCCTTGTCTTGTCCTTGTTCTTGTCCTTGTTCTTGTCCTTGTTCTTGTCCTTGTTCTTGTCCTTGTTCTTGTCCTTGTTCTTGTCCTTGTACTCCGGTACATGTCCTCGTAAGGCTGAAGCCCGAGACACCGGGCCAATGAGGCTTGAGAAACATGCTCGTTCTGGCCTACCACTACGCGCCGGAAGCTTGGCAAACCGGGAGCCAAATCAATGACGTGAGGATCGCTTTCGCTAGCGAAGTTCTCGGTACCCGGAGCCGAGTACCCACTCGTGCGTGAAGTGTAAGGTACCAGTTACTTTACGTACAACATCTAGGTGTCCACCCCATGCGGGTGATGGCCAACTACAGTATTTGCATGAGCATCCACCATTTTGGAGACTGAGAGATCCGAAATCCTCAAAATGAAACAGTTCTGTCGTTGGACTTGAGAGGCCAAGCACGCCCCTGATCCAAGCGGTGATTCGTCTCTTGAGCAAGTAGACCTGTCCATGGTTTCCCGATTGATGAACAGGTGCATGTACTTCCGCCGCCGGGACTTATATTGCAAGATCCCTTTTTCTCCGCAGGGGTTCTCGGAGTCGTTCATCTTTCGCTGCTGTACACCAATTCGCTGCCTTCCCGATCCCAAGGAGATGTAAGAGATGCCTCCATCTCGCCAGACTCTGTCGCAAAGACCCGACTCGACTGTTGCCTGCGGCCTTCCTGTGCTGTCTCGGCGGGACCAAACTCAGTCCCGCTCTATTCAGCGCTGGGCTGATCCGACAGGTCACCCTCCGCCAATGAATGGCTATGTCGGAGTCGCTGGGGAGAACGCAACCCAATCAGCCAGAGTCGAGGTTTGTAGTTGTCGCGGCTGTCATTTCGCATCAATGGCCCCTTCGAGTTTCCCCAATAGCAATCACAATGTCTTTCACATCAGCAGCGGCTGAGAGAGTGACATGCCGCCTCCATTGACTCCGCCCAACCATGCAGGGACAAAATCGCCAAAGGTTTGCCTCGCAGGTGGGCGAGAACGGGCCCAAACATCGCAAGCGGCGTCTGTATTGTGTTCATCATCGAACCAAGCCGCAAAACAAGTTTTGCGTGTGGCTTTTGGCATACATCAGCCTCGAGAATGGGAGTTCTCTTGGGATGCATCACGTCAAAGCTTCAAAGCAACCCCTTCCTTGCCAACTCGATCTTGCGGACAGCCTCCCCGGCCTTGTAGCCACCTTTGCTTGCGCAGATGGCAATTCCTTCCCCTATTTCAACTTTCTCCTCAACAGCGGGATGTGGGCAAGGGCAGTGGTGTGGGAAGTGGACGCAGGCAAGGGTCTCTGGGCAGAGATAGTGCGAGCAGGTCGCTAGGTTGGCCCCGGGTCAGCAGGACTCCCAATGAAACAGGAACGTGGAAGCTGATCGAGAGATAGCTTCTCAGTAACGGTTCCAGGGCCATGAAGATGACCTACCTCCTTCCCAGTTTTGCTGATACCAACTTGAATCGCTCGGGACATCCTGTTTCTCTTGGGCTTCTTGGGCCTGGTGGCCGCCGTGAAAGAATTGGTCGAAAAATTGGAACTGAGCAGATGCCGTACTGGCAAGGAGAACAAGAGAGCACAAAGCTATCCTCATCTTGAATGGTCACGAAATACGCGTAGAGTGAAGGCGAGAGGCGTGAGCAATGGATGAAGGACAGATTGTCGCATGAAGGAGGTAAATAGTATGGCGGCCGAAAGCGGTTAGCGTCTTTTCTCCCAATTTCAACTTGCTGCGCATCTCAATTCATTTCTCCAGCTGCCAGCTTCAGCGCAATCATCCACGCCAACATGCTGCAGCCCCGGTTATGTAGGCCCAAGGGGCCATCAGACGCATCACTGAGTGCACTGGCATTATCCCTGACCTCGCTCAGCCTCTGCTCCAAGCACGCATACCTCCAACCGGGGATCTCGACGACATTTGTTCGACATGCCTCACATGCGCAGCAAGGTCGCGCGAACGGTCCCACCGACTCGGCGGGGAGACGCTTGGGAGCCAAAAAGGGCTCTTCGGAATGGGTCGTGCCCGGAAACATAATTTTCAAGCAAAGAGGTAAGACAACTGGACGCGGCCACCGGTCGATCGCGGAGCCCATCTAAGTTATTTGTTCGCAGGCACAAAATGGTTTCCCGGCGAGAACGTGGGCATCGGAAAAGACCACACCCTATACGCCCTCGAACACGGCTATGTTCGATACTATCGCGACCCTATTAAACACCCGAAACGAAGATATATCGGTGTCGCCCTGGAAAAGGAAGGGCCCCGTTCTCAGCTCCCTACACCACGCAACGCGCCAACTCGTCGACGGTTAGGCATGTATGCGACGACGATGAAGGTGACCGAACTCGAGACCGCCGACAGCGATTTCCTCAATGCGCATCGGAGCACGAGCAACGTCAGATCCGGCGGCAGGATGCCTACTCCCGCACCACCCCCGACGATCCTGCGGCTGGGCACTTATCGCGAGGCAAACGTATCTATCGGCCTAGCTGCGGAGAGGAAGGGGGTCAATGTCCGCGAGTACGACCGTGGTGACCGCTGGCTGGCATGGAAGAAGCGTGCCACCCGGGTGAAGAAAGCCCAGGTGGCCAAGTCCACAATGTCGAGGAAGTCGAAAAGCAAAAAGGCGAACAAAGGACCAAAAGCTGCGGGGAAGAGATAGCGGATAAAATCAATCGAAGCTGTGCTCCGTGTACACTGTGTATACTAGAGGTCAAAGTCCGGGAGAGGCACGCATTCTCCAGACCGGTAGAATTCCAAAATCCAACTATGCTTTGCCTACCGTTGGGCCACCGTCCAGTCCTTGTTTGAGATGCTCTGGTGTCTAGTTCATGGGGATAAAAGCCAAAATCAAAGCACAATTCCCCACGGTGCCTTGCCTATACTAGTCTACGACGAGACTCGGCGGATCTCTGCAAAAATATACACTGACAGCAGCAAGGACCACAGAATGTGGTCCGTAAAGGGGTCGTCAGTGTTCTAAAAGTGATCTTCGTTTTCTATAGAAGCATCCCGGGGCAAAGGTTGGGATTCGGAGACTCTCTCTGGCCGAGCAATGCTGGCTTTCCGCCGCTTAGAGCCCGTTTTCGGCCTTGAATTTATCCCAAGCTTCGTTCAGGGTACTGAAAACCGCGCCGGCAATCATGCGCTGTTCAGTCGTCGCGTCCGTGGGAATCTAGAGCCCAACGGCGAAACTTTGTTAGTGTCTCCTGAAGGTGGGATCAAAACGACAAGCCCAGAGAACAAGCACTTACCTTGTCTGGATGCACTTTCGCAATACCCTTCATGTATTGCACCTTGACCTTCCCCGGAAGTACGAGATCCGCCATGCTGATCTTCTTCCACCCAGACCCTTCCCAGAGCGCGGTGTCCAGGCTCCCCAACAAGGCACGCAGATTGTCCGCCTTGCCGCCCTTCCAGGCCTGGATGCGCGCATCCACACTATCTGCGAGGCGGAACTTCTCGTCGTCAGCCTTTTCCGCGGCGATGTTGGCTGCACGGAGGCGAGACACGGCTTCGGCGGGAGCAGTGGACGTTGACGCTGGCGAACGAACTGGGCGACGGGATGCTGTGGAGGCTGGAGCCGACGGCGTTGGTTTCTTTGCCGCAGCAACGGGTTGCGGTTTTGAAGCTTGGGGGTTCGCAGCCTTTTCGGCGCGCATCCGTCCTTGAATGCTGGCGGCGCCTCCGTGGCCCCCTTCTACTGCTTCCCGCCACACGACCGCCGCATCAGCCCATTTCTCCATTTGCTCGAGGGCTTCGGCTTTGCGCATGAGTGCCTTGCCATAGTAGTCTCGCATAGGTTTTGGCTTGTCGCTGGCTATGCCAAAGTCGATAGTTTCGGATTCTCCCTTGGATACACCAATGATAGAAATGGCCTTGTCGGCGTCGAGGATGGCGGTTTTCGGTTCGCCGATTTTCAAAGCCGTAAGAGCTCGATTGGTCAACAGGACAATGACTAGTGGGTGTGTATCTGGGAGATGGGAGATGGAGGTCGCATAAGATAGGTGAGCGGATGAATAGTCGCCGCGTTTGAAGTGCTCGTTTCCCTTCTCGCGGTGTGAATGGCTCGCTTTTAAACTGATCGGAGACAACGTCGGAATGTTGCGAGCTGGTGGCGGTGGCCTGACCGGCGTCTCGACACGTTTCACAGCCTGCGGTTGAGGGCGACGTTGGGCCTCGTTTGCCAACGCTGCTGTTTCCCGCGAGCGAGCGGAATCTTTAAAGCCGCCTCCGAGGAGATCAGCCTCGGAGGCAAGGGCCGTTGCCTGAGGCGCAGGTTGTGCCTTACGCCGACGAGCTGAACTCACATAAGCCTGAGCAGCTTGTTCCTCGGCGGCGGCTCTATTTAAGGTAGCCCTGGAGTTGGAGGCAGGGGGTTGATTCTGTGGTCGCATGACCCTTGTTTGGGCCTGCGTTTGGTCGTGTGGAAGTGACTCTCGTAGCCGTGATGGCATTGCTGGAGAATGATCCCGAGAGCTGTCGGGTCCCGAGTCAAAACGACGGTCGGCTCGAGACGACGCTGACTGTTTCGGGGGAGGAGTAGGTCGACTAGATTCAAGCAGCAATGCTTCATCCGTCACAGTTGAAGGGGGTCGAACATCTGGACTTGGTCTTCTTTGAGGAGCGAGACCTGGCTCATCGTCGATTTGCCGTCGGTTGTGGTCGTTCCTGTTCGGTCGTTCCACCTCACGCATCCAACGAGGTTGGCTCCCCGGATCACCTTCGGAGTTGAATTCTTGCACCGCTTGTTGAACTCGCTTGGTTCCCTGCTTCCACAAAGATCCGGCGGTCTTGAGGAAATTACTCCCGAACTCTGAGGCCACTTGTTCAAAGTCTCTCTCTCCAGCATGTGAGGAGCCCTGTGATCGATTTCGAGTGCGATCGCTCTCTTCGAACCGCATCTTCGGCCGTGGTGGCTGTGATTCAGGGCGGGCACTGCCTCTTCCACCGTCTACATCTGCGCGTTGTCGGTTGTCATTCCTCGAGTGTGTCTTTTGCCGTGCCTCTGAATGTGCTTGGTTCAGCAAGTAGCCCACCGCAGCTTGAACATCAGTGCCCGACTCTGTAGCCTCCAGTGCAACGCGTGCTTTTTCGGGAGGGAATCCCATGTCGACGAGCTCGGCAACCGCCTTGTCTTGTGGGTGGAGGTCCGGGTGATTTTGGCGCACAGGTGGAGGAGATTCTGCTTTTGGCCGCGCTGAAACGGGCTTTCCCAGCAGTCCCAGCACATCATCATCGTCTGTGGTGCCCACCGTCATGTCGGTGTCGGTCCTCCGCGGCGCAACTTCCGACAATCCAAAAGGGTCGTCATCTTCAACACCAAGGGAGCCTTTTGGCACATGGGCGTTGGTGGTGACGGGCTTGGGCGCAGCGGGTTTGTTAAAGACAGCAAACAATTCATCGTCGTCGTCACCGCCGTCATTGTTCTGTCTCGCTGCGCTGTTCACGTTCTTTGCGTGTTCGATGCCCGGTGTACCCCTCGAAGTCCCCAGGCTATTCCAAAACTGATCGTCTCCTCCGGCATATTGATCTTTTATTGTTTGTGTCTGAATCTGCTGCTCTCGCAGCTTTGCCTCGGTCTGTCGCTTTTGCTGCTCCAAGAGTGACAGGTTCTTGTTCGACGAGGTCCCGAACGAGACGAGATTCGCGAAACTGTCCGGGCCGGGGGTTGAGGGTTTCGAAGGAGGCTGGTTCGAACTGTGATTTAAAGGAGAGGCGCGTCCTGAGGCAGGCGGAGTGGGCTTCAATGTCGATGAGAAGGCCGAGTAATTCGAGGTCGCTGGTTTGTTTCCATTAGCCGGGGTCGAAGTCCAATTCAACCCCGCTATATCGTCCATGGCTGTCAGGGATGGAGTGTCATAAAGATCGAGTTCTCTCAACTGCACTGATCATCGCAGGCTGCCGTATAGCATTGACAAACGAAGAAGAAGATAAATGGGAAATGCAACTGCGGCGGTTGCGTGTCACCTCCGTACCTGTGACAGACGTGTGGTGATGGAGGATGCATTGGCCCGCCGCCACTCCTGCGCCACAGACACACGGACATGTCTTACAGTTTATTACCAAGTATATTAACAGCCACATTTCCGGAGACCGGAACCCACACGACCGACCGACCGAGCAGCATGATAGGTACCTTAACCTTAGGTATGATATGTGAGCTATGGTGACAAAGGAAATACCCCCTGTTCGGCCCTCAACCTTCATAGCCGACACTACCCATTGTTTTCAATGTTCTCAACTTCCAACTGAAAAACTGGTATCCCAGAGCGCAGACGACATGTGCACGCCTCGGAGATCACTGACATCCGCCTCCCGACGGAAGAGATATCTCCCAGCACATCCTGACCACATAATATTTGCGCATTGGCAAGTCTTGCTCCTTAGGCGAAGCCAGCCGTTCCACCAGCCGCGCGGTGCCATCGTCTCTGAGGTCTCGGAGGCCTTCCCAGGTTGACTCCTGCAGATATCCGGTCCACCGGAGAACACCAGGCTCCCTGATCAGAGGGAACTGCCAGCGCTTCGCTCTGTCGACGACCATTTCTAGTTGCGATTTCTTCTCCTCTTCAACCTCAAACTCCAGCTCGAGCATCTTCAACCTTTGAATTTGGCGAATTTGTCCTCCCCAGGTCCAGGGTCCCATGCGTTCCTTGATGTAATCCAGACTTGGATTTACGGGTTCAGCCAGCATTTCCTGGAACGACGTTCGACTGATGATCCAAGGACAGATCCCCAGACGGTCACTGGACTCGATAGGCGACTCCCAGGACCACCAGTCGGCATGACGAATGGTTAGGTGTAGTCGGGTGGTCGAAAACGAGAATTGCGGGCAACCAGGGGATCTTCCCAGCCGCTCGAGATAGAACTGTTGGGCGAAGATATGAACAGACTGTACCAATTCTCGCTGTTCTGGATTCAGGCGATGATACCAGTGGACCCATTTGGCTGTATTGCGGTCCACCCTGCCAACAGATGCCCAGGGCCCATCAAAGAGCCAAAACACATGTTCATTGAGATGGACAGGCAGCAGGCGAGTCTCGTGATAGATCCGCTTGCATGTTCGTAGCAGGGAGCAGTGAATCCTGGTGTGATGGTGGTAGCCCGGACGATAGTATTTACGGTTGGCTGGATAGGGCATCGACGGGTCGTCGTGGGCCGTCAGCACATAGTGGAAGATTCTGGATCTGATCTCAGCAGGCATGGTGAACAAGACCGACTCTTCTTGGAGATTCTCCATGATGGTTCGCAGCTTCGTCGTGATGATCCGATGTCTTTCGGCGTGGAACTGTTCGAGTGTCGACTTGAACGCTTGAGGGGAAGGGTCGAGCGCGTCAGAGTTCAAAGCAAGTGTGCTTTGGAATCGTGATATGGGGGAAATATGGCGATTTGATATTGATCAGCCAATCTCTGGAATGGTTCAGGTCGAAGATGAGGGTATATGGTCAATGGTCATCCTGCCCTATCCTTCAATCAGACTCGGCTCTCAATGTAGTATTGACGGACTACTCACGGAGAACACTGCTGCGTAAGTGATAGATTTGATTTGTTGGGTCGATGTAGGTACTGAATGCGTGTATGGAGCTGTGTGACTTCGAGGATTCGCACCCAAACTCGGTTGCCTGGCGGGGGCTGTTTCCCTGATTACACTTTCCTTCAGGCGACCTCCATTTTTAGGCAAGTATGGAGTTCTCTCAGTCGTTACTGCGTCAGGACGCCAATGAAGGGCCTCACTGGGTCATCGATGGCCAGGGCCCCTAGGCTGGTGCCGGGTACCAGGCAGGGTGGTCGTCACATGGTGCCTTAAGGTGGCCACGAGGATTTTGCAGGTAAAGGACCTCCGACATGTAGTACTCCAAACAGAACAGCGTCGTTCAGGTACTGTACCTTCTCACAAAGAACCGCTACCGACAAGGTCAGGGTCCAGGCAGTGGTACTAGCCCCCTAGGCCGGGGTTGAGTGAAGGTACGTAGTCGCCATGTGCCCGCCTCGCTGGGAGCCGCCTGGAACCTTCCCCCTACCCTTCAGTGGGCCGCCCAGTCTATAAAAGCCTAAAGCCTGTGCCAGGCACCATGACCCCGGAATTCCACTCTCCTGGCTCCCTCGTGGCCGAGGGTTGAGAATCAAAGTCGTGTTCGCCCGCCAAAATGGCGCCACATCTCGCTTTCTCCTGAAGCATGCATCCCTTCAGTCATTCCTGGCGACTCCAGATGTCCAATCCTGCTCCACGAAGTACAAACTGCCTATGGAGGCACCGTGCTGTGGCATGGGCTGTAGCCCGTATGTAGCCTGTGGTCCGGTAGGCAAGTGCTAGGCAGGAACGATGCGAGCAAAGACTGGCGGCCATTCACTCACCATCTCGCGCGTATGGCATGCATCGCACCTTCCCTCCCTTCCCCTCCCTCTCCCTGTGATGTTGTGTGGAATCCTGCGGTACCCCAGGTCGGTTCGTAGGCCACTCACTCTCCCTCAATTTCTCAGTTGCCTCGCTCTCAACGCTGCTCCTCTCCGAGCATTGTCCGCTCCCAACACGAGTCTCCCAGCGCTCAATCTGTTTGACACCAATCTCAATCCTGTCTCACTTCTTCCGTCGGTTCACTGGTCATTATTCGCTTCGAGCCGGTCCCTTCGCTTCATAGATCTCTGGGCTCTGAGGTCGCTTCTTCTCTCCTTCAAGAGCTTCCTGAGTCCTGATATTCTTGTCCTGTCATCTGTCATCCGGCCCTTCCACAGTTCCACTCGTTGTGCTCTCCGCCGCTCATCCGTGGAGCATCGTCACACATCCGACTGCTCGGACCTCCACACTGTCACCCTCCTGCAAGTAGCCAGCCACTGCCTTGCCCGGTGAGGCTGCATGGCCGTAGCCTGTGCGACCTGCCCTCCCTCCGAGTCGCCCCTTGCAGTCTAGCCGGCCGTTGGCCGCACCAGCCACAGACCCCAGGCCTCAGGGAGCCCAAGCCTATCGGCACCCTCCCGTCAAGGTCAAAGCTCGCTCGATAGGCCTTCTCCGCCATGATGGGAATTTTCAGGAGAAAAGAGGCAAGATCGGCTTCAGAAGACTCGAAACCAGTCAAGAGCCCTTTGAGGCCAGCTGTCACCAGTGAGCGTATTTCCACCTACTCACACAAGTCGCCCAAGCTGGTCAGTACCGCATCATCGTCTCCGTCTTTGGGAACAAACATGCCCGACATCGCCATTCCTGATCCTCCCGACCCGGCCACTGCGCCGGCAGCTTACCTTCGAAGTATCCATGCTGTGAGGCAGAGGACGAGACTGGTGCTTGAGGAGGCCAAGGTCAATGCTCTCAACCACTTCGATGTAGACATGTCCAAGTTCAAGGACACTGCTGATTATGTGGTCTCAATCATCAAGGTACGCGATAGCACACCTTGTTGCACCCCCGCGATCATTGACCCACTGACCATACGTAGCGTGACTTCGAGGGCGATTATGCATCCATCCCGCCACATGGTCGTTGGCAGCATTTTGAAGTCGGCGGAAGGCCAAGAGTGACCCAGCTGTTGCAATCGTGGCCGACCACTGTCGACAACCAGGAGAGAACCCGGCGACTCATCGATTTGTTCCTGGTCTCAGTCCTCCTTGATGCAGGAGCAGGTACCAAATGGTCGTACAAGTCCAAGGAGTCCGGAAAGGTCTACACCAGGAGCGAAGGGTTGGCGGTGGCAAGTCTGGAGATGTTCAAAGCGGGCGCGTTCAGCAGCAACCCGAACCAGCCGCATCAAGTGGATGCTGCGGGCTTGAACAAAGTGACAGTTGAGACTCTGGCCAAGGGCATGCAGGTCTCCGAGTCCAATTCGATGTCTGGACTTGAAGGCCGGACAGGTCTGCTCATCAGATTAGCCACCGCGCTTCAGAATCCCGACATGTTTGGCCCTGATGCCCGCCCTGGAAATATGATCGGTAAGTCGACCCAGCTTTCCGCATCGCGCACAATCTGACAAACGGGAAGACTACTTGATTTCCCATCCGACAACCCAAGCCGCCTCGGTGCCGGTGGTTTTGCTACCCACCCTTTGGGGCGTGCTCATGGATGGACTGTCAACTATCTGGCCTGCAACCCGGACGAACATTCAAGGCACCCCTCTCGGCGATGCCTGGCCGTGTCAAGCCATGCCCAAATCCCCTCCTGCTCAGTCTTGGGAGACCATTGTTCCCTTCCACAAGCTGACCCAGTGGCTTTGCTATTCTTTGATGGTCCCCATGACCAAGCTACTCAACGTCCATTTTGCTGGCGCTGAATTGATGACTGGTCTTCCAGAGTATCGCAACGGAGGTTTGCTGGTTGACACAGGTCTGCTGACTCTGAAAGAGGCCGATACCCAGCGCGGCTTGAGGATCTACCACGAGACGGTCGGTAATGGGAATGCTGTTGAGGTGGTACCGACTTTCGAACCTGGTGACGATGTAATCGTCGAGTGGCGAGCTGCCACGGTTGGCTTTCTGGATGAACTTCTTACTGCCGTCAACAAGGGCCTCGGTCTCGAGGGTTCTGCGAAGCTGTCTTTGGCACAGATGCTGGAGGCCGGTACTTGGAAGGTAAGCTACAGGTCGCGACTCTGGTTGCCCCGATATGGACTGACAGTCACCGGCAGGGAGGACGTGAGATTGCTCAGGTGTCCCGCCCAATCACCAAGGGACCCCCAATTGGTATCATATCGGACGGCACCGTCTTTTGAGAGATCGATTGCTTCATGGTTATGAAAATGGAGGTCATGCAACCTTTGGTGGCTCACGCACTGGCCACTGCAGAAGCGAAGGAGGCTTGGGGGCGTACAATGCTAGCGCTTGCCTCGATGACGAATCCTCCCAATCTACAGTTTGTGGACTCCCATTTGCTTCTGCTCGAGGTCTGATTCCAGTTCTAGCCTTGTACCTTGAGCTGGAGAGCAGAGGAGGATCTTGCCAAGTAACTCCATACGAAGTCCAAGAAGGGCATCTGACAGCTCCAGTGATGAATTCCCGGGGCATGGAAGCAGCCTTGCTCATTCAGACATCTCCCGCATTTTCCTTCCGGCTTCTACTGACTTCGTCCATTTTGCCTCAAATCATGGCTTCGTGAACTCTCTGAAACCAGGCTTCGACATGTTCACACCGATCTCTCGGCACTGCGTCAGAGAATCTGGGCTGTCCAGTGGCCACCACCATGAAGGTCATTCATAGAGCGCCCGCCTCCGAAAGCACGCAACTCTTGGCACAAATCGCGCCCGATGAACTTCGACCCCCTTGAAGTCTCAGCCCCGTGTCCTTTGATACGTCTTCGATCTCTGTGTTATCTGCCCAGGCTCTCCAAGCTTCTTTGTGGCTTCTATCATCATGAATCTGCCCATCAGGATCGACGTTTGGAACGGATCCTGCATCTTAAGACTTTGAACTATCCACCATTGTCTTGACATTCCTCGCAATGTGCAGGCCACATCACTGCCGACATCGATGTTGCAAATGATGTTGCAAATGATGTTATTCGTGAATTTTCTGCAAGGTGAGGTCCTGCGTTTGGGGTGAAAGCTGGGGTATAAAATCCAGGAATGGGAGAGTGCAGTGAACCATTCTCCGCGGAGAAGTCACTCTTCTTATACCTTTTGTTCTGTTTTGTTGCGATCTTGTGCGTTACCCCAGATCTTCCTATTGGGATCAGTCGCCAATGGCCTCGCCTACATCACCTTCAGACAAGGCATTCGACGAGTCGAAACCCCCTGAAAAGCATTCGGAAGTCCCAGCAAACTTTGATTCATTGACAAGCGACGATGGCAGCTCCAATGAAGACATCGATGGCGACTATGGGTCATACAACAACCATGTTTTCTCCGACCCGAAGGTTGCTGATCATTGGCGCAATGTGTATGAGAACGCTCGGTATGAGGGTCGACATCGTTTTGACCCAACCTTCACATGGGGTGCCACCGAAGAGAAGCGTTTGAAGCGAAGGGTACGCGTGGAGTAAATTCTCATAGTTTGAGGTTCAAGAGCTGATGAAAAGAGATAGGTTGACTATCGTATCATGACATGGTGCTGGCTGATGTTTCTCTCGTTGGATCTCCATCGGCGCAACATTAACAGAGGTCTGTATCTCCTTCCATGGTTGATTCTCCTCAATGGCTAAACCCCCACCAGCGATCAGTGACAACATGTTGGTAGAGCTGGGGATGAACACCAATGATTTCAATTATGGACAAACGATATTTCTGGTCTCATTCCTAGCAGCCGAGTTGCCATCCGGTCTGATCTCGAAAAAGCTTGGACCTGACATGTGAGAAGCCGCAAACTGACAGGTCTTTGATACGATATTGACATTGGACAGCTGGATTCCGTTCATTATCACATCATGGTCCATCATCTCTGGCGCCCAGGCAGCGCTCACCAACAAAACCGGCTATTATGTTTGTCGTTGTCTCTTGGGCTTACTGATGGGAGGATTCATTGTGAGTATGTTCCGAACTTGATTCGACAGCGTTGACTCTATTATAGCCTGACATCGTGCTCTACATCACCTACTGGTACAAAAGTCGCGAACTGCCGATTCGCCTGAGCTGGTTTTGGACAGTTCTCAGCACCTGCAACATTCTGGGATCTCTTCTAGCCGCGGGTATCCTGCAGATGCGAGGTATTGCAGGCTGGAGCGGATGGCAGTGGCTGTTCGTCCTGGAAGGTATCATGACCGTGGTCGTTGGCCTCGCCAGCTGGATTCTCATGCCTGCCAGTCCCTGCCAAACGGCTAGCCGGTTTCGTGGCAAGAATGGTTGGTTCACTGAGCGTGAGGAGAAGATCCTGGTCAACCGCTTATTGCGAGACGATCCATCCAAAGGCGACATGCACAACAGACAGGCGGTTGGGCCGAAGCGCCTGTGGAAGTGTCTCAAGGACTACGACTTGTGGCCTCTTTACATGATCGGCTTGACGACTTACATCCCACCAAGTCCACCAGCAAACTATCTTGCCTTCATATTAAGACAGATGGGCTTCAGCACATTCAACGCCAACCTGTTGACCATCCCGTCACAGTTCCTCTTTGGTATCCAACTTCTCATCATCTCGAGAATCAGCGAGTGGGTCAACGAGAGGTCGCTCGTGTCTGCCACATCGAACATTTGGATGTTCCCCTGGCTCGTCGCCCTGGTGACTCTGAGCTCTACTGCCAGCAATTGGGTTCGGTATGCCCTCTTAACTGGTCTTCTCTCATACCCATACTGCCATGCCATCCTTGTCGCGTGGAATTCTCGGATCTCTAATACAGTGCGAACCCGTGCGGTGTCCGCCGCCCTGTACAACATGTTTGTTCAGACTGGAAACATCGTGGGTTCCAACATCTATCGAGAAGATGACCGACCCTTGTGTAAGCCACCTTGCTCTGTTACTGTTGCATTCTTCTGACACCTTAGCCAGATCGGCGTGGCAACAAGATCCTCCTCGCGATATGCTGCTACAACATTGTACAGTTCGTCTTCGTCAAGTATTACTACATTCGACGCAACAAGCGGAGAGAAGAAGCGTGGGCCAAGTTGACGGGAGAAGAGAAGGTTGAGTACATCAGCAACACCAAGGATGAGGGCTCCAAGAGGCTGGATTTTAGGTTCGTTCACTGATTCCTTGAATAAAACACAACATACAGCCTTCACCCACCATCAGGTGAGCCGAGAAGGTCTCTTCACACCGGGGTCGACGATGATCTCAAAACAGAGCAGTAGTGGCATTCCACATTCATTTTCCGAGGATAGAGATCACATGGAGCGCGATAGAGTAGAAAAGAATCTGTGGTGATCAGAAAGGCTGAAGGGGACTCCAACAGAATGCCAGCTTTCTTTGCATAGATACAATACATCTACATAGATACAATACATCTGACGGTCATATGCTCTGTTTTCCGACCCCAACGCTTTCAGCCTTGCCGAATTGTCAGCCTCGCCAAATCTTCATTCAGCCTTGCCGATACTGCGTTTGGCACGCCCATGATCTGCCGTACCTCAACCTTCCAATTTCCCCGGTTTTTAATGAGCCTCTATCGCAATCCCCGCTCCAGCCTCTCTTCCTCGCGCAGGTTCCGCAAGACCACAGCTTTCCTTGCGCCTCGGGAAGTTCGGCAAGATGGATGCGCGGAAACGGAAGAAGAAGGTTCTGCTGATGGGCAAGAGTGGTTCGGGGAAGTCGTCCATGCGCTCCATTATCTTCAGCAACTATGTCGCCAAAGACGTTCGCCGCCTGGGAGCTACGATCGACGTCGAACACAGCCATGCTAAGTTTATGGGAAACCTGACTCTCAATCTATGGGACTGTGGAGGGTTAGACAACCCTTACGAACTGGCTTGTACAAACCCGCTAACATTCTATGAAGACAGGACGCATTCATGGACTCGTACCTCAACGCCCAGCGCGAGAACGTCTTTTCCGATGCCGAAGTGCTCATCTACGTATTCGACATCGAATCCCGGGCGGTTGATCAAGATCTCGAAACATACAGCCAGGTCATCAAGGCGCTAAAAGAGTTCAGTCCGACCGCACACGTGTTTTGCTTGATTCACAAGATGGACCTGGTCCAGAACGAGCATCGGGAGCGATTATATGAAGAGCGGTGCCGATTGATCGCCGCGCGGTCTGAAGGCCTCAGTCTGGAGACATTTGCCAGCAGCATCTGGGATCAGACATTGTACAAGGCATGGGCAGGAATTGTGCACAAGATGATCCCGAACCTGATCGTCATCGAGAGCTTCTTGCAAGCCTTTGCAAAGCAGCTGTCCGCGGAGGAGATCGTACTTTTCGAAAGATCGACTTTCCTGACCGTCACCAACGTTGTGACTGAGAACGGTGAGGACAACACTCACTTGGACCGACACGAACGAATCTCGAACATCATGAAGAGCTACAAGCACACGGTGGCGCGGAACACCCGCACAACAGCTGCAAGTGCTGGTTTCTTGTTGTTCAAGGTCCAGACGCCCCGATTCAATTGCTTCCTTGCGCGATTCACCGAGAATACTTACATCTTCGTGGTCGTTCCACCTGGAGAAGCAGCCTTCAACTGCGCTGTCCTGAATACCATGATGGCGAGGGACGCGTTCAGCAAGAAGACCGGGGTTGAAGGCTGAGCGTGACTCTGTGCCAAACTTGAACGGATTAGGAAGAGCATGGGCAGCCCCCATGGCTTTCCCGGTCACGATAACTTGACCAGGGCAGCAGGCCACGAGCAATGGCCAAGACAGCATTGTCCAATGTCAGTCAGAGCTTTCAGGATGGGGTTTAACGCGGCCACTGTCCCGAAAGGCTCAACAAGACCAGGAACATACATCCACGGTCGTCGGGACACACCCCACGAGTTGTGGGAAGGAAACAGCTTCGTCTTCGGTGGACAATATCATGCCCTGCATTCCCGGATCCTACCGTCAGAAAACAAGTCTGATCTTGCCTCTCTTGGGAGCGATGTATAATCACGCCGCTCTCTCCAGGCGACGGATTCATCAAAAGAACCAACGGGTAGAGTCAAAGCCGCGGAGCAGGCGCACCCTGGGTGAGGAGGAATCGATGCGATGCCTGACGCATGGTCAAGAGCTGGGCCACGCTCCCGCGTTGATACGAATGCAACCTCCCGTCGGCCCGCCAAAGACGAGAGCGAACACGAAACAGGAATGCAGAGCGCATTATGCATCGTGGAATCTGAACATAGTGTGAAGATGGAAGAGCATACAGTAACGATGATTCACGCTCCATGGGACGTCATCTTACCCTTTCACGGCGGGGATATCACGAGAAGGCAACCCAAAGCGAGAAAGAACCGAAAAGTCTGCATGAGTTATGGGGTTACCTAGTTATACGGCCATGTCAAGGGCCAAAGTTGACAGACAACTCATGTTCGCCGATGCCCCTTCCCCTTTCCAATTTGGTTTTTCCTAAGATATAGATACCATTAGTTCGTAAGGTAGATGGTAGATCTTCCTTCGGCCGTTTTGATCGTTTCACTGTCATAAGGTAGGTAATGTCGTCGCTCCTACATAGCTCCGTCATGACCTTCTCTCTTCGGCATCATCCAACAACGGGTTGACCGTCTCTCGCATCAAGACGCCCACCGGAGAAAGACTCACGCTCCATGCGCTCCTCCTCTTCAGTCCTCGCGAGCGCACTCGCCAGCCTTCTGTCGTCGAGGGCGCGGAAATTGCGCATCATGGCGTTGCGGGTGAACTCCTCGCCCGTGATGAGCGGGTATTTCTTCAGGGGGCCCTGGATTTTGGCGTTGAGGCACGGTTGGTTGAAGAAGGCGATGCTGTAGCGTTCGCCGTAGTAGTCGTCCGGTTCGAAGGGGGCCTTGACGCGGTGGAAAGTGGACTTGAAGCGGTCGTCGGACCAGGACATGAGGAGGTCGCCGATGTTGCAGATGATGGCGTTGGAGGTTGGGTCTGGGGAGACTTTGGTCCACGTGTCGCCGTGGCCGAAGGATGTTGAGACTTCGCGGCCTGGGCAGATCTGGGGTGAACAATGTTAGGGAAACGTTGAGATGATCTAGGAGGAGCACAGTCAATATCTTACCTCGAGCCCCGACTGTCCCGCCTTCTGAAATAGCAGCGTGAGAAGATCCCAGTCGGTATGCGCACCCGCACGGTGCCAGACCTGCCCGTTCGTGTCACGGGGAGTCTCGAAGTAATGCAACAGCCTCGCCACAGTCTGACTATCCCGTCGACTCACGTCGTGGACCTTGACGAAGTAATCATCCTCGAAGCCCAGCCCGCGCGCGAAGCAGACCATCAACCTCTCCGAAACCTCCTGGGCCTGACGCATGAACTTGAGGCTGGCGTCTTTGAAGCCCGGCAGCGTATCCTCGGCGAGCCAGCGGCCGTCCATGTTGGAGCCGAACTGCATCTGGTACGACTCCTTCTTGTCGGGGGCGCCCGTCGAGGGACGCACCTGCGAGTTCTTCTCCCAGCCGGCGTTGTGAGCCGGCGAGAAGGGCACGGTGGCCTTGGTGTCGTTAGGCAAGGCGAAGAAGCGTTCGGACTGTGCGAAGATGGCGTCGACGTCCGTGGGCGAGATGCCGTGGTCAACGATGCAGAAGAAACCCTCGTTCTCGGCCGCGGCGACGAGTTGTGCTGTGATCTCGTCGATGCGCTCTGAGTAGTTGGCCAGGGAGATGGTGGGGATGGGCCGGTCGGTGTATTTGGTCTTTTCCGCCATTGTGAAGGTGAAGAAGAAGCGAGATGTAGAGTTTGTACGAACGATGAAGGGGGTTTCGACTCGTGCAACAATCGGCGAATTCGATGTGACGAACACTCAATCAAACTGGAGGATCCAGAGAGCGAGATGCCTTCTTTTATATTCCACAGGTGCTACAGGAACACGACTCTAGACCTTGAGAATGTTTTCCTGATGCTTGGGTGACACTGGAATTGGCATCATCGTCGTGCATCCCTCGTATCATGTTGTACAGCTGTACAACCGATAAGGCCGTCGATCGTTCCCCGCCCCTTTATCGGCCAATCAAAGTACAGTGATTGTCGTACGCATTCAGCCCGTCGCACAGCCCTGCAAAACGAAAGAAGGACAAGAGAGCAACAGTATCAATCACGGGCTGAGGTATCATTTGTCTGCCTGTGTCTCGTAATCCGTCCGGGTATCATGTAACGTCAAGTCAAATATCAAAATTCAGCAGGTCCTCGAACAAAAAGTTGTTGCTAATCCCCGTATGCGGAGGGAACAGCTGTTCGAACGTCTCGTACCCCAGGTCCGACGTGATGGTCTCTTGCAGCGGCCCAGGTGTCCTGGAGTCGGTCGGTTCGAAAAGATCCATGGACGGCTCCACGCCGCGTTTCGCTGATCTCAGGGAGTTCGTGAAGGAATCGTTTCCGACAAATGACTCCACAAACTTGGGCACGTTGAATTTCTGCCTCTTCGGTTGTCCGCGATCTCCTGCAGTCTCAAGGGTTCGCTTTCGATAACTCTCCAGGGTCTGATCAGCGCTGAGACGAGCCTGCTCGGTAAGCAAAGACGAGAGCAGGCGGATCCCACGCAACGCGATCATGCTGTTTTCAAACTTCCCCAGCATAGAGATGGTGTTCTCCACCAGCTTGCGATGCTCTTCGTACTCAGGCTCATTAGGCTTTCGGTGGAAGACGTCCAGAGCCAGGGTGATGCCGGCGGCCACCATGAACGCTTGATCAATCCATAGAAGCGGGCCTTCCTCGTCATATGCTTGTCTTGCTTCCTTTAGGATCGTTTTCGCAGCCGCCATGCATGTACGACGGGTAAAGTCGAATGCTTGCTCGGTGAAGCTGCGTCCCAAAAACGCTCGATGTATCATGATGATCTTGTGAGCAAAACAGATGGTCAAACTGCGCCTCGCCCAAGGGATGAACGCAGGCCATTCGGGCGAGATGGCTTCCCTCATGGAGAAGAAGCGAGGAACGCCCTCGATTGCCAGTGCTCTCATCCTTGCATCGTAATCGAGAACCTGTTCATACTTAGTGTACAGAGTGTTGGACGACATGATCGCATCATGAATCTGGGGCATCAAGGAAGCAATATCCCAGAGGAAGTTGGGGAAACTAGTCAGACTGGGGACATTGTCGGGGAGAGGCTGCATGGTCAGGTCGTCGCAATTCATGGGTTTCAGTGAGGTGAAGTGGATTCTCTGGATCCCATACATCTCGGAAAAGGGAATCGAAAACCAATCTTGGATGCAGAGTTGTGACCACACCCTTCTGCCGGTTTCCCGCTTGATGGCCTTGTCTCTCTGGAAGGGAGTCATGGTAATGGCACTGCCCGTCACGTTGCTCAATTCATCTTCAGGACCGAGTCGTTGAAGCCCGAGTCCTTGAGCAATCTTGACCGCCGCGCCAAGCAAGGTACTCTGCGTGTTGCTGAACCCGAGGATGTGAGCCGACATGGTTAAAACAGCGATGGCTTCGACCGAGTAAATGTGGTGTCGCCACATGTAGTCTGCAAGATTCAGGCATGTGATGGTCGCCTTGTACCACTGTCTGGTGAGTTTGGCTCTCTCGTTCCTCTTGAAGCCCCAGGACGCGGTCATCTGCTCGTTGGCACAAGCCATGCTCGCGGCCATGGAAGAAAAGAGGAGGGCAGTCCACCTGAGATCGACATCTCGGATCTGCAGTCCATTGGGAGGTTTGTAGGCCTCCTTCAGCTCCTCGTAGAAGGTAGGGCCATGGAAACATCCGTGATACCAGAGTATTGAGTTGATATGATATTCCACTAGTTGGAAAACCTGGCGGCGGCTGGGAAGGAGCAATTGTAGGAAAGAAACCTGTGCCGCTCCAGTGCCTCCGAGTCCATTAGAAACGTCCCAATCGGGGCCCGAGTCTTTGACGACCGAGGACGTGCCGACGTGGTGAGGCTCCTTGAGCAGCTCGAGGGCTTTGAGATCGTAGTCCGACATCTTGGATCGTCCCCAGGAAAGAAATTCCAGAACCGTAGCGGCGTTGTCGATGTCACTGACAGGGCCATTGGTCGGGGCGACACCGAGATTGCTGGGATACCCGCCTGGCTGAACCTGAGGGCTGGGCCCTGAGGCCGCCGTGGTCGGCGACCTTAGATCAGGGTGTAGAGACGACTCGGCTGCAATTTGGGTAGCCGAAGGGGATGTGTCGCTGGCAGCGGGACTTGAGTCAGCAGCAGCAGAAGATCGAGGATAGATTCGGTGGAGCTTTGGATCGTAGCCTCCGTCGGGCCACTCGCGTGTGCATTTGGCGGCATCTCCTCTCTTGACACAGCGGCCGCAGGGGAGGTTGCGATCACATTTCTGCCGGCGCATGGAGCACTCGGTGCATGTCTGACGCTCTTTAGGCATGGTGGGACGTAGGAGTCTGGTCCTGGCCTGTCTGTTACATGACCTTCACCTTGGACGTTCGTACCGCAGCAGTGACCGGTGGATGAGCGAAGCGGAGTGTCGAGCGAGGATGTTTGTACGCAAGCTGTGATGATATGGGCCAGCGATCGTACATGAAATGAGTACGAAGGTGGAGGCGCGCGGAGTTTGAAGTTTGAGGTTGAGAGAGAGAAATTTGGGTTTTGAGGGGCCGCGAGCGCCGAGCAGGAAGCGAGCGAGGACTGCGCCGGCGATGAAGGAAGACGCGTGATTGGAATTGCGGGAGGCTGGGCACTGGGCAGAGGGGTTTTGGCATTTATTTCACGTGATATGGCTTGGCATGTTTGCTAATGACATCGACTCTGAGGATTGCCGCAGCCACCGTCCTTTCCACATCACCGCAAGTCAAAAGAACATGGCCATACATCCGATTACTTAATGGAAGAACATTCTTTGTGTGCAAACATGTATTTGACCAACAATGGCCGGCACACTCTCATTAAACGATCCAACGAAAGGTAATATCTCCCCTCTTTAAACCAAATCTTACGGTGTGTGTAAGGATACAAGACGGTGCAGATCAAAGACAAAGTATCCCAGCTTGATTCCCAACACCAATGCAATTTCCACTATCTCGTCCCTATCGTACTATCTCCCCTCGTGCCATCAGAGCCGCCTACAAGAAGACAGCAAGACCCAGCAGAGCAGCACCGGCAGCACCGGAGAGGGCAGTTGGCAAGGCGGAGGCGGCGGCGCCGGCGCCATTTCCGCTCCCGGTGGCGGACGCGCCGATAGAGCTCAACGCCGAGGATGCTGCAGATGCAACAGACCCGCCCTCGCTGGTGACACTGCTGAGACGGCTGCCGGCTTCGCTGGACAAGCTGGAGAGGATGGAGGGGGCGGCGCTGGTCAAGGAACTCAGTGTGGAGGCAGCGCCAGTGCTACCGGCGGCAACTTCGGAGCTGAGGCTTGCGAGGGTCTCGGAAAGGCTGGCCTCAGCAGAATTCAAGCTTGATTGAATGGAGGACTGGGCAGAGGCCCCGGATTCGCCAGCGGATGCAGCAGATTCTGACACCGAAGCACTCAATGAGGCGGCTGAGCTGGCAGCGGCAGAAGCGGAAGAAGCGGCAGAGCTGAGGTCGGTCGAAGTGGTGTCTTGAGCCAGAGCCGGGGCGACCGCCAGGAGGGAAACGAGGATAAGGTTGGAGAGTTGCATGATGATGATACTGCAGATGGTCGAGATGAAATGTTCAGGTCGGTTTCTTTGATTCGGGAGAACAGGAGAAGACAGCGAATGCAGGAGAACTTGAGGAGTGCAAGGGATAAGGGATCAGGGTCAGTATATATATCTCGGAGGGCCAGGGATCGGATGCACTGGAAGATCACATCCGGGGGGGGCGGGGTGTGAATTGGAAGGTGGTCGTGTGTGTGGATGCAAGGGTGCGTCATCCTAAACGGAACCTGGACACGAATGTACGTGTAAGGAGTCCAAGGACAGACGTGTAGAGGGAGGTTCCAGAATCAGTGTTCATGGATGTGGAGAGACATCACTCTTCCGCCACTCCAGTCACCAGCGTTGCCTGGACATTCCTGCTTGAAGCTTCCCTGATTTCTGGCGCGACTCCAGCTCAATCGGGGGAGACGCTCTAGATCGGCGACAAGAAAGGGCCTGGACAAGGAGTTTGTGCAACGGAACCAGGTCAAACAGGTCATCCAGGTCAACCAAAGTCAACCAAGCTACCCAACTCATCCCCCGAGGCGAGGCAGGACAGGACAAGATTCGTGGATGATGCCGTCATTATTGCCAGGCGCGCAGTTGGATTCGGAATGCCCAGGCACACTAGACGTTGTTTGGGCGAGTACAGTACCTTAGAAGTTAGGGGCCCCCCTTGCCCCGGCTTCCCGAGCCACAGACGCCACAGACCAGAGCCGCAGAACTGGGCTTTCAAGCTTCCGGGCGACGCGGCCACCGACGCTGATGGCAGGTGGCAGGTGCTCGACCGCCGAAGACTGCTCAGTTGTGTCGTCACTATTACTGTACAGACAGACTCCAGACTCCAGAGTCCAGACAACTTGAACTTACAAAGTGTCAGTGCCAGTGCTTCCTTGTCCCTCCTCCACAAAACAGACTGGCTGGGCCTGAAACACGGTGGAACAGCAACTTCCATCATTCAGAGAATTCTCGGGACTTCCGGGCTGCGATGCACAAAATGCGATGCCAAGTGCTGGGCTGGGCTGGCCTGACGCTTACCGACGATCGTGAGGTACGAGGAGGCCCAGGACGAAACGCGGGAGATGCGAGCTGTATGTAGGCTGCCGGAGATTAACACGAGTCAGTCGCTACTAAGGTACGTACTTACCAGGTCCTTGGAGCCGTTCCAGACACGTGTATGTGGACTCGGCTCGTTCATGTACGTACACCGGTGCCTCTGGGGTGATCCCACCTCGCACCCCGTCAATTTTGGATGAAGGGATGATGGGAAAAGAACACAAAAACGTGGTCACATGCGACCGAATCTCTGGTGCATTCGTGGTGCCAGTGGCAAGGCTCTCATGGAAATAATGCGTTATGATCATCCCAGCAAAGTACGCAGGGACAGAAGAAGAGATAGAGAGAGAGGGCCATCGATGGGCGATACTGATCTTTGGCGCCAGTCACAAGTGTCCCTGAAGCACCGTGCCGCGAGCCTCTTCCGCTGCCCGTCGGAGAAAATCTCCCATTGGCAGATGCGCTGTAGGCTCTGCGGGAGACCGACTGCTAACTGCGGAAGCTCATCTTCTTAACTACAAGGGACGTAACCGCTGAGCCTCGAGGTCCTGGAGTTGTTAATACCGGCATTCATCATCCATCATCCATCCTGTCTCAGAATATACCCGTAAGGAACACGAACTTCAGAGCAATAGCCGGACTTCAACCACGCGCCCTTATATAGACTCGACATCACTTGCGGCTTTGGGATTGCTCCTCATTCTCGTTTCTCCTTCCTCGTCTCCTCCAACCACCTCGCTCAACATCCTTCTTCCACCATGATATCGCCACTCGTTGCTTTTGCGCTGCCACTTGCTTATCAAGTCCTGGCCGCACCACTTCCAGCCTCGGCGACCGCGCAAGGTCTTGATATTTCCCAAGGTCTACAGAACATCTTGTCCAACAGCCATAACAGCCCAGCATACACCTATCCCACTGATCTGACCAGAGGGATTGTTGTGGTAAGTCAGGTATCTCTGTTCAAACCCCGTCCCCATCCCCATCCCCGTCCCCGTTCCCCCATGGAGATTGGCACAGTCATCCTCTCACGGGAATATTCACGGCGTCGCCCGGGGCCTGTTTCATTCTCGTTCCCATGAATCCCATCTCACCATGCGAATATAGAAACCAATCCACTCGCACAACGATTACTGGCGGGATGTCCCCTTTTTCTCGGCTTTGTCTGTGGGTGCCGGCTCGATCGAAGCCGATGTATGGCTGTTCAACAACACGCTCTTCGTCGGCCACGAGACATCGGCATTGACCGCCACGCGCACATTGGCCTCGCTGTACATTCAACCCATCCTGGATGTCCTGCACGCTCAGAACCCGGACTCGCCGTTCGTGACATCTCCTACGAGGAACGGCGTCTACGATACCGCTGCGGACCAGACCATCGCCTTGTTCATCGACGTCAAGACCGATGGGGCCGAGACGTGGCCCGTCGTGGTCGAAGCCCTTGAACCCCTCCGAGCGGCCGGCTACCTGACAACCTTCAACGGCACGGGCGTCACCTTCGGCCCCGTCACCGTCGTCGGCACAGGAAACACACCACTCGACCAGATCCTCCCCGTCCGCCAGCGCGACTTCTTCTTCGACGCGCACCTGGACCTCCTGAACTCGACCGAGACCAACCTCACCGCGGCCGTGGCGCCCATCGCCTCGGCCAGCTTCGCCGACACCATCGGCGCCATCAACGGGACCACCTTCAGCGACGCCCAGCTCGAGCTTCTGCAGAGTCAGATCGGCGAGGCCAAACGTAGAGGCATGTTGGCTAGGTACTTCGAGACCCCAGCATGGCCCATCAGCACCAGGAATGCCGTCTGGTCCACGCTCGTGTCCGAAGGCGTCGGTCTACTGAGTGTCGATGATCTACCTGCCGCTGCTGGCTTTGGTGGTGTTTCGGGAGTCTGGTGAGAGCGCGTTTTCTTTCAGAAAGAGACAGTTTAGAGGAGTTCCTTTTTTCGTCCTGGATCGATTGTGAGATTGGCCAAAACATTCTGCTGAGCGGAACTTTTCAATACAAAACATATGTATATTGATGCCGATGGCCCGGTTTCAGCCTCTCACAATCTACTCTTCTCTTTCTTTTCCACCGCTCCCTTGGACGACAGGTTATAGTCCCGGCCCTTACTCCAGCCCATCCACTCCTTCAAAGCGGCCTCTCCACCCTCACCAGGCTTCAAGACCTTACCGTCCCACGGGCTCTCGACCGTCTTGGCCGGCGAAACCGTCAACCCGACGATCGGCCGGTGGTCGTACCCAGCGGATTCCATCTCCTTATGCTCGAGGACAGGGGCGGCGCACGCGTCCGTGCCGTCGAAGATCTTCTCCCATTCCGCGCGCGTTTTGGACTTGAAGCGCCGCGTGAACACCTCGCGCATGTACGGCCACGACCGAGGGTCCTCTCTGTCCAGACCACCCGGGGTAACCTCCTGGAGCGTGAAACCCAGGCCCTTGAGCAGCTCGGCATAGAACTGCGGCTCCAGAGCTCCCACAGACATGTATTTACCGGCGTCTTTGCACTCGTAGCAGCCGTAGTACGGGTTCCCGCCATCGAGGGTGTTTGTGCCACGCTCGCCGCTCCACATGGGGAACTTTGTCAACAGGCGCGGGAACGTGCCGAGGAAGCTGACGCCGTCGACCATGTTCGCCTGCACGACCTGACCCTTCCCGCTCGTCTGGCGGTGGATCAGCGCGAGGAGCACACCCGTGAAGGCGACCGCGCCACCACCCGCGAAATCGGCGAGGATGTTCGCGGGAGGGAGAGGGGGTGTGTCCTTCGCGCCGAGCATCGAGAGCACGCCCGAGACGGCGAGGTAGTTGATGTCGTGGCCTGCCATGGCGCTGTACTTCCCATCGCGGCGGAACCCGGTCAACCGGACGACGATCAGGCGCGGGTTCTTCTTCAGGAGCACCTTCTCGGGGTCCAGGCCGAGCTTCTCGAGCACGCCGGGTCGGAAGGGGTCGATGAGGACGTCGGTTTTGGTCAGCACGGAGAGTAGGACTTCGAGCGAGGCGGGGGATTTCAAGTCGAGCGCGATCGAGGACTTGTCGTTCGTGAGGAGGTCGCTGGTCGGGGGGCCGGGTCGATCAATGCGCAAGACGGTGGCGCCCCAGTTGGCGAGCAGCAGGCCGCAGAAGGGACCTGTTCCGATGCGCACGCGTCAGTAAGTCAGTCCGCAATGCATCTGAGATGGCTGGATATGTGATGTGATGGGCATTCATACCTGGCGCAAGCCCCGCGAGTTCGACGACGCGAAGTCCCGTCAAAGGCGGATTGGCAGTCATCGTTGCTTTCCAGATTCCTGTCCTGATCTTGAAGGGAGATAATCCGTATCTTTCTCACGAAGGGAATGAAAGAACAGAACGAAATTCACCCCATAGCGCAAAGGTAAATAATATTCCCCGTCGATAGATCAAGCACAAGCACACCCCGGACCCCGGTGCGTTGGAGACGTCGATTCCTAGGAGACCGAAGCCGAGTTGGCCGACATGGCCGAGGCTCTCGATAGAATCAAAGCCGCTGTCAGCGATTCAGGACTCAGCGGGCGACGAGCGGGAACCAGAAAAACGTGGGGGAAATCGGAATTGCCAAATCGAGACATGCCGAGAGCCTTGCTCAGATGACTAAGCCGCGACGACACGCCCCCGCTTCTTCAGCCTCGTCTGACACCGGTGAAGAGCCTCATGATCTCTCTCTCGTGTGGGAGTACAAGGTTACACGTGGAACATTCAAATATGTGGACTTTCACCGACAACTTCTCAAGAGCTTTGGTCCAGATTCCTCCAAGTCATCGATTGAATTGGCAGGAGCACGTGTCATGAGAACAGTGAGACCGACGCCTTAAGGCTTGAGCATGCCTCCACTGCTCGCTTCAATGGGTCGGCAGAGTCGCTAAGACGGATCTTCTCCTGGCCATCTTTCTCAAAGTCAGCCCGGATAGTATGACTGTGAGGCTCGTACACCCTCAAATGACACCGGTCGACGACAACCTTTATGAGCAGTTCAGAACAAACACTGCAACAAAAATATTCTATTTCCTGAGTATCGACAATTTCTCACGTGTAGGCAGCAGGCTACCTTTTCTAATTTTGGAAAAATTACTATGGAACAGCATCACAGCAGCTCTCTTCATTCCTCTGCATCAACAGAGATGTCAGTCTCCTGTGGTAAGATCCATGTGGTTAATAAGCCGTGACCGGTTACCAGGTGACTCGCATCGGTATGGACCGTGGAGAGCATGAACATAAAGAAGACTGCAAGAAACGCAGCGTTGTTGTTCTGATTCTCCATTCAACAACCTCCAGTGACAGGCCAAAAGAAACAATCAAGATTCTCATCGAAAATATCCTTATCGATTCCCTCTCTCTCCCTGAATTTTGATATTTATTCACAATGCCTATCCCCTCGATGACCGGTTTCGCAGTCGTCTGGTCCGACGACTTCGACGGCCCAGCAGGATCCCCACCCAACCCACAAAACTGGAAGATCGAGACGCCCGCACACAACGACAACAACGAGTGGCAGAAGTACACGACGTCGACGAGCAACGCGTACCTCTCGGGATCCGGACAGCTCTGCATTGCGCCGCGGAAGGAAAATGACAGTCAATGGACGTCGGCGAGGATGCATGGGAATAAGGGGGTCAAGTGTGATGATAATCACAAGATGGTCTTTGCGGCGAGGATCAAGGTCGGCCAGAACTCACCGGCGCAGCAGAAGGGTATATGGCCTGCGTGGTGGGCGCTGGGGGAGTCAATTCTCCATGGTACACCGTAGTAAGGTTTGTTTTCGACAATTTCGCGTCGTTCATTGGTTCGATCCAGCTACAATATCTACCATTTTTTCTTTTTCATTCCTGATAAGCCTACTGACAATGACCAAAAAACCACAGGCCGAAATGCTGCGAATGGGACATAATGGAACTGAGCAACGGCACGAGCAAGAACACAGGCACAGTGCACCAGACGGACCCAACAACGAACCAACACCGCTCCAAATCCGGCTTCGCAGACTTCGACCGCTCCCAATACCACACGTGGTCCCTGGAGGTCGACCTGACAGCGACCGAATACGAGCGGCAGACGCTCAACTTCCAACTCGACGGACGCACGTACTTCACCATGAGAGCGTGCGACCCCGGTGCGACGGCGACGCCCACGCCCGCGCAGAGGGAGTGTTGGGAACGGTGTGCAAGGAGTGCGTTTTTCCCCATCTTCGACGTCGCTGTCGGTGGGGATTTTGGAGGGAATCCGGACGAGAAGACTTTGGGGGGTGTTGAGAGTGGGTTGACTATTCAGTGGGTGGCGATTCATAAGTCGAATACGTAGTGCGTGCTTCGAACGCACCGCGGCGTAGCGCAACGCAGGCAGATCTATATAAGGGTACTAATATTGATTGGGTGCGTGGGTTATTTGTGATTCGAAGGGTGGGTTTGGGAAGGAGTTATATAGGAAGAAGATGAGAATTGTGTCGAGCTGGTGTCGTGATGCACTTCTTTTCCCATCTTAGTGTTGTTATCATTCGTTTATGAGGATCTATGCATTTACTTTGAAGAGAATGTCCCGCCGTCGGATAATACAAGGATTGAAAATCTATTCGCCTGTCAAACATCTCAAATCTATAATTATCATCCAGATTTCGCTGCGTGATGGTATCGTTTCGTGAAGGGGAAACATGAGCTGAATAAAAGCATAACCGAAAAAAAGAGCCACCTGTTCCTTTCTCCTTTCGTGCGACAGACACTTAACAACAGAAGTGCCACGACTTCTTGTACCAAGGCCAGGTCGCCTGTTCGGCCTTCTCCTCTGCGATAACCGTCGTGAGATTGAGGTCTCTCCGTCCGCTGGTGACGTCCATGTCCTTGACGCGCTTGAATGAAGTCCGCTTCCAGATTTTCCAGAAGATGAAGAAACCGATCACGATCGGGAACGAGATGTAGGATTCGAAGAAGGATTCGACACGCGCGGCGACAGTCATGTCCCCGTACCCGACGGGGGCGAACCCCGTCCAGAACTGGGCGACGAGGACGACCAGGTTGAAGATGAGTCCGATCCACGAGCCGATGATGCCGGGCTGAGAGCGGTAGGGAAGCTCGTCCAGGGTGTGCCCGTGGTACTTCCATGCCGCTCGGAACCGGATGTGGCAGAAGCAGATAGAGGCCCAGGCCATAATGGACGTGAGACCCGAGATGGCGACCATCCAGGTGAAGGCCTGATTCCGCACAGATGGGCCGGCGCAGGCAAGGAAGCCCAGCAGGCCGAAGGAGGCTGAGAACAGAATCGCCACCAAAGGGCGCCCTGCTTGGTCGATGTATCCGAAGATCTTGGGCGCTTGTCCTTGATCTGCCAATGCTGCGACTGTGCGAGAGGAACCGTAGATGGAGGAGTTACCCACGCTCAACACGGCAATGAGGATGACGACGTTCATGATCGACGGCACGGCAGTGATTCCTGCATTCCTCACGGCGATGACGAAAGGAGAGGCGTTGGCGTCGCTGCCGCTGGAGCCGCTGACCAGCTCTGGGTTGGTGTATGGCACCAGGCAGCCGACAACGGTCAAGCTGACCAAGTAGAACTGAGGTAGACGGTTAGATAACAATTGCTCTAATAAGGATTTTTAAGACTTACCAAGCCAATTCGCCAGAAGACTTGCTTGATGGCCGACGGAAGCGTCTTCCTGGGATTTTCGGTCTCGGCGGCCGTGAGACCGACGAGTTCAGTGCCAGAGAAAGAGAAGGCCATGGTGACAAAGGTCGAGCAGAGGCCCTTGAACCCATGGTTGAAAGCACCTGGGTCGTACCAGTAGTGTGTGCCCATATAGCCTTGGTTACCCGCGCCTCCGGTGGTGATGATTATCCCCAGGATGGAAAATCCAACGACCGCCGCGACTTTGATGGAAGAGAAGATGACTTCGGCCTCTCCGTAGGCTTTCACACCCGTCAAATTAATCAAGACAATCGACACCCAGAAAATGGCGACCCAGACACCGGGATTGACGTGGGCAGTGCCCTCCCAGAACGACAGGGTGATAGAAGCAGCTGTTAACTCCAAAGGCAGCGTAACAAGCCAGTTCAAGCTGTAGCAAATACCCATTGCAAAGCCCCTGAGCTCGATTAGAAATTTCTTTCCGCATCCGGAGTCGGTTGGGAAAACGTACCATGCCGGGTCAATAAATCGACTCGAATAAACCGCGAAAGCACCCGCAATGGGGAAGGCGACTGCCAGCTCTCCCAATGCGTGGACGGTGCAATACAACATGATTCCAATGAGGACGGTCGCTATCACGAGCGAGGCCGGCCCACCCGTCGCCAGCGCGGAGCCGGAGCCCACAAAGAGACCAGAACCTTATGAAATGTGAGTAATTTTATCCTTGAACCTCGGGAACTTCACTCGCGAAAAGTGCGTACCAATCGAACCACCGATGGCAATCATCTGAAGATGTCTCTTCTTCAATTTCCTGGCCAGAGGGGCTTCCGTCGTCGGCTGAGGGCGTCCATCGTTGTCGAAGTTTTGCGCGACACCCTTGTAGTTGGCATTCCTCTTGAAACTGGACGGAGAAAACGCGGCGAAGAAGCTGTCCTGGTATTTCGAGACCTTGCCCTGGCCGACAGGGACTTCCCCAGTGCTAGATGAGTCGTCGGCTTGGACGAATTTCTCGACGTTCTTTTCGACATCCTTCATGTCGGTGGCCATGTTGTCCTGCTCCCAGGCCAGATGGCACGTGAGGTGCGATTGCAGTAGTGAAAGTGACTCGCACGGAGAGTGTGTACTGGGCCATGGCCTGAACGTTGCGCATGGTGGTTATATAAAAATTTCCCATCGTGGGTCAGGACTCAGGATTGCCTTTCCTTCTGTGAGCAGACCGCCATTGACGCAGGAGTCGTAAGTTTTCCCCCGGAAGCATCACAACGTCGCAATTCAACGGGGTTCGAAACGAGAGGCATTATTGTTCTGTGCTGCCACTGGACTGGACTAGGCGACTGGAGGGAGGGAAGAGGTCCATGCTCCCCGAACCAGAGTTCAATGCTACGTCCCTTCTTGTCACTCGCTCGGAAAACCAGACAGAGCTAGTGACGAGTAAGGACGCACTCAGCGCATCCATGAGCGGAAAAGGTAAACTCATTTCCGGGGCATCTCAATGGGCACTCGACAGAGATAAGGCTGGTTTGCAAATATGCTTCGAACTGGCCAGTGTGCGGGAGCGAGATCTTTAGCGAACATCCGGGCGGCAGACACACGCTGGGGCCAGATGGGAGTCAGAGACAGGGCAAGATTTTGACCGTGCTTTGGGGCCACGCGATAAAGTCCCTTTTGCTCTCTTTTTGCTTGCTCGACTCGTCGCTTCGACGTTGGGCCATTCGATGCGAACAGAGGACTTAGACATAGCGAGGTTGAAGATCGTGCTCGCTAGGGGTTGCTGGGTTTCTCTCGGCCACAGCTTCTGCCCATTTACCCTCACTTAGCTTTCCTTCTCGAAGCAACAGACGACGCTTGCCAGGGCCCAAGGATGGGATTCGGATGATGTCGCGTGCTGGATGCGGCAGTGCACTTGGAGTGTCCATGTCGAGGCTCCAGATAGCAGAGGCTGAAATCAGAATGTTTGTGATAAATTTAGGACCAGGGTAGCTGGAAACGAGACTGACAGGCCGCAGAGAAGATAGCGTTCGCTTGAACCGCCGGATCCAGAGGCTGCCAGTGCCAGATGAGATGAATCAGGGTTGAACTGCCCCGAGCTTCAACGTCTGCCCGGTGCGCCAGTTAAGAGACACTAGACAGCGTGTACCCTCCTAGATAGGCCTACCTCTGTGCTTGTCACTCGGCTGTCCACTACTGTCAAATGATCTCACCATGCCACTTGTATTATGGACCATCTGGCATCGGATGTCACTGCGAACTCTGGGTCGTGGTCGGACCACGAGAGCCGCAGGTCCCACAGCCTTGCGCCTCGAAGGGCAGAAAGGCCCTTGCAAGGTATTCGTATATGATCGTTTCATGCAACCGTTGCAGCTGTATATCTTTTGTTCTAGGATCTCGCTGCCTGGGATGATGGCAAATGTCCACTCCTTGGACACAGAGCGACGAGCGTGCCTATAGCAAGGAAGATCATTTCATAGGCAAGTCCAGATCCGAGACGAAACCTTCAACACACCAGTGTACAGAGACTGCGACGAGGCTAACGGCATCCTTGACGACGGAAAAGACAGAATATTAGCGACTGAGCCATACCTTGCCATCGATCGATCTGCAGGGAGGCTGATTCCAGACCACACGAGTGGCGAGTCACTTGAATGAGCCAGCGAGACGATAGATCGATCATTATCTCTTTTCGTTGGCCCGACCCTTCAGCTCCTGCGAGACGAGCGCCAATACAAATGCAAGGAGGAAAGAAATAGGCACAAGGTAGAGAACAAAAGGAAAGGGACTTGCTGCTGTTTCGCGCGGCGCATACTCTGTCCTGACTCCAGGGATGTAAAGGTTACCAACCTGGTTGCATTGCGCCACCCACCCAGATTACAAACCCAAGTGACCATTTCCCTCCTCTTGCACTTGAGTCAGAGAAAGATGTGATTATGTCGCAAACCCACCGAGGTGGGAAGTGAAAATGAAAACAGCATGGAAAAGAGAACGAGACATTTTTGGCGAAGATGGCAAGGCATGTGAAAGATGCCTCTGTCCACATACCTGAACACACACATGCTAAGGTACAGAATGTTGAGGTATCGCATAGCATGCCCTGCGTAAAGAGGGAGAGAGAGAGAGAGAGACATTGGTCGAACCCACGGAAGAAAATGATTCTCCCTGTATCTTTCCATTCTGGTCTGCGCGCATGGTACGCTGCATAACGCATCGTACTCTGTGGGATGATGCGTGTCCTAGCGTACCGCAACGCTGCACACTTGCGGTCGGTCAAAGGCTGTAAGCGAGAGTACAGTAGAGCCGAACCTGGAGCCTGATGATCTGTTTGGAGGGATTGCGACGCGGCTCTCTTTTATGTTCTTTCCGTCTGGCTGGCTCAGTGGCTGGCGGTCGATCGTGTCTTTTTTCCGGGAAGGAGTTCAATATCAAATCCACCTGTTCGAGTATGAGGAAAGTGTGTACATACATGGGATACACTCCCTGGCGGAATACTGTACATATGAGCTGAGGGGCCGACCAGTGATGCAACAATGAGACAAGTACTTACAAATATGACGATATACATAATTTATTGGGCCTTGATCCTGGTACATTCTGCCGGCAGAAGGCACACTCCCTACGGAGTTTCCAAAAAACCTGATTTGCGTCTTCATTCTTCCAGGCAAGAATACTCCGTAGTGAGCGGGAGGAAACTGGGGGATGCCTGCCTGACAAAGAACAGAAAAGAGAAACCCTGTGTAATCGACTGGTCGAACGGACAACGACGACCGCGATGACAGGGGCAGGGCTGGGAGATCCAAAAGGACAGGGGATCAGGGACAGGGTCCAGGGCTTCAGACCTCCGTCAACGGAGCGGGGAGAGAGGGAGTGCGAAGAAACCAGGAATCCGTCCTGGTTTTCCTTCTTTCACAAAGGACCATGAGATGACTTGAAGTGTTTGGAAGAATTCCATTGAACTCGGTAGCTCAAGATACAAACAAGGACAAAGCCCCTGGACCTGCGCAAAGTACTCCGTGCCAGTATGGTGGGTATCAGAGCCCTCCTCCCCATCGCCGGATCTGCCCAAATGAAACGCTGTTGACGATGGGGAAACCCAACCTGAACTCCAGGCCCCGTATGCCTTCGTAGTATGTACATTCATGAACCCATCCCGAAGCTGAAAGAAGCGCCATGAACGCTCCCGTGGAGAAAATTACAAGATCCGCACATCAAATATCAAGAATCGCCGGTGGCACCTCTCATTAGTCCTCCACGTCAGGATTGGCCACGAACAACCTGACACCAGGCTGGCCCATACTCATTGTCCGCTCATCAACACTGCCTCGCCGTCGTAAATCTTCTGCCTTCTTCGCCTGTGCCAATGCTTGCTGCACTGAGCTGGGGCCTGACATCTCCTTCAACTCGCCGAACGAATCCTCGCTGTCTCGTGGCGTCGTGCCGTCATTGTCGTCGAGATAGTCGTTCTTTCCATTAACGCTGGAGTTGGCCGTCTCGCCGTCTTCGGGGATGCCTTGGCCCGGAGAAGCTTCGCTTGGAGGAGTACTCGTCGTGCTGAAGCGCCCTCCTTCTGGTCGTGGGTAACCACTGCGGTATTTGGTGCTGTTGGTGCTGCTTTTGCCGCTTCCTGTGCGAGCGTTCACCATGCTGTTGTCCCCCATACTGAGACCTCCCTCCTCATCACCGAGCATCTCGTTCGCACTCAATCGCAGGGGAACCGACGCTCCACTCATGTTGGCCGGAATGTATCCTGGGGCCTTGGGCACCCCGCCGTGTCGGATCTTGCCTACCACGCCGCCTGATGAGATGGTACTCGTGCGCCCCGCGGACTTCAGGCCTTGCACTTCGAGCGCCGCACGATGTTTGGCGGCCTTTTGAGCCGCTGCCAGCCTCGGGTCGATGTTTTGAGCTCGATCGCACCAGACGGTAGCCTTCTGCTTCCGCATCAGGGTCACGTACGACGTGGGGCTGTTTGTGGCCGTCGAGCGACCGGACGTCGACCGACGAGGCAGGCTGGCGGCCGAGGCTGTCGTCCCTTGTCGATGCATGCTCATAATGTTCGAGGCGGAAGACTGGCGGGAGTGAGAGGAGGAGGCAGGGCGGGAGTGTGCTGTGCTGGGTTGTCTGGCGGAGGGAGACGGGGCGGGCGGCCGGAAGGCAGCTGAAGGGATGGTGGAAGAGGAGGCCGATCGCGTATGCTGGTGGTTGCTAATCGTGCGTGTGGGTAGGATATGAGTTGTGGTCGTTGCGATGTATGATTTTCTATCCGCTCGAGTGAAAGCGCCGGGGGGCGCCGAAGGGGCGGGATGAGGAGGTAATGACGAGGCGGCTGCCGGCGTTCGAGAGTAGGTGTAGGAGAGAGTGGGATCTGGGATATTGGTCCCAGTCACTGTCAGCACGCTCATCGAGAGTGAACGTTGATGGGCAAGCTGAAGTGACAGAGGAGGCGGGACGGAGCCGGAGGAGGTGGTGAAAGGTGAGGTGTGAGTGAGAAGAGGTGAAGAAGAGGTTGTTGAACGTGGTGTGGGTGAAGTTTGGCGGTGCGGCTGCGGCTGCTGCGGGTGCTGGTGCTGGTGCTGGTGGTGGGAGGAGCCTGAAGACGGCCTGGGTGGGAGCAGTGGGCGCACCGGGAACCTGAGGAACGCTGGTGGTAGCGCTGGGAGTAGTAGCAGTACGAGTAGTAGTACTCGTAGTGGGGGCACTCAGCTCCCTTGGTCAGTGGTCAGGCTGGGCCGCTGGAGTCGTCCGAAGTTAGACTCTTAGGCGCCGCAAACTGTAGTTGGCATTGGCCGGCACGCTTGATCCGGCGAAGAGACCGGAAGGCAGTCGTCCGGGTATGATATTGGAGTGGCACTGCACTGCACTGCACTGCACTCCTCTGACGACGACTATTATTGAATGTTCAATACTCGTGGTGTGTATGTGGCTCGACCGAGATTGAGGCTTAAGCGGCCAAAGAAGGAGGAAGACGAGTGAACCCAAGGCGGACGCAGACAAGTATTAAGGTCTCGGGGTGGGCGAGGAATATACGTAGAGTAGGAGGATGCTTCGTCGGGGCTCGAGGCTAGGACATGTCACAGAAACCCTCCCTGCCGGCATGCATGCGCGCGGACGCAAGTCCAGTTCTATAAATGAGCACCCGCTCCAAAAGGTCTCGTAGCGCGGGCCAACAGCAACGTGGGAGGGGGGAGAGTGAAGGGTGGCAGAGAGAGAGAGTAGCGTTCGTATGGAAAAAGTCCGAGGGCGAGTAGCGCGAGGAGGAGGCCAGCTTCGCAGAAAGAATGTCAATTAATATGAAGGACTTTATGAAGGTGGTGTCCGGGGAGGTTTTTAAGGATGGTTAATAAGGCGGTTCAAGGCAGCGGAAGGCCGGGGTTGAGATTCTTGGACGTTGTCGACGAAAGAGGCCAGGGATGTGGACTCTGGACTCTGGACTGCACGGAGGAGTACTTTTTTACCTTACGTACCAGGTACCGTACTATGATGGATGATGGATCTCCATTGCCGGGATCCCTGGGCGGCAGAGACTGGACAATGACAGTGGCAGTGGGCACAGCGAGCCCCAACCTTTGGGTGTTTCTGGAAGCTGGATGGCTGATGTGAAGGGTCCGTCGCTAGTTTGCTGGGCTGAAGCCGCCGCCAGATGGTGACAGTGACGGCGGTAGTGCTACTAGTAATAGGAATAGAAATACTACTTGCTAGGAGTAGTAATGGCGGGGCAGCGACGGGCTTGATTCTCGGACTGTGGAGGGCGGCATGCAAGACAGACTGACGTTTCACTGCCACTGCCACTGCCACAGTTCTGCAGAAAGAGAAGACATGGCTACAGACGTGTCTCTCCTCACTGGTAACTGCAGATGCTCAGCTCCGGCGACGACAAGTTGAAAGGACGAGTAACGAGCTATGTAAATTTCTGAAAATGCCAGAAAAACCCAAATGCCGCATCGATGCGAGCAGTTCCCCTCTATCGTAACTCTGATTAGAGGGCGCCAGCCTCGAGGGGTCCAGGTGGCCAACTCAGACCACCGAGTTCAGCTGAGTCTGAACCGCCCTGCCGATTCACCATCTATCTGGCTGTCCACCGTCCAGTGCCATCTGGGCCCTGCCCACGGACCTCCAGCCTATCGTGATCGCCTTCCAGTCCTACTGGTAAATCCGAGCCCAGGGAGCCTGGGACCACCTCAGCCTGCCCCCTAGCCTGCCACCTGGATGGAGGCTGGCACCGGGCGCCGGAAGCTGAAACCTTGCTTCGGATGGCTGCAATGGGACGCTTGGACTCACTTTATCCAGCGTGCTGAGAGTCCTCTGCCCTTCCTTCATCTGCCCTACCGTCTACCAATCTGGCCTCTCGAAGACCACCCTCCACTATCCCTTGGTGCATACCAGTTATTAGTGTATCACCGACCCCGACCACTGGCGCCCCAGCTCTCTGGACAGGCAAATACAAAAGAACGCGGGAAGAAAACTTCGTTTCCGCTCCACTGTTCGATCACCATCCACCATATGATCTTCGCCAAGTGAGCAGCAGTTTGTTTCCATTGGAGCGTCTGACCAGTGACCATGATAAAATGGAGAAGGGGAGAATGGCGAGCAGGCCGCTTCTCTCAGTCTCAGACTCGGTGTTACGAGCCTCCCAAAGTACGTCACCGCGTCTCACGTGTGCCCCATATCTCAACTTCTTGCACCCACATCAACCGTCAACGTCCCGAACACAAGAAAGAGAACGTCATTCCACCTCGCAGTCGTGGTGGAGATTCCGCGGGTCGTCTTTGTCGCATCCGCACGAGTCGTACACGGGACGAGTAGGCTCACCCAACGTCAGTAGTCATGGCCTGCTCACCCTGTCGTGATAGACTTCCTCGTTCCTGATCGACCGGGACCGGGAGTGTCAAAGACGGTTGCCCGTGTGTCGACATTGAAAGGGTTCGTCACCCGATAGCTGGCCTCAACGCCCCGGAGGATCGAGTGTCTCCTCTCACGTCGTGCTATTCAGTCGTCGTTGGCAAGTCAAGCACACGCATCCAGAAGAACCAAACTCTGATCCCCAGGTCAGACGTGTCTTGCTCCATCTCTGCTGCAACATGCAAAAGTTTGATGGAGGATCGGGAATCTCGATCTCGATCGTGCTCATTCCTACCCGGAGAGCTCACAATAGGCGCCAACGTTGTTGACATAGAAGCAGAAACCTTGTGTGCTCTTTGGTCCACATCAGGACTCGGGAGTCAAGTCGAAATGACATGCAGTAGGCATGGGTGGGTTGGTTCAACCGGGGACTTTGCGGTCATTAGCCCTTGGAAGAACCAGACACTTCCCGCCCGGGATGGGGATCCTCTCGTACTTGTCAGGCAATGAGACGTGACAGCATTGAGATCGTCATACATACCAGCCGCCGGTCTGCGATCTGTCACTTTGTCGGCCGCGATCGTGCGAGGGTCGCTTTAGATTCGGCATGCGAGTAATCTGCTCGAGCGTCACAAATGATCTTGAATGCTCGCACAGGTCCTACCAATGCAATCTTTGCTTCCTCCTCTCCACGCCTTTGTGTGCTTCTCCTCCGTGTTCCAACATTGGGCGAAATGGTGCAGGCGGCTCGCGAGACGTACCTGTTTCGCGTGAGACAAATGTCACTTTTCACCGGCAGCTCGTCCGCTGCTGTCCTTGGGTTGCAGGCATGGTAGGCGGGTTTCCTCCAAAGAACGCCATCCAACGCAATACTTCTCCCATATATCCGTTTCGATTCAAGATGTGTCAGTTCAGCTGGACGGTCATGTCCCAGTCGGAGTGATTTTCAAATTGGTTGCCCCAAGCAGAGCCAACCAATTCCACGAGCGGTGGTGCGCGATTCGGCGCCAGAGATGGTACCTGGACACCAGCCGTTCGACTGTTTCCGAAAAGAAGTGTCCGAGGCAAGTGGGAGATAGGAGAGAGGAGGTCGAGCGCAAATGCAGTGCCAGCGCATCATCCGAGCGGCAGCAAGTGGCGTTGTCGGTGAACCTGCGGAAAGCGACACATGGCGAAGGGATCTTCGGGTTCGAGTCTTCGAGATAGGTTTAGCCACCTCGACGGTCGTCCACGATCCAGTCAACGGCATTCCCAGGCTTGACGTGGCCACTTCTCCGAGGACGATGGAAGGACAGACGAACAACTAGGGCCATGTTCTGCAGAATGCGGCATCTTTGTGGCGCCATTCACCGTCGAAAGGCCAAATCTGGCGCTCGAGTGGCAGGCAGCGAGGCAGGGTTTCAAATTGCTTATGAGTACGTCGTATGGCGACCCCTCCAGACGGTAAGTTGTTGAATACTACTCAAGGTATATCTATGATCTATGTCGTCCTCATTGCTCAGTACCCGTGCTCCAGTGTACCACTTACTACTCACGCCCCCTTCCTTGGACCTTCAACCTTCGCGCACTGGTGGCAGAAGCTTCAAGCCGCAGGCTGGCGTGCTGTCTTACAGGTGCCAGACAATCGCCTCTTCACATTGCCGGGAACCAGTCGGTCAGGGCTGATTATTGTCAGCGGATGAATGACCACGGAGCATGGCTACTGTACAGGTAGTACTATAGTACTAGGACACTTGTACTCCATACGACTGAGGGGCATGAGTTGTGCTTTTGTCACATCGCTGGGAATCTGGGGAGCCTCGAGCCTGGAGACACCTACAGAGTACTCCGTACAGAGTACAGTATCTTAAGGTACCTCCCTCCACGGACTTGGACTTCCTCGTACAAAAGGTACCTGACACAGGTCGTAAGTCGCCCCGAGGCAGGACTCCGAGGCACTCATACGCCGGATGGATTGTACTAGCACTGGCGGCCCGGCGCGCGGAGACTGACGCTGCTGAAGCTACGGCTTCAAGCTTGACACCGCTTCCAGCATTTTCTCTAGACTTTTTAGGTGCAGGGCGAGTCACGACTGGCTTAGAGACTCGTGGACCTGCTCAGCTTGAAGTCAATAGGCCCGTTGAACCTCGACTAATGCAGCTGCGTATGCATTCGCTGGCAACCCGTCGGGGTCTGCAAGTCATCATGATCCATGATCCCGTCGCCGGTGCGCTGTGCTGTGCTGCCAGCCTGTGCGCATTTGACCCTTCTTTCTTTCTCCCTCCCTGTGCGTTGTTCACTGCTGCAAAAGGCATCCGTGCCGGTGGCCCTGTGCAAAGAAAAGCCCTGACCGCGCTGCCCTGATCAGATCGTACGTACTCGCTCGAACGCGTCGTGAGGACACCTGGAAGTTCTGGCGGTAAGGTACTCAGTGTGAGGACCACTACCACTGCGACCAGTCAGTACCAATACTAGTACTACTACCTGTAGCACGAGTACGGCGTATAGTACTTGATGCTGCAGACGTCAGTGAGCGCTTCGGGCTTACCAGGCTTCATTCACACTCACTGGGTACAAGCGAAGACTCGACTCCCCCGCATTGTCGATTGACGCCGGTCGCTTTTGGTGCACTTGCAGTTGCGCTTCCAGCTCGCAGGTTTGCGGTGTGCAGTGTGCGGTGTGCACCGCCAGTCTCCAGACCGCGAGCGAGCCACAGTGTGAACTGCGGCGGCGCTGCTGCGCACCTACATCTGCGTCTGCATCTGCGCTCGCAACCTGCCTATATCAATTGCAAAAGACCAAACCACCACCGCCTCTTCCTCTTCCTCTTCCTCCCTCTCCTCCGCCCCCAGAGCCTATCGAGGCATCCGAAGGATCTCCAGTCGAGAGCCTGCAAAGGCCCATCCTCTGCTCCGCGCACCGCACTCACACTGGTCGAGTCCTTCCTCCACGCCTTGCCCGCCTTGCCTCGCCTCGCCTCAACTCGCCTCACGAAGATCACCTTCCTCCCGGGGGGCCCGCGCCCTGTTCCTGTCTCCTACCCCTGCCTCCCGCCTTTCGCCTCTCGTCACCTCTGGCCTGCGACGTCCGCAGCAGCTCGAGTCCTGTGGCGCCAATGTAAAGGAATCCTGCCTACACTCGAGTCTTCAAACTCATTCTGGCAGTACATGAGTCGACGACGAGCGCAATCTGGAATGGAACTCGCCAGCGGATGACACCACTACCTGGGGCTTCCGGCGTTGTGGAAGGTCAAGGTCAAGGTCGAGGTTGGTCAACAAACCGTCCTCCTTCCCCAGTCCCACCAGAAGGTCCAAGCTCACATCTGGTGTCCGCCGCAGCCCCATCTCCTCTACCAATTCCGTCCCTAGATGACGATGCGCAAGACCATGCCGAATCTATGTCGAGTTTCCACCTTCTAGAGCGTACCTCCAAGGGTTCTCCGCCGGCCAGAAGCCCTCCCCGGGGGGCTACCACTGGTCATGCTCAACCTGCGGCTGATTTGGAGGCGCGACAACAAGATAGACCGGTGCTGAAGACGGCCCGGAGGTTGACAAGCTGGTCGAGGGAAAATGATGCTCCTGCTGGAGCTCCGAATCGAGAGTTCCCTTTCGCCCATATGCGCGTCCATTTTGAAGATTTTGCTCAACAGTTGTGCCTGCACCGACATCATGAACACCGAAAGCGTATGCTTCAACGTCGACGAAACCACCTTCAAAACGCGGTGGCCTTGTCGGCGCGTCTCCGCCGGGTGGGTTCGTGGGTCCACGATGGCCTAGTCCAGATTTCGCAGCAGCAAGATGCACATGGCTTTACTCGCGTTCATCAGCATATGCAGGACCTGGTTGATCTGTGTTTTTCGCATTGGAACCATGAGATTCACGCTTGGGATACCTCATTCTCGACTACAACGCCTCCGAGGGTGTCCTTCTTGGCCAAATTGACAAGTGCGTCTCAGGATGATTGCCTCGAGCTGATTCAAACCTTGCGAAGCAATCCTCGTTTTCTGGTTGAAAGGTTCAAAGCCATGTCTCCTCCACAGGTTTCTAGTCTATCCACATCCCCCATGTTCCAGAAGTTGTCCGACTCAGTGCTTACATCCTTGCCCCAAAGTCGAGTGGGAGAATCGCAGCGCAAACGGAGTAAAGCCTACTCCAAAGTCCTTGAAGAATATGCTACGTCCTTTGAGAGAACGAACCCCTTGTCCTTTCTCATCTACAACGTCTATGGCTCGTTTCAGGATATTGAAAGTCCAGAAAGCCAGCTACGGTTTTCTACCTGGTCCACCATCTGCTCCAGCCTTATGATTGAGTCTGTACCGGCATACGATGCCCTGATTTCACAGGTGCTTTTTTCCTTCGCGCATTTATACGAATGGCAGATCAAAGACCGTCTAGAACTGTTTTTGATGGGCAGCTTGCAGAGAGGTGCCTTCTTGTTTGATTCGGCCGGAATGTCCAACACGGGTCTGCAGTCTGATCTGGGTCTACTCGACTCGTTCAGCACGCCACAAGCGCACGAATTTCTCGACGCAGAGGTCAGAGAACTCTTTGAAATCTTGGGCTGCGATGGAGGAATCCCCACGGGTGCTCTTCAGCTGTGCCGGGCCATCATAGGAAGGCTTCCGACGGTCGAAAGCCAAAGCAATTTCCGTGGCCATTTCTTCTTCGACTGGTTCTTGCAGAATTTCCTCCGAATAACGATTGCATACCCAGAGGTACTCCTGCCCCAAATGACATGATGCATACAACTGACGTTCGAAGGATGAGAAAATGCTTCTTCAATTCCACATAAACGATAGAGCGCGGTCACATTTGCTTCATAAACTCTGGGATCGCGCTGTTGCGCGTGCGAGTGACGTTTACAGTGCAATGTACCAGCCGCCTCCCGCTTTTTGTGCAAGGATTACTGACTCTCCCAGGCCCATCCAGCCAATTGACCCAGACGTCCAGAAATGTGTGAGTTCGATGATCAGCCAGCTCTACGGGGATCGCAGCTATTTCAACCCATACGATGAAAGCAGCTTTCACAAGCCGATATCACGATCGTGGCCATCAGCCTTCATCTCCGTCTGTGCAGCTGATATCGTCCACGTCCTCGAGCGGCTCAGTCCTCAGTTCATCCACACGAAGACCGACTGGGACCCGCTGCTGAGCGGATCGCATTCGACCTTCAGCAAGCAATATGCTAGCGCCAGCAGCAAGTTCTCCCGACTCCGCCGGCGCATACTGGATGCTGTTATCGAGCCCGGAAAAGATGTGCATCCTTGCCAGGACAGTTGGGCCTCGTTATTGATTTCTCAAGAAGGAAAGCTGTTAGCCGAAACGCTGGCAGATACCTCTGCGAGCGCTACCACGCGAATTGAGGACCTGGGAGATCTCCACCCGGCCGAGGAGGCTGCTGTACGTCTAGCAGAAGGACGAACATCTCTCGACAGCGTGAATACTATATCCCAACCTACAGTGACCAGAGGAAAAGGCACCAGTCTGGCACAAATGTTTCGTGCCGAAGCAAGGATAGCGCACATCAAGACCGACAGCATCACATCCATGTACTGGCACCACGCGCTCGACTACTTGCGAACCCACTACCCTCTCACAGTCTTAACCGACGATGATACTAAAGTTCTCGCCCCCTTAACAGAAAAACTGGCCATCTCTCAATCGAGGATTACTGTTGAATGCTTCCAGCTCGAACAGGATGTGGCCGAAGTTGAGGCTCTCTATGCGTTGGCCAAGGCGAAGATGTCCCAACTTTCAGGGTGGCTTGATAACCTTCGGGTCAAGCTGTGGTATAATATGGAGGTGGTAAGTTCGAGTGCTTACGAAGACGCCCGGAATATTGCCACAGCGTTGAATAACATGGCACTGTCCACTATGCGAGGGGCTTCGTCGGTTCAGCAACGATCAATCTCACCTCGTAGCAGGCCGAGGACTTCAGGAGCATCGACATCCTCACTAGCTGACCAACCCAGATTTGACACCATGAGTATCCTGAAAGCACCAGTGGAACATGGCGGGCCGAGAAAGCTGTCTGATCCTCAGATTGATATGACGCGGAAGTGGCTTGAGCGGAACCATGTGGACAACTTCTGCAAAGGGGAGGAAAGAATCCACCGGTTTTGCATGGAAGTCAAAATCGCAACCCGAAAGCTCGTGGGAGAGACGATCACCGATAGTCCTGTCCTCTGGTCCAGTGAGTTGTTTTCCCGCGAGAAAAACCTCTACGACGTCCACGCCGTGCCAGCATTCAGTGCCCAGCCCAGCACGAGAGCGCCCAGCGTTTGGAGCGAGCCGTTGACTTCCAGCTCGATGCCATCTCGATACGGATTCACGGGGTCGAGGAGCTTGCTCTACGGTGGTTCGAGCAGACTCGGACGGGACATGGTCGGCAGCGACCTCGCCTCCGTTATCAGCTCTCCAGGACGAGCCACCACTTCCACTACGTTGGAGACTGCCAGCAGTGTGTGGTCACTGGCACAGTCGAACTCTAGATCTGTCACGTCGGCTTCTTTGCAATCCCGGCCTGCCTCGACATTTGAAGACATTGGCCTGAATCGACTAATCGATCACGGTCAAGAGAAGGCCACCTTCCTAGAGAAACTGCAGCAGGGACTGACGGCCCTGTTACTCTCGGACCTTGGATGTCCCGTCTGGAGTCGCGGTAGTGAGACCGACTCGTGGATGGACGCAGTACGGCAGACACCGAGCATTGTTGATCGACTCGAGCAACGAGTTGTGATGGCTCGACTGCTATCCAGGTCTCCCCCGCCTGGTCATCGCAAAAGATCCGAGGCGAGCGCAGAAAAAAGGCAGAAGAATCGAAGCCACAGTGCAGATCACTCCCGGGATGGTTCGCTGAAGCATGGTTCCATGGCTCAGTCAACCACGTTTGACAGGCTGCGTGGCCATGGTGACTTGCCATATGCTCCTGATGACTTTTCCTACATCAGTGCGTTCAATGACATCCTCTCTCGAGTCAGAGACCACGTGGATCCCAATTTGAAGCTTAAGGCTCTTCATGATTTCCAATGTCTCTCTCAAGAATTGCAACGGAGCGAGCTGGGCTCTCCACCACAGCCAACATACGGAAGGCCGGAACCAAGCTCCTCAGAGCCGGCCCGGCGAAGCAGCCTCAACCCTAGTGTATTGGCGGCGAGCCTCAGGCGCCGAGAAGGGAACGAGTCGAATCCGACGGCGGGTGCTGAAGAAGCGGACAACGAGGAAACCAACAGTGTGCAGTACCTGACCAGCCTTCTCTCCGTACTGAGTCCGAAAACCATCTTTCGAGATTTGCAGTACATCGCGGCGTTCGTCTCTTCGCACACGCTGGACGACACGGAGTTGGGTCGAGCCTTCTTGCACCTGGGCCTGGCGGCGTTGGCCTGGAAAGACGAGGTATGCCGGGGCATGGTGGACATCGCCGACCGGATCGTGGCCAAAGACTCGATCAAACGGGAGATACGTCGCGGAGGGCCCAAAGAGCCATCGGTGCTCAAGGCGATTGAATACTGGATGATTGCGGCTCGGGAGGGAAACGCGATTGCCCAGCGCGAGCTGGCGAGTGTGTATCTCACGCATCCTGAGGTACCACCCATCGTCAGTCTGCCTCTCGCGCTCTCCTCGGAGATCTTCAAGAGTGAGATGAGATGGCGAGAAGAGGAGGGATCACGACGGCACAGTCACGCGCTGTGCCTCGCGTTGCACTGGATGCAGCAGGCGGCGGAGAATGGAGACGCGGTGGCAGCAACCAAATTGAAGGAGCGCCAGTCAAGTCGTTCGATTCGGTGACAGCTCTGTTTTATCTATCACGACTCCTTTCGACGCGGGGAGGGCTGAACGAGAGGGTTTCTCCTCCCAACGTCCTGGGTGGCTTGCGCACTTGTGTTTTGGCAATCAGCTTCAGGGGTTTTTGGAATTTGGGACCAGGTTTGATATTTGAAGGATTAGCCATCTGGAGTTTTCTGGGGTTCTCTCATTGCTCTCGGATTGCGTGAGAGTGTGCGTGAGAGTCTGTATGTATGTATGTCGCGATTTCCTCATACACGTGCTTGTACTTGCTAGGGGGCGGCCGATTGATGTTCAATGATGGAGGACGCCGGTGCAATCGGGATCGTATCAGAATCCGGGAGGCTTTTTGGAATCCGACCTTACTTCAGAGTTTGCACGACTACCTACAGATTGACATAACTTCTGCAATGAGACTGTGTGCCAGGCTGATAGGCATCGCGAAATTGGCTCGAGATCTGGATCAAGATGAGGTGGCACGGCATGTGATACGAGCGAATCATCGGGGGTGTCTGACCTGGGACAAAGATCCAGGCACATGTCTCGAAGATGGGGGTTTGGTGTAGGACAGACCAGGACCGGACTTGACTGACTTTCTGTGGGTGGCTTAATAAGGGCAGAAGGGGAGTGCAGAACACGCGCGGATCCGACTGGTTGGGTGGGTTTTCCGATTGGGGAGATGGTGAAGAATGTACTCGTAGGATAGACTTCATCTTGGTGTTGGAGGGGGAGCTGAGGAGATGGAGTGTTTGTTTGTTGTGGTGCCTGATGATTGTCGAGTGGCTCAGTTACCAGTAGCACCTAGGTAGGAGCAAGCAGAGTAGTGGTGGTGGTGGTGGTGGTGGTGGTAAGGAGGAGGATGATTAATGTCAGTGAGAGTGACGTGACACTTTCATGCGGACAAGATCATGGGATGAGGATGGCCACCCACCTCGCACCTGCCAACCTGTACTTCGTAAACTGAGAGAGGCGTCGTGACTCGTGAGTTGTGGCTTCCATCCATCATCCATAACAATCACAACAATCATCATGTCGCTCGGCCGCCGCCTGATTCGCCCCGGCGCCAGTGACGTAGCCGATCCAGCCAAGCCTGCTCGGGAATGACGGAGAATGACAGCTTCATCGCCCGCATCCTTGACGGTCATTCACTTTCCTTATAGCCTGCACATGCTCGCCCAGCCGCCCCCGGCGACTGCGACTGCGACTGCGACATTGCAGTTTGCTAGTACTCGTTACTCGTGACTCTTTTCCAGGTCTTCTTAATTCTCGACTCTCCTCGCTCTTCACCAACACTTCCTGCGCCTAAAAGGTCGTTGATCAGCCGCTGCTGCCATCGTCGTCCGCTGATCCAACCTTCTGCCACGAGACGGAGAGTACGATCACACGAAAGACAGTACATGAAACAAGACAGCCGACGGCAGCCACCGGACACCAGGCCTTCGGTCATCGGAGACCCTTCTCCAAATTCTCAGCACTGAGCAGAACCCACCCACCTTCGCTGTGACCTCTCTCTTCTCGCGGGATCCTCAAGGCTCAAGCACTCGGACCTGTTTCCGTCGGTCGACCTTCTCACTCCTCCACCACCAGATTGAGGTCCGTTGTTTATTCCATCCACCGTTGTACCCACCACCGAAGTCCACCATCCCAAGTTCCCAACTTCCAAGTCCCAGACTCAGTTGTACAGCCTTCCGCAACCGCTTGGATCCATCTCGCTCCGTCCCCGAGGCGCATCCCATCGCCCGTCTACCAGTGATAGGCGGTCATTCGCTTGACGGTCCGCCTCACCACTACATCCGTACTTGAACGACGCCTTTCGCCTGTGCCCGCCCTCCCTGTCTCCCGCACCACTCCCACAGCTCGTCCAGTGTCCACGACAGTCCCTTGCACCTCTCTCCTCGCCATCCTCCACCTACAATCTCGATCTCAATCCTTGGACACCGTCGTCACCACCATGCCAGTCGAAGTCCACCACTCCCCTCCGCCCTTGCATCAGCCGGGCTCGGGCAATATTCGACCGCGAGGTGAGGCCACAGCACATCCATCATGAGCGCGAAATACTAACGAGCTTTCACAGGCATTCTCAAGAACCCTTCCTTTTCCGGTCCCAGCGGTCGTCCAAGCTCCCCTTCGAAGGAGGATTTCAGCTTCCACGTCTCGACTCCGCTCGATCCCAAAGAAGAACGGGAGCTCGTCCTACAAAATACCATTCAAAATGCCGGGCACCGTCGCTCCTCGTCCGCTGCTCGAAGGGCGTCCGCGTCTCGACGCCATTCCTCGGCCGTGGCTGCCAACGCTGAAGACGACCAGGACAAAATGCGCCTGAAGTGGGATGAAGCCAATTTGTACCTAGCCGAGCAAGAGGCCGGAACTCGGATGAAAATTACGGAACCCAAGACTCCCTTCCAATACGGAGACGCGATGGAAGAAGATGATGAAGACGACGTGGCCATCGACCCTCGCTTCGTTAACGTCGATGAAGTCGATATGGCCAAGGCTGGCATCTCCCACAAGAAGCACCGTGAGAGCGAGATTCCCGGTCTGGAGCTGGGCGAGCCCGAGGACGATCTGGCCAGCAGCTCCGCCACCCAAGACGACCGAATCGAAGGAGGAGCCAGCCTATCCAGAGAGAGCAGCAAAGAGAAGCATGTTAGTGTCAGTGACGGCAGTGATGTTGACGGGTTTCACGAGCAAGTCGGCATGCCTACCCGAGAGGAGCAGGAGAAGCATCGTCAATTTGAGGAGCAGCGCAAACGACACTATGAGATGAAGGATATCAAAGGTCTCCTCGGGTAAGTTTGATCTTCGCCTGCCTTTCGACCCCGAAATGCTGACATGTTATGTCAGTCATCCAGACGACGTCGACGACGACGAAGACCGATCCGTACCCGCTACCATGAGTCAAAATTTACCCGAAAGATCCCTCAATGGCACTCGCTAGGGTTTCAATATCGTGCCAGCGACTTCGATGTGCTCGAGTTTTTACCCGTTCTTCCCCCTTCCACCTCGGCACTCAGACTTCTCAAACGGTCGACGCTGGCAAGCACATCTGACCCGGCTGGAAACGAGATTTGCCAGGTCGGCGGTGCGACGGATTGTTAAAGCCCGCAAATTTGTCATATGATCTCCCTCCAATGTGCCAGGCTCATCACAAAGAGTGTTGCGGTACGGATCGAGGTCTCATTTCCTATGTTCGCATTATCACGACACCGCCGCGCAGGTAAACCCGGCCAGCAAATCATTACGAATCACAGGTTTCTACTTTCACCGTATTGGGCCACTTTTATTACTTTACAGAGGTGCCTCGGTTTTCCAGCCTCGAGCAAGAAACATGAAACAGCTGTTGCATGAATGATACACGACCACTTCTCAGCATCAAGCATGTCAGAGATCCAACCCGTTTCCTCGCCATTCGACTCTTCTACTCGTCGGTTGGGCCTCTTTCACGACCTGCTTCCTTTTTCCTCGTTATGAACATTCACCCGACCTCGCGGTCGAATCGATTCGAGACCTTTTTCATTTTCACCCGGGACTTCCACCACCATCCGCCCTTTGGAATTCACAAGCCTTTCTACTCTCCCAATCACGTCATCCAGCCATGCGATGTTGTTTACGCAGAAAGGGGACGAGTTGAGCCAATCTGTCGAGATGAGCGTGGAATGACAGAAGCGAGCGAAGGGCTGAATGGAGATGATCATGGCGGGTATAATGGAGCCTTCTATTTCCTTGCTGTTTTGGAATGCGTCTGGTACAGTGCAGCAAGACACGCCTACTCGTAAGAGTCAAGGTTGCTGAAGATGGAAGACATACTCTGGACCACCCACGCAGACAGAATTGGAATCAGTAACTGAAACTATTACTCGTGGCACTTCACCTGCTCCTTCCTCTTCCTCCTCTGTGTTTGTTCTACTCGTAGGTGTTTTTCCTTTCCTGGCACCAGACTCCCGAGGCTTCGTTCACTGTGAGTGTGTGTTAGTGTGTGTGAGAGAGAGAGAGGCTCGTGCGCCACTTGGTCACGGTCGCGATAACGTAGCGGATAGGATAAGCATTGCTGCATACTCCCTGACGAGTAGAGTGAGGGAGGGGCTCGACAACCTTGACCTTTTTTTCTAGCGCATTCTTCACATGCCCGCGATTCAGTTCAACATGTGCACCACAGTTCCCGATACCGCATTGTCGAGAGTACTAGTAGCTACGAGTACAGTTCTGGTCCTAGAGTAAGGTACCACGGTTTACAGTCTACAGTCTGCTCGTACAGAATCCAGATAACCTTTTCCCTCTCCTGTCGATCTCTACTACTCGTAATGTTGGGCCCCCATTGTTTTTTCCTTCTTGGTCCTTTGGTCCCTCGGGTATCTATCTATCTCTCTCGCCTTCGATTTCACCCCAACGCGCGTCGTCGCGTGCTGGTGCCTGCAGGGACCCAGTGGAGTTTTGCATGTGCCTGTGCCGGTGGACCGGGTGTCCTTTTTCTACTGATATCCGGAGTTTCCTACTCGTACCTGCATCTTGACGTGGCGGCTGGGTGGGCCCTCGTGCGATATTTTTTTTCCTTGGGTTTGCAAAATCTGGTTTGGATTTTCTTTCGGCCCTTCTTTCTTGGGCAAAAAGGAAGCCAAAAAGCCGAAAGACAAAAGTCTGATAGAGTTCTCGGGTACTGCTTTCTGGTATTGGGTAGTCTTCGTCGGTTCGGGGCTGTCGTGCCATCATACGAGTAGATTGAATCATGGATGTGATGTGATGATAGATACGTAAAGTACTGAAAGATACTCAAGAGTACTTACTACTAGATGGGGTTCCACACTGCTCAAGCCCTGGACGCACGGACACAGTAGTGGTTAGTCGTGACCGGGTGGACAGTGATGTGATGAACACCAGTGACCACATGCCCAGCACATGCCAAAAGGGAAAGAGGGCTCGTACTCGTCGATTGAACAGTAAAGATACGACAGCGAGGAAGATCCTTAGTCATCCGGAAAGCATAAGGTCCTTCACTTGTAGAAGGCGAGAAAATACCGAAGTCGTCAAAATGCGAGTCAGAGTGATACCACGATGTCAATGTTGTGGCGTGAGTGTACGAGTCATGACTTGGCCACCGACTGATGAAGGAGACTCAAACGTGAATTCGGTCGAGGTATTCGTGATCATGTCGTTGTGGTTGGTGAGTACCGAGAAATAAGTCTGCCGAGAGCGTGGTTCCCTGCTCCCTATGTGAGGCCTATTCTATTTAATGACCATGTCGAATGTATATATACCGTGTCCATCCTGTCTAGATGCTGCTGCTGCTCATAACCTAGCATGAATCCGATCTGGATCTGCCTTCTTCTTCCTCCACACTTGGACCTCCGGCATGGTTTCGTATCCCGGGCTGGGAATCATCTGCGGGCCCAGGATCTTCTTCTGCACCTTGCCCGTCTCTTGTCGAGGCCAGGTGTGATGGTCTTCAATGCGGTGTTCTAAAGCGTTTGAACTCCCCCTTTTCAGCAAACGCAATAGCGAATATGGGTTTCAAGTACCTGTCCCATAGTCAAGCCGGCGAACCCGGCAACATCCACATCATCACCCTGAACCGGCCCCCAGAGAACCGACTCAGTCTCGATGTGTGTAATGAGCTCATCCGTGCGTATAGAACAGTGGTAAGACCTCCATCCACCCAAGAGACGGCAGCCTGGGCTTGCCCCGACCAAATTTCAAATCGCAGGAACAGCAATTAGGACCCGGCAGCGAGGGCGCCGTCATCTTGACGAGCTCGTCGCAGAAATTCTTCACGACGGGATTGGATCTGGACGAGCGCGAGACCAACATCTTCGCGTCGTCCGACGGCTTCTACCCCTTGTTGCACACGATTCTCGACTTCCCTCCCCTATCCCACCGTCGCGTGCATCACAGGCCATGTCTTTGGCGGAGCATACCTCTTGACGCTCGCCCATGACTACCGCGTGATGAACGCCCGCCGGGGTTTCTGCCAAATGCCCCCCTGTCAACATCGGTCTGCATCACGACGGGATAGGGAGCCTTGTGCGCCTCAAGCTGGCGCCCAACGTTGCGCGGAAGGTGCTCCTCGAGGCACACAAGTACACGGGCAAGGAGGCCTGGGCAGACGGAATCGTCGACGCCATATCTGAACCGGAGACCATGCTGGAGGAAGCGATCAAGATTAAGATTGCAGAGGCTTGGAAGGGTAAGGCCAAGATGGGCGTGTATGGTCTGTTGAGGGACGAACTTTGGGGCGTGGCAAGACGGCAATACGCACAGAACAGCTTTGTGCACAGGAAGGAGACGTCCAAGCAACCAAAAGTGAAATTATAACAAGTTGCATGAACCCATCTCTGCCTGTCCACCCACGGAAGAGTCAGTCAGCATAATACTTGTACAGGACTCGCGCAGATTGACAAAAGAAGTTGGAGCAAGGTTCAAATAGGCGGCGACGCATACAACGCTAAGCCCCGCTGGCGTCGGCACGATTAGCGCTAAGACCGTCCTGCTTTTGGCCCCCGGTAACAGTTCTTCTCGAGATATCCCGGTTCAACGTTGTGGTGATACATATATACTACACAGGATAAAAGACCCATTAAGACTGACCAACAGACCATATTGGAGAGGTGTGGGGATCTGTTTATCCAAGGGCCTTTATCCAATCTTCATCGCCATCCACAATATCTCATCCCTATGACTATATCGAGAACATTCACCATCACCATGAGGTTCGGTGATCCAATATCACCCAATCCATAACCTCTGTAGGATCAGGCTCTGGACGATGTTCTCATTGCCCATAACCTTAACCTTCACTGTCGCATTGCCATGATCTTCATGCCCTTCTCCTTCAGGTTGTTCGCCATCACGGCCAGTTTTCGACTTGGATTTTCGCCGCGTCTTTTCGTCACTCGTCGATACAGACGATGTAAACAGCTTCTTGGCTGCTTGCACGTCACGGTCTTCGACGAAGACCCACTCAATCGCACTGCCGTCGTCTTCTGCATCACCCACGCCGCTTGATTGCTCAAGGAGGGCCTTCGCCGAAGCTAGGTCGGGCTCAATCTCAATCTTGCCGGCGCCCAGGGCTCGAATGAGAAACAGATATGGTTTTCGTCGAGCTTCAGCCTTTCCTTTGCCCATGACAATGATGACTCGGGAGTTGGCCAAGACGTTGGGCCTCGCAGTGATCATGTCTTTCACTTGCAGTACCTCTAGATTCGAGGAGAGGGGCAGTATCCTCGATCTTGTCGCGCCATCAAGCTCCGTGCTTTCTCCTGCCGGTAGAAGGTATGTAGTCCAATCAACAGGTTGGTCCGCTTTGACACACGCCTCGATCCACTTTCCACTTAGACACGGCAGACCCAGGGCCAGCGCTTGCATGAACTTCTCTTTTCTTGAATGGCGTTCTGTAAGGAGGGCAGTAAATGCCAACGAAGAGTATTGCTCCTTCAAATCCAACGAATCTGCTTCAAGTAGGTCCAAAAATGATTCCCCGAGGACGAGTCCACCATGACTTTGAATCAGATTAACAAGGTACGATTTCTGTGCTGTGTCTTCAAATGAGATGGCAAAAGCCATGTTGGCAAATAGGCCATCGCTCGAAAGAGCCTGATAACTGGTCGACGTTGGTAGGGGTACATTCACAGCGGCACCTCGACGAGATCTCGAAGGCGGGGTGCTCGGTGTAGAGGCTCGTTCCATCGGTGTCGAAGTTCCAGAGAACGATTTCGCATGGACTGAAGGCGTGTATTCGTATACTCGGTCCTTCATCTGTCCCCACATGTTGCTGTCCAAATAAATGGATGAGACGGGCACTTTTTTGACAGACTCGGTTGCCACGTCTGCCGGAAGGCTCTTTCGTTGCTTCGGTGCAACCGCCAGCGTCTGGTAGCCATGGATATCAGTGACGGTCCGATTAGATTTGACTTGATCCCGAGAGATCCTGTCTTCAAATCCTCGGACAACGTATGACACTTTGGGGAATCCCTCCATGTTGACTTTGACTTGATCGCCTACTCGCAACTTTAAACTCCTAACGCCATACTCGTCGATCTCATCGGGTTCGTATCCCTCCCATTCAACCAAGAATCGTTTGGAATTGGAACTGACTCGACCAAGGCATAGCGCTGGGTAATACGCTCGAGTCTTGCCGTTGAAGCAGGCGAATACCATGTTTGGTTCTATAGCAGGTTCGCTCGAGTTCGGAACGTTGTCATCATCAACCTCTGCTTCTGCAACTTCACTTCCTGCGATCAGTTCGGGGTCCTCGTTTCGGCTAGGATTATCGACAATTCCCGGCGAAGGGCTCCTCTGGGTCGGGCGGCGCTTCAAGGACTTAAGACGCTTGGTCACAGTTGCAATGGGCTCATCTCTTGTAGTCGACGAATCTCTTCTCTTTCGTTTCAACCCCCCAGAAGGTTTCAAGATTGGGACAGACTTGGGTTGTGGAGATGCATCTAGATCCCATTTCGAAGATCGGGAAGCCAATGGAGGACTTTGAGCGTCCAGAACCTTGGATGTCGGTCTCCTCTCTCGCTGTGGACGGGTAGAAGTTGTTGCCTCTACCAGTTGGTCGCCAACCGTGTCGTCAGCTGGTTGCTCAACGACGTTCTTGGCTATCTGAGGCTCCGAGTGCTCTTCAGATTGTGACTCTGCCGGATGGGTGCCATTGTCCGCACTTTCAGAGGATCTGAGCGACAAGTGTTCGGGCTCTGTCTCATTCCGAACAATATTCATGACGGGACTCTGGAAGTTCGCATCAAACAGAAGTGCTTCGCTCGGATTGAAGCTGACTTGCGACTTCAGTGGGGAAGGCTCCGCAGCGATTTCCGCCAGGCGTTTCCGTCTTCGTCCGGGCGGTGTGGTGACAATTGGAGGACTGCTGAGATCAAGATGCATAACCTGATCATTGTCGCCCGTTGAGGGTAGTGCATGGGATGGGGCTGTCTCAAACTCGCCACGACTCGCCCCGTCTGAATTGTTCTGCTTGCCATCGGACTTTGAGGATCGTTTCTCGCTCTGAACCTGCTGCTCGTTGGAGCTGGTTTCGGGGATGGTGCTGCTTGGAAGTGGCCGCCTCCGAGAATCAGAAGCCACAGCAGCGGCAGCGGGATCTGGTACAATACGATCTTGGAGTTGGATATCCAGAGGCTCCTCGCGTTCTTGCACGGTGCCGTTTGCTTGCTGAGCGTTTGATGCGCGCCATTGACTCGGGGTCTCCACTCGTATTGGTGACGATGTTGGAGACTGTGGGACAAAGTCAACACCTCCGTCAGCGGCCGATGATTTTAGGACTTGAGTCACGGTCGGCCTCTGGCGAACAGACTGTGAGGCTTGGGAGTCAGCAATTGCAAATGGCTGCGAACTGACCAAGGCCGTCAAATGGTGGCTATCGTCAACCCTCCGTCCATGTCTGAGTAACGGACTTTCGTCCGGCTGCGAATGGACGCCATTCATGACTTGGATCAGCCTCGCTGTCGTTTCAGGGACCTGGGTTGTTGCCATGTCGGAGATGTTTTCTTTATCCTCGTCGTCCGCCGGCAACAGGATCTGACTTGCCCGTAACATTGAGACATCGCCATTGTCCTCTTGCTCTGTCTCCTCCTCGCTTTCTGTCGCCTGGCTGAGTTGATTCCCTTTCGAGGCAATGTCCTTGTCAGGGGACCTAGTACGATTGATTGACGGAGTCTGTCGTGCTCCACCTCCATGATCTGGTGCTCGAATCGGAGACGACTTGGAGAGAGAAATACCTCGCACGGAACGTCTTGCAGGCGAGGAAAATGGCTCCAAGGCCTTTCGGACTCGCTCATCGATTTCTCGCTGTCGTCTGTCCCTAGCTGCATGACCAGACTCATCAAAGAAATCCGGATCTGAATCGTCATCCTCATTGATAATCTCCGTCCGTCGTCTCAACAAGGCCTGCTGTTCACGTTCGGCCTGGGACTGTTTCATCGATATATATCTCGTGGCAGGCTCGGTAGAAGCTCTCCGCAACGAAGAGATGGGCCGTAGCGGGGAGGAGCTCGTTGCGGTGACTGGGCGCGCCTGCAACTCGATGTTTGGAGAGGGGCGGTCGGACGGTAATTGCTCTCCATTGACGTTCGGAATGAAAGGTGAAGTATTGGCTTGGGTTGCGGCGAAAGCCTGGCTGAGTCCCATCATAGGGTCGTGGTTGTCATCGCCGCCGCGCAGCAATGGATTCCGAGGCAGCTCGGGGCTGGGAATCACATCGCCATTGTACCTTCTCTTCTTGCCCACGGTGGCAGGAGTCTTGAACCGCTGGGAGTCGGGAAACTGAGACAGAGGATGCTGCGTCTGCGTCGGCCAGAATTCGACAGGGTCTGAGTCGAGTTCGTCTCTCACTGGTTCAAGCCGCGACACCAGACTAGATACAAGGTCAATGTGACCCTCATCGCCCTCGTGCAGTGTGAACTGTGTCTCATCCTCGTGGTACTGCAGAATGGGTTCTAACAGCATCGCACTTCTATTTCTTTGGTGGATCGCCTCGAAAAGCGAGGGGGACAGCTCCTGCGTCGGGGCGGCATCGCTGCCTTGACTTGTCATCTTCTGTCCATGGGCAGTGGCATGGGCGAGGGCGCTGGTTGACGCGGGCGCAGGCGGTGGCGGCAAGAGTTCCTGCAACTGACTGTCGGCATTGAAAAGAAGTTGCTGAGAATCAGGAACGGTGCTCGGAAGCTCAGGAACAGAGTCCAGTAACGACTCCGGCAGAGGTCGCGCAGGAGGGACACTGGCGGTATTGTGGACTGGTGAGGGCTCAAGCAGCGCGGCCTTGATGGAGTCCAACTGCGTCTGGCCGAGCAGGATGCTTTGCGAATTCGGCCGCTTCATGCGTGGCTGATTGCGCAATTTAACAGGTGAAAGGGTTTGTGGAAATTCGTGATAACCGGGGTCATCACCATGGCTTTGTTTCTCCCAGTTCAAAGGAACAAGATACCCGGCACGGGAGTTGGCTTGTATAATGTTTGTAGAGGACAGTCGACAACGATATGGGCGCACACGTGTGATGACTTGTCCAAACGCGGGGTTTAGACACTTGCGGTGAGAGAGAATCGAAGAATCACTTAGCGCGTCGTTGGTGGAACTTCACGCGACAGTGAACGCGAACAAGCCAATAAAAACGCTAAGGAATTTGACGCCTGGTTCCTAAATGTTTAGCGTAGTGAAATACCGTCGTCAAGACTTAAAAGTACCACTTCAAGTTTTGAAGTGCCATTTTCGTTCAGTGTGCACTGTGCACTGAGGACAAGTACTTAGGTATATGTGTACAGTCCTTCAGATATAAGACGCAAGAGATACTGTCGCAGAGCAATATTGTCCAGGGGACAAAGTGTGGTGACATGAAAAGCGTTTCTCATTTCCTTTCCCGGGGTATCTAAAACATGTGGACAAGAGAGAAAACGTAAAAGGATCCCAATCTTCGCCTCGCGTCGATAATCGTAAGAGTAATGCCGCTCCAGCGGCCGTTCATAATACTAAATGGTGAACGCATCAAACTCGTAGAATCTCATCAATCCCGACTTCGGTTCGGTGTCCAGCGCCGCACATTGACGTCTCGGATCTTATATCGAGAGAACAGCAGTCCGATGTCGACATCTTTGCCCTTTTCCTCGGTGCTCAGGGGAGGTGGAATGTCCACGTAGCACAGAACCAGCTGCTTGTGCACCTGTGCCTGCACACGGTTCACCCCATGCAGCCACCACCAGTTCTTCTCCCCCTTTTTCTCAATCACCCTCTTTTGCTCAGGTGTCTCCGTCCAGTGTGGATGACTGTATGACGGTATGATCACAATTGCGAACTCGGCGTGGGAGAAGGCAGGGCCCCGGTTGTAGAGCAAATAATCCGTCGAAAATTTCACTCCTGATCGCACAACCCAGCCAAGGGAGCGATAATGATGGTAGACCGCGTAGGACACCATGAATGGATCATCGGGCTCCGCAGAGATGGACAGAGACCGCGGAGGGTGGTATGAATGTCGTCGAAATAGCGAAAGAAGAGACGATGGTGGAAGGACGGCATCACTGTCGTCACAGTAGATGCGTAGTATCCCGAGACCGTAGGAGAGAAAGAATGCCTCCTCCAAAGACAGGTTCAAGTGTTCTTGATCCTCTTGCTCGGCGGGGGCTTCCTCCGGCTTCACGTCTTCGAGAGGTGAGGATCCGGGATTTTTGATGGGTGATATCACCGGAGAAGTCAGATCGAACTCCCGTGCTTCAATGGTTGGCGAAAATCGAACCGTCTTCGTTCCCTGCCGTTTGAGCACTGGCCGCCCATCGGGGTGGCTGGCTTCTGAGGAGGTCGACGTCGGCGGAGGAGTCAGAATACCAGTTGCTTCAATCGCCTTCTTCCACTCTTCAAAGCCTTGTATTGACCCGTTTTCTTTGTCTTCTTCGGCGGCCTCCGGGGTAGCTGTTCCACTGGCGGATTCCAGAACACTACCAATGTCGCTGATATCTCTGGCGTTGGTTTTGAAAACATTTTCCGACAGGATTCCCTTGACATGACCATTGGCATGGCCGTTCTGTTGGGGCTCTTCGGTTGAATTCTGTTCAAGCACACCGCCGGCATGTCCATTGGGGACATTGGTGCCTCCAGATTCTTCAGACAGCTTCTGTTCTATTTCTTCCTGCTCCTTGCGTGCTCTTTCTTGTTTTTGCTGCCTTCTCTCCTGACGGCGGTTCACTGTGTTCTCTTCTGCCGTCACTCCTTTCTGTTTTCGATTCTCCAGCCAGTTTGGTTCACTTCGACTGAGACTACCTCTTCCAAAGAATCCCATCTCCCATAGTTTCCGAGTCGTCTTGGCATCTGTGATATGTATGGACGATGTGGCCGACGAGAAGTATCCATTGTATGTCGGCTGAGCGGGTGGAAAGAATACCTGAGTAAGGTATGACAGTGCTATTGCGACCAGCGACAGTGGATTGTGAGGGATGAGGACTGGGAGTGGATGGACCTCAACCGGCAGAAAATGTCGATGGATGTAGTTATAATTCGGTCTGCGTGGCCGTCTCGGAGGTCTGGAAGAGCCTGTTTTCGTCGAGGAGGCCTCGGTAGATGCTGTTGAAGCAGCGGACGCCATCATGAGTTCATTTCAGGCGGATTCACTAGCATCGGGTCAGCCTCGTGCGCTTTCACATGCTCAAGACACGATAGTAGCGCAGCAGACAAACAGTCAGATACCGTTGTAGTCTAATACAAGAAAGCCCACACTGGAGGAAGCTGAAATCAAAGTGCATCCGTCCTAGGCTAGGAAAAGGGTCATCACTCGGAGAGATGGGGGGCTGGTGGCATGATTAAGCAGTTGGGCACACTTACTTGAACATCCGGATTGCCGCAGCTCAAGAGCAGGAAAAGGGTGCAGCTCCAGATCTGAGTGAGATGATATCGTCCCTGGGGAAAGCCCATGTGTCGACGAAACTAGAGAATAAGCAGGCGACAGTCTGTAGCATGAGTCGATTCGGCCATTGAACGACTGTTTATGGTAGTGTGTCGGGTTGGTGGTGTTGGGAGCGAGGAAGAGTCAGACACGGTTCAATTTGCGCGGGGAAATTTTTTCTAGGCTTTGGTGGTACTGGCCGTCCTAGGGGCCTGCGCTGTGGTGCTGTGGTCGCAGCTCCAATCACCAGTCACACCAGTCGAGTCGTGGCTCGCAGATTCTTGCCGACTTTGAAATTTCTCCAACCACTAACCACTGTATGCGTCTGCAATTTTGTGCAGCACACCACCACCGCCATCCACCACAAGTTGTCGCATTTACGGTGAAGGTCCGTCCAAGTCTCACGTCCCAGCAAACCGATTCCTCCCCGTCGCCCTTCAAAATACATTCGTCGCCGCGATGCATTTGATGTACACCGAAGACCCGAACTCGGGCAGACGAGTCTACACCTTGAAAAAAGTCCTCGATGGCACCGTCACCAAATCGGCGCATCCTGCCCGATTCTCCCCGGACGACAAATATTCGAGGTAGGCGGCTACACTCTCTTCCAAGGCCATCTGGCCCTCTGGCCCTCTCAGGCGCGAGAACATCGACTGACGCACATTGGCAGACATCGCGTGACCCTGAAGAAGCGATATGGACTTCTCCTCACACAACAAAGTATGTGCGAAATATGCACGGTTCAGACTGGCAGACACTAACGCGGCGGCAGAGGACGAAAAGAAGAACTAGAGTGTGTTTTGTGATGGCGTTATGGTTTACGACGGGCGTTGGGGACATCTGAGGCGATCAAAAAGAATGGATACCCCACAGAGAGACAGATAGGGACAGCCACGGAGAACAGGAGAATATCATTTTCATTCGTTAAAAAAGGCCCATGCAAAGCAAAAACTATGGTTGTTTCGGCTACCGCTTTCGAGAATTGATGTTGCGACCACCCCCAACCTTCGGCCTTCCAGAAGCCTGGTTTCTGCTTCCCGACAAGATACCCGGCAATGTATCCTCGTCCATCAGGTTCTTTTCTTTCGTTCGCTTCATTGAAGCCATGGCTCGGACGTACTCCTTCTGATCCTCTGCCAATATCAAGTCGTTACCCCAGCCAGCTTGCCCTCCGCCCTGTCTGGGACCTTGCCACTTCTGATTCGAATTGCCTGCAGTAGGCTTTGGCACGGAAAACACGTTGCCTCGATTGTTCCATTGCATGTTCGCTTTCAGATGTAGCTTGACCTCGCCCTTGTCGTTCGTCGAGCAGCTCACTCGTGTCAGAGTCGGCTTCCCACACCGAGCACAGAATTGTTTGTTCATATCCTTGGTAGTCGAGAAGCAAGCATGGCACCGTAGGATGAAGCGCTTGATCTGCGAGATTCTCTGGCAAGTCTTGGTTGACAGAAGGTTGAGATTCATCTGAAGCAGCACGTTCTGCATGGCGAAATCCCCCGTCATCGTAGCCACCTGCAGATGCTTGATTTCAGATCCCGCCTTGCTGCTCGCGGCATCATCTTTGGCTTGTCGTCGCTTAATATTCGAGGGAGTGATCCATCCTTCGTCTGAATCAGATCCGTCATCTCGGGCCTCTGTTGCCGGAGCCGTCTCAGGAGCCGTCTCCTCCTCTGCTTGGATCGGTTGTTCAAATGTCTCTGTGATCTCTTCGACTTGTTCAGGCTGCGTCTGATCTGCTCCACCTTCGTCTTCAAGCGATATTGATTCGACTTGTTCTTCGAGATTGTGCGTCTCTCCTTCCGAGGTCTGTTCGATCGTCTCTTCTCCGGCCTCCGGGCCCGGCTGTGGTTGAGATGAACCCTCCTCTTCTGTTCTCGTTGGCGGTTTACCATTTACACGCTTCTGTCCAGGCGTAGACCGCAGTCTCCAGTCTCCCCCATTACGCTCGCACTCGATTTCATATGCCAAAGCGAGAATTTCAAAATCGGTTTGACTTAGAACTGCGCCGTCTCCGGTCTTGCGTGCAAATTCCTTGACAACTTTGAGACTTTCAGGCTGGGGCGTCTTTATCGTCAGGAAGGGTTTGTAAAGTGTCTCGATTCTCAACCTCGCCTCTTCGCCCCGTATTTCGGCAATGACAGAGGGTGTGGTGACCAAGACATGGCCGTGGGCGAGCAGTGTTGATATGCCGGGGGTGTTGAGAAGGAGAGGAGAGGAGTCCAGTATTATGGTATGGACAGGCTTTTTCTCGACCTCTTGAGATGAAGGTAGAGTTTCCGCCATTTTGAGAGATTGTGTATTCTTAGATTGTTGTGGTTTCGCAGACAACTCAGAATCGCTGGTTGTCGGTTTGCGAAAGTCTAGAAAAAAATTCCGTGACGCCACTGACGCAGCCTTGCACCGCCACACGCCCCATCTGAGATCTGACAGCCTTGCGGGCCAAGTGTGGCTGTCACTGTCACTTTCACACACTGTTAAACATCACGTACTACAGAGTCACTCCTAAAGGCCATGTTGCAGTGCAGAATATATTCAAGTTAGACTAACGTTGGAACCTGACATGGGAGCACATGGTAGAAACACCACTTTATTCGTTCGCTCAAAGCGTGCAATATGAAAGCTACATACAAAAGACACGTTATGTTGTCAAGATCGACAATAGACAGAACAGATACCCGGCGCGTTCCCTGTCTCATCTCACCATTCCAGATCCCATACGCGGCAAGCTCTGGCGTCTATGAAACTCAGCCTGGCTCTGCCTTCTTGAGTTGAGTTGCCTCGAGGTATTGGTGCTCGTTCTGGAGAGTCTCCGAGAGACCGATGTCCCCGATTGAGAAGGCAGGTAAGAGAGGCGGCGGCCATCATTGTCGGCACGCGCCGCCGCCAGGGACTGTGCGAATGGCGAGCGCTTGCGGAGGGTTGGGCCATAGTAATAGATGACATAGACTGCAACCACCAAGATGCTGGAAATGCAAGCGAGGATTGTGCAGGCGTAGTTTAGATGGCGTTGACCTCCAATGTCTGCACGATATTGTCAGCTTCAGATGTCAACACCAGGCAAAGATGTGAAGCACTCACTCTCGAAGAAGGGTGTTGCAGGGATTGTTAGTACGCCTGCGAGGAAGTCTCTGGACCATCCATTACCGCCTGTTGCAGAGGCTGAATATGGACCATAAGCGCAGATCATATAGTCAATGGTGGCCATGTAAATGGCATAGTTGGCAATGCCCCTGGACCGTCACACGTGTCAGCATCGGTATGCAGTATACTCGAACCAAATGGCGCCAAAGAGATTGACTTACACGATGGTAGCAAAGACCATTGAGCCGATCCAATGAAGTGGAGGCCCTTGAATCGTCCATGCAAATCCAAAGAGGCCGATTGGGAGACACGGTGCGGTGAATAATAGCCACCAGAGACGAGATTCGTATTGGGCGTGTTCGTCTCCTGGCTTTGATCGCCGCTCGTGAACATTGCGTCTGATTGCCGGGATGAAGGAGAGATATGCGATGCCATAGCCGATCCCCAAGGGGAGAAAAGCGAGGCCGACCGCGAAGATGGAAAAGTTCCACTGGCCATACACCAGAGCGAAGGACTGAATGAACATAAAGATCAGGGCGTCGCTGAACCCGCTCAGAAGAGAAAGAGTGAGCACAATAGGCTCAGTGAGAAACATCTTGAATGGGCGAATCCAGGTGATGAGAACCTCCTTGACAGAGAACCGATCTCTGAACGGCTCAAGTTCATTAGGACCCCAGATGTTTGCACCTGTGGCCTTGCGCCTCTTCTTTGCGATTCGGTCCATCATGATGGTGGAGCGGGTTTCCGGCACCAAAAAGAAATGGCAAATCTGTACAAATCCACCGAAAATGAGCTGGATCCAAATGGTCCATCTCCAGGCGAGGTATTGCTCCACAAAGCCCCCGACGATGGGTCCCAGGACGGAGCCGAAGACCGACGAAAAGACGACGTAAGCCACGGCGTATTGTTGGCCGTCGGCATCCCACATGTCGGCTGGCAATGCATTAGGACAGAGCATGGTAAAGATTGAAGATACAAGACTCACCGATCATTCCCAATGTCACGGAACCACCTGCGGAACTCAGGCCTCCCAAAGCTCTCCCAACCATGATAGAGGCGAAATTTGGAGCCAACGCCACAGGTAATTGCCAAATATTGACCAGAGTCAAAGACAGCTGGAGGATTGGCCAGCGGCCGAGCTCCTCGCTCCACGGTGCCCAGAGCTCGCAGCCAAAGGCATAGAGGACCAGAAAGATCATCGCACCGCATCGAGCGGCTTGAGCGCTGACATTGAACTCTTCAGAGATCCCAGTCAGGCCGTTGGAGTACAGGCTGGTGTTGAAGTTCATGGACAGCTGAACGAGGAAGATGACGGTGAGAATCATCCATTTCCGCCATTCTGGAAACGAGTATCCCAACTCGTCCAGGCAGTCTTCCTCTGTGAGCTCGATCTTATCAAATGTTTCTGGTTCAGGCCCTGAGTCATGCTCGACATCATCTTCCTTTGCACCTGACAGAGTGTTCTGGGGATTCGCAACATGTTCTGCATGTGGGCGAGCATCTTCGTCAGGCCTCACGGTCGAGGCACTTTCCCACTCGGCGTTCTCTTCTTTCGCATGGTCGGTGGCATCCGATTCTGCAAAGGGAATATTGAACTGGGCATGTCGCTCGTTGGAAGCCATCGCGATGGATATCAAGGGCTAATTGAGAAATGGGGCCTTGATCACCACATCCACAAGTCGAGGATGAGTAATAAGTCCACGGTTTGGGCGTCCAGATTGCGATGAGAATCCGGGGAATGGGAAGGTATATAAGATTCCCCTCTCCCGCACCGACGGGCGAAGACTCACAGGCGAGACACTGTGCGAAGGCTCGGTCCATCCAAATGACATCCCTGGGGATAAAATGTGCGATGATATCAATGTGTCTCCATAGTCCCCATCGTCTCCATCGCCATAGGCCTGAGCGGAAGCCGGGGGCCGGAGGCGACGGACAGAGATGTGATGCAAAAGGTCAAGCGGGCAGCATGACGAAGGTCTGGCGCGAGCGCAACCATCTTCCACTGTCACAATCAGCTCGACCCAGTCAGGCGTGACCTGGGAGGCTGGAAGAGAAGGGCGGCGCTGACCGTAAGGATGAACTCTCGGGGGAATTCAGCTGGTGCCCGCGATTCAAACGCCACAGAAGTGCAGGGCCGTGGAGTAAGGCAGATGATCTTCCGATGTAGAGTAGTAGCAGTTCTGCGTAAAGGACTTACCTGTGCTCGCACTGAGTAGAGTAGTGGAAGCTAGAGTGCAAGGAGCGTGGAGGGAAGATGGGAAGTTCCTCGGGATTCCGGCCGAGAAAGACATGAGGCGCTGCGATTCGTCGGAAAAGCGAATATTCTCGATCCAACCTCCTGGTCTGATGAGCCATGACGTTGTTGTTCGCTGGAGGCAAACTTTACTGAGTCTACCAGTTGGTACCAGCGTCAGGCGGGACACAGGACAGTGACCACAGTGACATGGCGGCAAAGGATAAAAGTGGATGTCCGACGATCTCAAGACAACAATATGAAATGAATAATCAATTGTCGGCGATTGAGACTGAGTCAGCCCATGATGCTACTGTGTGTAGGAGGATGCCAGTCTTGTCAATTGCCATGTGATTCGATATCGCATTGTTGTGCCCGGCTGTCGCCTGAAAAGAAGAGCAAGATCGTCATCGTCATCGGAATCGACATCATGACAAGCCTTGCGAAAAAAGCTTCACCACGCTTGCGAAAAGCCCTTGCTATCCCACTTCTTGTCCCGAACTCCCCAGATTCGCCTTGGGAATGCTAGCCCATGTACTCGAATACCCTCCAGCGCCTTCGCTTGAACAGTTCATCAGAACGCTTGTTTGACATGCTTCACAGATACATCGGCAGGATGGCTGCGCTCTCACGTCTCGATCCAACTTTCTGAACTCTCCCCCCGGTTCCGGCAGTTCCGGGACTCGGCAGGCTTCGTTTTGACGTCGCCCCTCCTCCGCCCTGTCCGTCATCTTGAAAGACTTGAAGTGTGTTGATCGCCCAGAAGGCATCGGCAAAGTCGGTCGGATTATTGGCCACATAATCCTCACACGTCGGTGCAAGGGACGCGCAGGAAGAAGTGTTCCACACCGCGCCAGCCCACTAGAAAACGCAAATCAGCCCCAAAAGTACAGACTGCTCAGACATGGGACATGCTTACCTGGCCACAGAACGTGGTGTCGAAGACGATCTGCAGGTTCTTGAAGTGATCGTCGATGTTGAAACGACCTTGGAACAGCGAGTTTGGCGTTCCCCAGCTTTCGCTCGGAGCCGGGGTACCATTGACAATGTCGTCGGGGAAGGACCCCCGAGGGAAGAACCATATTTTGATGAAATCCGAAGTCCACTCCGTTGCAAACACGCCTCCGCCTGCGTCGTTGAACTCGGGGCCGAACGTCAAGTTTGAGTTGTCACCAATCGAACAGCCTGCGTTCGTTGGTTGATGAGGAGCGTCGACATTACAGTCCGAGGTGATCAAGTCGCCGAGAAAATCCGTGTCGTTGCTGACCACCGCTGTCTTTCCTGTATGCAGAGTCATGCTGTTGGTGGACTGCTCGTTGACTCCTTCGACAATGTCTATCTCCCCATTATTCGGCCAGTCTGCGCCGACCATCCAGAAGGCTGGCCATGTGCCACAGACACCTCCGGGCATATGCACGATGTCTGCAATGACCAACGCGTGCTGGAACGATTGAGCTGACGAGACTCGAACACTAGCCCGGCCTTGGGGAGCGATGTTCTCGGTATCCACAGCCATGTAGATGGCGAAAGACGCGTTTCCTCCTTCTATGAAGCCGGCGATCCCGGTCGAATTCGCGTCCTCCAGAGACTGGTACCGGACATGTCCATCAGTGGGATCAGGATCGGTGAAGAAATCAAAGCCTTGCCAGAAGGAGTCTCCCGAGTAGTCTTGGACCAAGTGATAGACTGCGGTGGCGAATTGAAGGAAAATGCTGACCAGCAGCAGGAAGAAGATCTTGTGTTGAAACATTATGACAAGGTTATCGATCGCCTGCGATGGGTACGTGTCAGGGAAGGTTGGGAGTCGGACTCAGTGCTGAGCTTGCGGCAGAGGAGACTCGAAGAAACAGTCGCTTGATTGCGTTTGAACGATCGCGAAGAGCCCGTCAAGGGTGAAGGCACTGAGGGAGAGTGATGGTGATGCTAGGAACGAACAAGACCCAGGGCATTACAAGGACAGCATGACGAGAAAAGAAGAGGAAAACGACGGATGTGAGAACGGAAGAGTGAGGAGCGAGCGCACAATTCACAGACTGCGACATCAATAGACTGTGAATAGCGAACAGTGACAGGGCCTGGTGAGGCGCGGCTGGGTGAAGATTCCTCCGACATTCTTTTCCTGCCGGTCCCTGGAGCCACGAGATGGGAATGCGGCCCATCCGTTCGACACGTTGACGCGGGGGCACCCCTCGAAGGCATTCAGATTTCTCACACTCACATTCACATTCACATTCTCCGTGGTTCGACATCGTCTCGTAGGAGGGTGCGGTCCATGGCAGCCTCTCGTAGAACGGCGACCAGCCAGGATTCCCGAGCGTTGGGCATGCCGCCTGGTTGTCCAGCCATTATGCAAACGCGTTGCAAGGGATGAAACAGAGCAGAAGTGAGTCAAGAGAGCGCAGTACGAGGTGACGGTGAGCAAAAGGTGAACCGTGGATGAGGTTGAGGTTAAGGCCGCGTTTCAGTGATTGATTGTTCGCAGTTGCAGGCGCAGTCGCCGCTTTTGTGTCCGGTTCCTGCCTCCGCAGCTGCATCGCGTTGACTGGCGGTTGAATTGTATGGCTCCCGTTTGCTTGTTCTTGTTCCTCTTCCGTGCACGCAAACAACCCCAACAACCAAACAATTGAAGCATTCAGTCCCTCTGAAACGACACATCCACCCCCACCACCTCTTGCGACACGAGCTGCTGAGATATGGCACTCGTTTTCCAGTGCTTCTTCTGTCCGATATCATGACCACAGTGGCGCAGTCCGCCGCACCAACATTGGACCCTGCGCATCGCGTGCCCATTGCCGACCTTTCTCCATCCTCCTCAGAGTCGCCCTCCCATATTCTGGCCACTGTCGCCCTTGTCTGGCCATATTCAAGCTCTACCGGGATCCTCGCCCTCCTCCTCGCTGACCCCGACATTCGCCGTCGGAAGTCAAAGGGCCAGGTCAAGGTTGTCTTCCGGGATGGGTGCGCACGAGAAGTCGCCCAGACAAAAGTCGGGATAGGCGATGTGGTCAGGCTCGCGTTGGCTGGGTGTCAATGGAAAGACACTGGCGACTTCGTTTCGACACCAGGGAAGAAGATAGACTGGGATCTGGAATTCCGCACACGTGTGGCACTGGAAATCTTGCGTGACGATCAAGAGACATCGTCCGTCGATTACACGAGCAATGAACACGGTGCGCCGGCCACGGAGGGTAACGTCGCTCTCTGCAACAACATAGAAGGCACGCATGCTCTTGCCAACGGTGCAGAACCTCTACCCAGCACCATTCAGGTCCCGCAGTTCAGCCCATCAAAAGCAACCAGAGCCTCATTGGGTGGCTCATTCATTGACGCATTTCTCGACCCGCTTAATGACCAGCACGAAGAGGATGAGGACGGCAATATTCTGGGTCGGGGTCGCAAACGCACCAAATTTGCGAGACACAGCGGCGCATGGAGCCTCGTCGATTCAGACGCGAATCTCGAGCCAGCTGCGGAGCCTGAGCCTGAGCCGGCATTGCAGAACGGAGAAGCAGAACAGGACCAGAGCGTCCAGTCTGCACAGATTGATCTGACTTCAAATCACTCCGACCACGATGGCGACAAGGAGAAGGAAGAAGTTCCGGCTGAACATGTACCAGACGCAGCAATGCCTCAAACCCCTCCAGCGCTTGTCCCGGCTCCAGACGAGGATGGTGATCCCGAACACTCGAGTCCGCCGAGCTCTACAGCGTCGACAGAATTGGATTCCGTGGCCGCCCCAATCGTTATGGGACCTCCTCAAACACCGCTCCGAGTTGCACGGCTGCAGCCAATACACGACTTGGGCACTGACGATGCAAGCACATCCTCTGACGCTGTGACGACCCCTCGACTCCACCCGCTACCTTCCCCAGGCCTTCCTCTAGTCTCACCCTTGATTCGTGCTTCTGGCGTTGAACTTGGGTACTTTCCTCAATCTGGCGAAATCGTGTCTCAGCTGGACGCATCAGGCAAGAGCCTGCACGAGGAAACCGTCGACGATATCGAGGACGAAGAGTCCGATTCTTCGGAGTCGTCAGATTCTGAAGCATCTCTAGCCATTGTCGATGAGGCTTCTGCACAACCAAAGCAGGCCGCCCTTTCGCTCGAGTCTGAAGTCGTGGAAGATCTCAGCTTTCCTCGAATGGATGAGAGCCTCGAACCCATAGAGCTTGCGGCTCAGGCTATTCAAGAGCCGGCGGAGGCTGATGATCAGGGTGAACGCCCCTCAGAGATGGATCTATCTGCACCGGAGGCTACAATAGCTGATGAGCTCTCTCACCCAGAGAATGGTCTCTCTGCAACAATCACAGCAGTTGAAACCACTGAAGTGGTTGAAATTGAGGATGACGACCTGTACGGAGCACCGCAAGAGGAGTCGAAAGGGGACAGCTTTCTTCCCGCTTCCCTATCTCTAGAACAACAAAGAAGCCCGCTGGATGTTCTCGAAGAATTTCTCCAAATGTCTCCTGTCGCTGTAACCGCGCCTTCGAGTATCTTCGAATTCCCCGTGGCCTCAGCGACAGAGGCGCCGCAAATGCAGCCAACAGTACCGGATGTGGGCCATCTGGAAAGCCAGCAAGAGGAAACGGTGGTTGCTGCTGTGGAGAGTCCGTCCACTGGAGCATATCCGCAACCGGAATTTCGTGAGACCAAAATTCAACATGTAAGCTCGGCCAGCTCAAGCCGTCGATCTTCTTATCATTCACAAGCCCCCTCTTTGGACGGACATATAGATGAAAACAGCAGCTTCGGAGACGACCAAAGCCGGGTCCCTGAAGTTGTACGAAGTTCAACGGAACCAGAATCCCAGACAGAGGACACGACAGACGCAATTGACCACGTCGGATCAGAGGAAGCCCTGCCAGAAGGCGCGGTCCGGGGCGCTGCTGAAGCAGTAAGGGATGCGTCAGTCTTCGTTGAGGAGCTTGAACGCCCTGTCATCGATACCAGTCTCTCAGAGGAGGCAGATATTGTCGCAGATCAAGAAGCACTGCCAGTTGGTTCTGCCTCACCCGACGGCCTGTTAGTTGCGCCTCTAGATGGGACCGCGGCGCAAGTGCTGCTTCCAACACCAGACCAGACACAAGAGCCACAACGTCCTCCTAGTCTTGACGAAGAGATCAACAAAGACCCGGTCAAAGAATCGTCAGAAACGCAGCTTCCTTCGCCCCGTCACACGCAACTAGAGGAACTTGAAGACATTGAAGCAGACGAGGGAGGCACTGTACATGACGCGCCTAGGGAAGGAACAGATGCGCAAGTGACTGAAACAGCTGCGCCTCCAACAGAACTCACCGAGTCGACGACTATGACACCTCGTCGAACCTCTGAACGACTCTCGGCCAGGAAATCCACGATGGCAAGAAACTTCTCAAGCCCTTACTTCAGTCCTCGCAAGTCAGCTCAAGCGCTTCCCTCGTCGCCAGTCCAGGAAGAGAACACACACCCTGCAGACTTTGAACCTAGCAACATCCCATCATCCCCAGTTCGAGAACACAGCAATTCTCTCAAGACGCCTTCGGTTAATGACGCGGACGAGTTTGACGATGATGACTTAGAAGGCACTGAGCCGCTTTTGCCCCGGCAACCTGGTATCACGACCTCACTTTCTTACTACCCTCACCTGGCCTCGCTTCAAGATCATTTTGGCCAAGCGATCGATATCATCGCGGTCTGCACCGATCCGTCCTCGAACGTGGAGCGGTCGAGAACAGGGCCCAAAGACTATCACACCACCCTCCTGCTGGCCGACTTGTCGCTCGATACTGAAGAAAGGCCAGTGGTGGTTTCCCAGGTGTTTCGTCCTGTCAAGAATGCTCTTCCAACTACGAGGCGCGGTGATGTCGTTCTCCTCCGAAACTTCAAGGTGCAAACCACTCGAAGGAAACCGATGCTTCTGAGCACAGACACCTCCTCTTGGGCGGTGTTCCAAACAAGCGAGTCAGGTCCCCCAGACGTGACAGTTTCAGGTCCTCCAGTCGAGTATGGTCCTGCAGAAGCAGATTATGTGAACCTCAATGTTCGCTGGTGGGACGAACAGGGCGGTAGTCGATTCCCTTCACGGTCTGGAACAATGGAAGAATCATCCGCAGGCCCTGGAACACAAGTCCTCAATCGCATCAGGGGTGCTCTACGATCCACCCACAAAACGACACCGTCCAATCGGCGCAAGGAGAACATGACTGACAACATGGGCAGTGAGAGCAACATGGAAGAAGTGTTTGAGGCGGACGACCACACCGAGAGTTCACCTTTGATGGACAAGACCAATCGCCGAAGAGAGTCTACCATATCCACGGCGCCTTCGGATGGCGGAAAAGGATTCACACCGCGACGGAGTGCGAGACACATGAAATCGCCAAGCGTAGTGCACGAGCTGCGGGATGGAACCAAATATGTCGATGACGACCGGCGGAGGAGCGGCAGCGTCATTCATGAGTTGAGGGATGGTGTGTCGTATGTGGATGAGTAGATAGAAAGACGCAGATCATCATGGCGGCGTCGTGATTTTGCAGCTGGGCCGTCTCGACTGTCAATATTGAGTAGCGCGAGCATCCACTCATGAGGAATGATGGACAGCGAATTCCAGCGAGACCAAACGAGAGCAATCCTGTAAAGTCATGAAACGTTTCTTCTTTCGAGTTTGAGGTATAGCGACATCCTTATTTACACGTCCAAACTGGAGTTTAACTGTGAGAGCCGGTTGCATTTGCGCATCCATCGCATGTCTCACCCTGAGAAGCGTCGGCACATTGGCCTTTTGGGCAACTCGTTCAACCTTTCCTTTCCATCGCGTCTCATCTTCGACGGCGCCTGTCCAAAGCAGCGCGCATGGCCCAGCTCTTCCACCGGATTCGACCCCGTGCTCAGTTTACATGCCCAGCACCAAATACAGCGCGCTCGCGACGCTGACGCCGACGACGCTCCACCCGGTGACGATGACAGCCTTGTTCGTGAGGGTCGCGCCGGTGTCCCAGACCAGATGGCGGATGCCGTTGAAGCTGTGCAGGGTGAAAGGCATGGCGAAGAAGGCCTTGAGGCCGAATTTCAGGGCGACGGGCAGCGCGCCGAACGCGGCGGCGATGCTGGCGGATTCCAGGTGCCAGCCGAACAGCGGGGAGACGAGGTAGGCGATGCCGAAGCCGTAGACGGTGGCGGAGATGGTGAGACCGGTGAGACGGTTCAGCAGCGAGAGGTACCAGGTGATCTGCGGGCGGTAGATGCCCAGATGAGGCGAGATCGGGCGGTTGAGGCGCTGGTTCGCGAGGATTTCGTTGCCGGCTTTCGGGGTGAGGGCGTCGGAGGTTGCTCGTCTGTGGAGGAAGGGTGTGTTAACTCTGTGGGAGAACCGAAGCTTCTGGGTGGGTATGGGATGTCGGGGAGGATGTGTGCTTGAGGTTCTGTTCTCCTCCATACATCTCCCCGCGCCGCAATGCGGACAGCAGCCGGATGGGCAGGATTCGGGGTTTCTCACCTGGTCTGAAGGTATTGGCCAGTTGCAATCGCTGCGGGAGCAGAGAATCTCGAAAAAGGAGTCTTGTTGAGCGCGGAGGGGTTGACCAGGGCCACTGCGGTAGAGAGATCGGGTCAGGCACTTTGCATTCACACCGGCTCCGGCAAGGGGTGGGAGGTCGACTTACATCGTCGAGTGGTCGATTGCAGCGCCCGGCGGGAGAACATGTTGGCGGACATGGCTGCGGCGGATGGGTGGGTGGGTGGTGGGAGCAGTTGACCTCGTCGTCGAGTTGGGAATCGAGAGCTCAATGATGGAGAGGCCCTGCGACATTGAATTGCATCCGAAGAGTCGGATGTTCCCGCTTGGCGCAGGCACGTGACGGTGATTATCTTCACCTGCGCTGCAATTGGCCGGTGACCCGCAGAGCCAATGACAGACAAGTATATGTACCAAGGCTGAGAGGATGTCCAAGTCAGTGTTTTCATGTCTTCTCGCCTCTCACAATTAAGGCCAGACAGGCGCCTTACGTCGACGATGGTTCCAACAAGAGCAGATGGATGTGCCTATATGGCTACCATGGAGTCGACCACACGAGGGAACTTGAGAGCACGCGCGATAGTTCTCTGTTGTAGGTACAGTACCTTGCCTGAGCGCCCCATTTTCCCAATATCTCTTGGCGCCAGCCTCGTGATAGACGTAAGTTACGGCCTCACCTCATGTTCACCGGGTGCCCTCCCTTTCCATCCCAGCCCCATTAATCACGGTTATCATTTTAAAGTCCAGATTTCTCTTAACAAGGCCCCTGATATGGGAGATGTGATGGGTGAATGGGGTTGAGCGCTCAGTGGTGGAAGAAAGAGTTGGAAGGATGAGCAGGAGGGGTCCGCGTCGAGAGGGGAGGAGTCAATTCGAACGGTATATTTAATGTACCCTCGAGGGGACTCGGGAACTTCAAAAAACAAATCGTTCCTCCTTAACAGGGGTTGAACGTACAAATCTTGAAAGCCCGCAATCTTTGGAAACCAAATCTTTTTTTGCATTGTATCGAAGATCTCCCTTTTTTTTTTGTGGGGAGCGACGGCGACGTCGTTTGCTGTCTCGTGGGACGCAATGTGGGTGCAGCATACTTGGCTTAGCGATGACGACAACATTCACTAAAACGAGTCGGCGTTCCACGACTGTCACTAAAACTGCCCTGCCGGAATCTTAAGGTCAAGGAGATCTAGCTGTCGTTTTTGATGACAAAATGGAAGGCGAGATGGAGGTGGAGTGCAGAGGACACAGCAGTCACTCAGGGCTCAATCGCAGCCATTGTCCAAAGCACCGACAAGACCTCTTGGACTTGTGTTTCTGAGAATACCGGTACAATGCCTGGCATTCGTATTGGATGCAGTGTAGGCTCCCTCTCATGCAGTCATGCAGGAGATGCGGTGCGGCACTACCACGTCTCGGATTAACTGTTGCGGTGTTGTGGTGTTGTGTGTGTGCAGTTTCCAAACACCTACTTGTGAAGACATGTGAATCTTCACCTTCCTGCGCGCGCACCACCCAAAAACACACAAACACGTCTGCGTCTTCGTCTTCGTCTTCGATGCGCGCGCCCGTCTTCCTCATCTTTCTTTTCGCGCGACTACTCATCATTGTCAGTCTTCTTGTCGGCATTTCTGTCTGTTGCGGCCATGGAGCCCGACAATCTCACCGTCACCTTGCGGTACGCAAAGCCAAAGACGTGTATCTGCACCCCGACCGCGACCGATACCGTCGTCTCCCTCTGCCCCGAACACGGGAACATCGATCGTCTCAGTAATGAACCATCAGCGCCGCGGCGCAATCAGCCAAGAGTCATCAAGAAGCGTACTAGAGACGATGAAGACTCGGACTTTGTGCCTTCAACGCAACGAAGAAAGAGGAATCCGGCGCCGAGATCCAGGAAGCTACCAACAATCAGTCCACGACCTCATGCTCCTCCTCGTATTCCTCGTTCGATCCAACCCCGAGTAAAGAACACTTTGAACACCGAGATGGCCACAATGCGTGATAAGGTTGATCATCAGCTGAACATCGAGGATGTCTCAGATGGAGACAGCACGCTCCCAGACCCGCCCTCGGAGCCCGCGAGCCTGACCCAGATCGACTTTCTCTCGTCCAGCCTCGAAGTCCGCAAGATCATTTATCGCTACCTTCTTGTGCCATCCTCCAAGACCATTGTCTTCCCTTCCTCCGGCCAGCGTCATGCTTTTGGCGATGCGAACCCCGAGCTCCAGGCGGGCATTGTCGTTGCGAATCGTCAGGTATATAAGGAGGCTCGAAGCATCTTGTACGGCGAGAACAAATTTGTGGCGGAACATCCAACTCGGTTCTTTTTCCCGACTGGCATACAGGGGCTTCGTGCTAGGACCACGTCAATGATCAAACACCTTTCGTTGGAGAGATCGGGTTCGGCGGCGAGTCTCTGCATGGAATCATGCGAGACGATCGTCTTACCAATCTGGCGGATGATGACAATGTGCCCAGCGTTCATGAGTCTGAAGAAGCTCACCATCCGTCGACAAGTCACGCGGCCGGCCGATCTCGACTTTTTCGGGCTTCAGACACTCACCATCAGTCAGGGCAAGGAGGTCAATGGCACCAGATTGTACCGGAAGAAGGATTTGACAATGCAGGTGGTCGGGACGTTGGCATACCGAGCAGCGATGAGGAATTCGGCATTTTATGGGGTCGTGGTGGTTGAAGACGGCGACCATGAAGTGTCCACGCCTGCAGGCAGGATGATCAACAACGTGATCGAGATCTGTCTCGTGAGAAGCCCAGGAGTCGAGCTTGACGAGATTGCCCAGCACGAAGCCAAAGGAGAACTGCAGAAGGCCATCTTGGACGTGCTCTGGGAGGACAAAGAGGCAGAGGTTCATGGAGCCAGCGAGAGATTTGAGCATTTCGTGAGGAATTATGCGACCTGACTCTGAGACAATGCAGAGATTGTCATGTGGTCTGGATGCCATCGACTTGGGTGATTGACCGTTGGAAAGGACGTCGAGCGGGGGGCAGCTAGATGTGAATACGACAGACGAAGAAGCAAAGTGCGAGCTGTGAGGTAGGGAGATGGTGGCTATTCCATGGAGACCGCGATAATGAGAGCTGTTAGTACTGCAAGGAAGCAAGGAACTTCTGGCCAGCATCAGTCCCGAGTTTTGTGAATGATGATTGCGCATGATGGTATTGTATCATCGAGCACTGGAATCATCATATCATGTTTGCATTCAAGTTTGCATTCCAGGCCATTCCGAAGAATCCATTCCATCAAGATGTAGGAATTGCACGTCGTCTGGAATGCGAGTCGTAGCAGTAGTAGCAGGAGTAAAGGAGGAATTCGGCTGGGCGCGGGTATCGGCGGCGCGGTTGTCGTCGCTCTTGAGGCTTGAAGATTCTTCCCGCCGTCAAAAGCTGCACTGCACCTGTACGGTAGAGACGGCGAAGGAGAAGGAGAAGAGCGACAAGGAGAAACGCCAAATGGTTGCATCGGGTGTCAAGACGATCATCCGCAGCGGCTGGTACCTAAGGTACCTAGTAGGTTATTACTCGTGCCCGTGGATGAGAGACTAGAGCCTCCGGGTCGGAACAAGATCCGTGCATGACGAAAGGCGCAGACAGAGACTCGTGTCCATGCATCCATGTTTGTGGCAGGGCGCAACGGCAAGTTGAAGCAACCCACCGATACATCCTCGTCTCACCCACCTGATGACACCAGCACGAGTAGAGTACTTGTACCTGACTAGTACTCGCAGTCCTCGTTCATCATGAACGATCTGCTGTCTGGGGCAAGGATAGGGACCTCGTTCTCGCCCGATTAGACTTTCAGACACTCAGAAGTCCCAGGGCGCGGCTTGTCATTCATTCCGGCGTCTCTCGCTTCTTACCTTATCTTGCCACCGCCCTGTCGTCTCCCCCCTCCCCTCTTCCGTCTTCCGCCTCGGATAGAGAGAATAAAGCCGAACACGCGGACACATAACACATAACGTCCTCAGAATCCCGCTTTTACTCCAGTCCCGGCTTATGGTATTGCTGATATATAGAGCAAAGAACCTTGGCAAGCACTTGAACGGCCATACTACAGTACATACCCGGAGCTGCTGACCAGAGCGGGACATCAGCCTCATCCAAGGTGCCGATCGAGCGACAACTGGATACAAACTCGGCACCTACCGAACTGTGGAGGAAGAAGGAACAAGATGCTTGTCCAGACGATGGTCTCTCGCCCACCGCCACCGGAGCTCCATTTCAATGCACACATCTCATCACCGCCGGCTGTGCAATTACGAGAGCGACCAAGTCGACTGTCGAGCACAGCAGCGTCAACGTCAACATCAACATCAATAGCTGCAAAGGCTCTCCCGCCCTTTACCATCCGCCGGGCCACCATCCACGATGCGCCTGCCATCGCCCAGCTCGGTGCCACCGTCTTCTCCGCCACCTTTGGCTTTTCCATCCCGACGCCCGACCTGAACACATACCTCGACGAGGCATACAGCATCCAAGCCGTTGAAGCCGACATCTCCTCCCCAAGCAAAGAGATTCTCGTCGCATGTGCGCCCTCGACCACCACCGGCGCAGACTCCCGAGTCATCGGCTTCGCCCAGCTGACCGAAAACACCTCGGACCCCTGCATCGACGACATCGACGGCCTGATCGAACTCCAACGGCTCTACGTGTCGGAGGACTTCCACGGCTCTGGCGTCGGACGAGCCCTGACCGCGCGCATCGAGGCCGCCGCCCGGTCCAAGGGTTCGCGCGTGCTCTGGCTCGGCGTGTGGGAGGGCAACTTCCGCGCCCAGAGGGTCTATGAGACCATGGGCTTTTCGCGCGTAGGCGAGCACGAGTTCAAGATGGGCACATGCATCCAAACCGACTGGATCATGTGCAAGGATTTGTGAGCGGCGGGTGGAGAGCTGATGAATCGATCACGATCAAGACAGGTGTTATAGGCAGGTTTTCAACGGGGGCCATGGGAGTTTTGGTGGAAAGGGACTGATCAGGACATAGGGACTGTGACTGAGATTGCTCCCTTCTTTTTTTTTTTGAATAAAAGCTTGCTCTGCAAGTCGGAAACGAATTTCAACGAATTTGAACATATCTTCTTTCTTGTGTGTTGTTTGTATGTAACCTTGAATATGAAACCCGCGTAGATTCATGGGGAGTAGAACAGTACGGGCGATTAACGACAGGTCAGAAAGTATCTCTCTCTTCTGGGACTCCGTTGCACCATCAGACGGGCGAGAGCAAGAATTGCCCCCTCCCAATTGACCAGGAACCGCCTTCCATGCCATGGCCCAAAGGAAAAACCTTTGAGCCGGTCGTGGAAATGCGAGCCGCCAAGCTGGAGTCCATGGTTGAGAAGAAAAGAGAGGAAGAAGAAGGACGAGATGGCGGGACAAAGACGAAATGCTGGCTGTGTGGGTGGTGGGCGACCAATGGGGCAGGTTTCCCGAGGTCAGCTCAGCCTTGTCATCATTCAGCCTTGGGGTTCAGCCTCGTCAGTCTCAGCCTCGTCATCTTGATATACCATTGAAGTACGTACCAGCAAATGAAGTACTGCACAATAAATAGCTGGATGGAAATCTCTCTGTGGACTTGAAGAGATGTCAACATCGTCCATTCACCTACCTCAGCCAGTAGTACGTAGTAACAGCGCAGCCCAGTCACGCTCTTCGATCTGCCCGTGACTACCTGTCCGGAGACCAGTGCCTCACCTCTCTTCACCGCAAATTAAATCGAGGTTATGAATTAAATTCCCAGAATTCTCTCCAACAAACGCCCATAGGAAGATGCTCGCACGGAGCACACTACCACTCAGTGGTATTAGGGAGCAATTGTGCTTCTTCGAGACAGCCTACGCAATCGAAGCTGATCGAAGGTCGACCCCGGACCTTCTCTGATCAGCCGGGATTTGTTGTGGTTCGGTTGGTTGGGCCTCTCTGACTGCTCTCTCTGTGCGATGGAACAGTAGGCAGGTCTCACAGTCAGACACCAGGTGCTTGCTCGCTTACACCTCCTGGCCAGCAATGGTCGGGTTGTGGAGCCACCTGGAGTCAAGGAGAGGTATACTAGTAGCAACCAGCTTAACTTTTTGTCTCTTCAACCTTTGATGAATGGGGTTCATCCCTGGATGGGGTTGTCTTTTCTTTTTTTGTGCTGGTACTTGTAGAAGAGCTTTGTGGGGGTGTGGCAGTCGTTTTCCTCGTAAGTCATGATTCGTGAGTTCACTCTGCGGTAGTCTGATAGTGAAGAACATCCTCGTCGCACTTGATCCACCGTCCTCAGCGCAAAGATCTCCCAATATCACATAAGCCTCGTTGCCATCTATCGTTCCATCTCACAGCTCGTCATCCTGTCGACTGTCACCAACCCATACTCATTTGCTCTTCGCGTCCTTCTCTGCATCCTGCTCTGTTTTCTTTTTGGCCTCCTCAGCTGATGCTTCCGTTCCATCTTCCTCCCCTTCTTCATCTGATTTGGGGACGTCAACGCCCGCCACGGAGCCTCGCCAAAGGAAGTACCCAATGGCAATAGCGCTCAGCACGAAGAGGACCCGGACGATGTATCCCGTGATTCGACCATACCGGAGCACCCAGCTGGCCAGCCACTGCATCGCCGGTGTGACCAGCTGCTCCCGTTCCCTTTCCAGGTCCGGATTGACACTGAAGATCAAGCCCAGTAAGGCAATGAGGATCAGAACCAGCGTCACCACGGTCACCACTTGGATATAGGCGAGGAGGACGGCAATATTCTTGGTCGTCTGGAGGACTTCAAAGCCGGCCGCCACCAACGGCGTTACCTGGTCGAACGCCGCATTGATTTGTTTCGAGTATGGGAGGCCCATGCTGGGTCAATGTATGTGCAGGGATAAGTAGATAATATCGAGAATACAAGGCGAATTATACACAACTTGCGACGAACCAACGTCCGTTATTGAAATGAAATGATGAATCACATTGCGAGGGTCTTTCGAGCAAACATCCCGGCAGAACAAGTTGATGAAGTGATGTGCTCCAAACTGGGCTAAGCATACGACGAGGGGGTTGAGATGCAGGATTCTGGGTGATGTCATGGGCGAGGGATCTGTCTGTCAGCCTGTTCAGTGTTCAGAGCCTGCTCGGGGGGCGGTAAGCCCTACAAGGCTTAAGCCGACCACCGCAGCCTGGCTCCTTGGTGGCGCGTGCTGCCTAGAAGTGCTGGATCTCCGGGCGCGGAGGTGGGTAACGACTGATTGGCTGTCCGCTCCACGGTCTTTCGTGAGCGCAGTTTCAAGTTCAAGTTTCTCCAACCGTGTTCAGTTCCTCCATCCGACTTCGATATACACACGTAACCCGCAACTCGGTCAACGCTCTCTCTTCATTATGCATTGAGCGTCACGCATCACGGTCTCTGCGTCTCGACTGTCTCCATCTCCGGCGTCATTGGCTCTGTCTGTCCTCCCCCTCAGACCCTCACCCAACCCAAGATGCATTCCGCGTTGAATCGGTTACAAGTAGCCTTCGGCTTCTTCACCAGCTGCGCCTTTACCCTCGCCTGCATCGTCGCCCTCCTCGCCGTAATCCCAGTTCCTGCTCCAGCAAGTTCGCCTACCGCCTCTATATCGGTCCGAAATATTCAGATCGTCAAAGGCCGACCTCACTACTATTCACCCAGACGGGAGGAATATGCCCAAGTCCGCTTCGATCTCGACGCTGACCTCTCGAGTTTGTTTACCTGGAACACCAAACAGCTGTTTGTCTATGTGACAGCAAACTATCCCAGCGCAAAGGATGGAAATGGTGGGACGTCCGAGGCTGTCATTTGGGATACGATCATTCCTGCAACATCAACTCCATATTCGTGGCAGAGCTTGAAGCAGGCTTATTTCCCCGACAAGAAAAAGTCGAAATGGCAGAGCAAGAAGGACGCCAAAGCCAAAAAGGCGAAGACCACCGATCTTGTGAAGCCGGGGGTCATCTCGCTGAAGAACCAGAAGCCAAAATATCACATCACCGATCCCAGCGGAGTGGTCAGTGAAAGAACCAATGCTACTTTGCAGCTGAGCTGGAATATTCAGCCTTGGGTGGGCGCATTGGTATGGGACAAGGGCTTCCTGGGTGAGCGCGTCGGTAAATGGGGAGCTGGAGCAGCAGGCAAGAGCGACGTTTTCCAGTTCCCGCCGTTGAAGGGAGCGAAGACCGACGCTGTTAAAGACCCAGAAGGCCCGAAGATTCCAAAGGCTGGAGCAGCATCTCCGGTCATCGAAATATAGATGGCGCCCGAGTTAGAATCATGCAATTTTCTCCCTGTTCCGAAGAGTCGAGCAACTTCCTTTCCTGCGCGCAGGCCCTGTTCTCGGAGCTGCGATGTTTCCAATGCCAAATCGTTGCACTGAGAGGAGTCACTCCGGTGATCCAGAAATCATGGGATGGTCGCCTGCTGACACAGGTTCTCGGCCAGATGGTTGTCCCGCATCGAATGCAACAAAATACGCCGATCTGGGGACACGAATAGTTCGTCCGTGGTCGTGCGACTGACGCTGGGTCCTTGATTCCCATGTTAAAACATCTGGTTGGGCGGCATTCCGCGCAGTGCGCAGGGGAGATATCGAGAATCCACGATGCCCATCAATTGTTGATCCACTTCACAAGCTGGGAAGGTGCCCAGCCCATCACAGACTCATTGCGCTGATTACCTACGCAGCCTCTTAAGACCTTTAAGGTTCTCCAGAGTCTTGACTCCTAAGTCCATACAAAACGCACCAATCGGACGTCACGATCTCTCAACCGAGATCTCGAATACGACACAGGGTTTAGTCGTCGGCTTCAGGCCTTTCTTGGTGCCGGCCTGAATTGCAGGAGAGATGTTCATATTTAAAGATGGGGAAAGTGCTCATGATTCCTGAGACTGACAGTATACCACAGCCCAAATCTGACAACATCTTCGCTTCCCAACCCTGCCAAAACCCCGCAATATTTCTTCATCCAGCACCATGTCGCTTAAATACATCAACAAACTTCAGGGCAAGCGTGTCCTTGTCGTCGGAGGCACCTCAGGCATCGGGTTCGCTACTGCCGAAGCAGCAGTGGAGTATGGCGCAATCGTCGTTGTGGCCAGCTCCTCGCAAGCAAAGGTCAGCCGGGCAGTTGAGAGAATTCAAACGACATACCCCGACGCTGGGGATCGAATCCGCGGCAAGACCGTGGACTTGAGGTCTGAGGCCCTGGAAGACCAGCTCGTGGCTCTCTTCGACTTTGCGACCGAGAACGGCAAGCATAAGCTTGACCATGTCGCCGACACGGCCGGGGATTCTTTTGCGACAGCCCCTCTGGCAGAAATGACACTAGAGACGATTTCAGGTGCCTACCAGGTCAGACTCCTCGGTTCAATGATGCTAGCGAAGATAGCGATGCGATACTTGAACTCTAGTCCCGCAGCGTCATTCACGGTCACCAGCGGTGTGCTTGACTTGAAGCCAATTCCCGGCTTTGCAGCGATGGGCGCCGTTGGAGCGGCAAAGAGGGGACTGACACGTGCTTTGGCCGTTGAGATGAAACCGGTCCGAGTCAACTGTGTGTGTCCTGGCGCGATCAAGACAGAGCTTTTCGACCAATTTGGAGGTCCGGAACAAGTGGCGCAGGTCGTGGAGAGGTTCAAGGCCAAGACGCTGACCAACACCATTGGGACCCCTGAGGACGTGGCCGAGTGCTACATCTCGGTGATGAAGAACAACTTCATCGCAGGCTCCGAGATCTTTTCGGATGGAGGGTTCTTCCTGGTTTGAGCGAGATGGTGAAGGGTGGGTGGTGTTACCAGGGAGGAGGACGCCATAGGAAATCGCAATCACAACGCAACAACATATCTGACATCGCCTCTGGATCTTGCATATGTTCTCTGGGTTCCCATCTGCCGCACTTGCAACGAGTGAGGATGTACATGGAGTGCTCCGGTGCGATGGACTGGGCAGCTTGTTGATTCTCTTCCTTTTTGGGAAGTGAATGGCGCCGCCCTGTTTATCACTGACCACGTGACCAGGGAGCACCTTGGCAAATCTTGAACCAATCAGCGAGTTTCTCCTCCAAATCTCGCTCTTTCAACTTTCAGCTTCCTCACCTTTCACGAAGAATGCGCATTATTGCAGAATCTGACTACATGCCATCCAAGCTCCTCGTATTCCCACGATCCACGTCTCACCGTGCAGTTGAGATTGAATAATAAAATGATGTCGACATCGCTTGGCTTTGAGTCTTTGCATTGTCTCGTCGCGAAGCTTGCGCCCAATCTAGGCCGTCGATGGGTCTCGAAGCCCCCCAATAGCGCAATGGGTCATTTTGCTGCACGATGGCGACATCTCTCAACATCTTCATTTGATATCCAAAATTCTGCGCGCCATGTTCCTTCTGGATTGTTGGCCGTAATATAAAAGGTACGTGATAATTCTGACATGCACTGGTAAGTTCGTTTTCTCCTTGCTCCTCCCCTGTCTTCTCTTTTTGGTGGTTGTGTCAACAGCCTCGTCATCATCGCTGCATCCTTCTTCTCTCTTTCCAGCATTGGAAAAAAGAAGGCGCGTGTCTTGGTAGGATCCTGCGACGGGAAGGGACCACTACCACCACGATGGCAGATTTCAAACAGGCCGGCCATGAAGAGGCTGGCTCGCAGCGCTTGTCGGTCCACAACGCCACCGACTTACAAGCTATTGATCCTCATAGCGGTGTCAAGCGTGGACTCAAGAACAGGCATCTCAGTATGATGGCTCTGGCGGGCATCATCGGTCCTGGTTTGCTCATTGGTTCGGGAGGTGAGTGACATCCAACGTCTCCTCGACAAAAATTCAACCATCAACCACAAACTCACACAACATCTTGAAGGCGCTCTCGCCAATGGCGGTCCTGCGGCTCTCCTCATCGGGTTCGGTCTCATCGGTATCATCGCCTTCAGCATCATGCAATCGCTTGGAGAAATGACGACGCTGTACCCCAGCAGTGGAGCATTTATCAGCCTCGCAGACCGATTTGTCGACCCAGCCTTTGCTTTCATCCAAGGCTGGAACTACTTTGTGATCTGGGCAGCCGTCCTGGCAAACGAATACAACGTGCTGTCGTCGATCTTCGTCTTCTGGAGCGACAAAGTTCCCCTCTGGGGGTATTTCTTGATTTTTTGGTTCGCCTTCCTCGGCTTTCAGATGCTTGGTGTTACGACCTTTGGAGAAGCTGAGTTCTGGCTAGCTCTTACCAAGCTAGTGGGTCTTACGGCATTCTTTCTGTTCTCCTTGATCTACGCCGCCGGTGGTGTCAAAGGCCAACCAGCCATAGGCTTCAGATACTGGCACGACCCAGGGGCTTTCACGCATGGATTCCGAGGAGTCGCATCAGTCTTTGCCTTTGCTGCCACGTTCTACGCAGGAGTCGAGTCTGTCGCTGTTGCTGCCACTGAGACAAGGAATCCCAGCCTCGCCGTCCCCAGGGCCATTCGACAGACCATGTTTAGGATTCTGTACATATATATGGGGGCTGCCTTCTTCTTCGGACTTACCTGTCCCGCAAACTCCCCGTCTCTGCTTAATGGCAAGTCCCGGGCTCTCAAATCGCCCATGACTATCGCTATTCAAAACGCCGGCTGGGAAGGGGGCGTCCATTTGGTCAACGCCTTTATTCTTGTGACCTGTCTCTCGGCCATCAACAGCTCCATATACATCGGCTCGCGCACCATCCTCTTCATGGCGCAGGAGCGGAAGGCGCCTCGATTTCTCGGGTACACTGACTCTCGCGGCGTACCGGTTTTTGCAATCATCTTTACCAATCTGTTCGGTGCGCTTGCGATGATGAATGTCGCGACAGGCGCAGGCAAAGCATACGGATACATCGTGAACCTATCCGGCGTCAGCACCTTCATCGTCTGGGGGGCCATTTCCTTCACCCAGATCCGCTTCCGCTCGGCGTGGGCCGCTCAAGGGCGAAGCGAAAGCGAACTGCCGTTCAAGTCCATGTTGTACCCTTGGAATGCGTACTTCGGAGTGGCAGCCAACATCTTTCTGGCCCTTGTGCAGGGCTGGACCACGCTGAGCCCCTTTGATGCCGGCAACTTCGTCGACGCTTATATTCTGCTACCTCTGTTCCTCATTGGCTACTTCGGATACAAATTCATCTTCAAGACGCGATACTGGCGTGCGCACGAGATCGATCTGGATGTGGGCAGGAGGAAAGACATCGACGCCGTGGATGAGGGTCTAGATGAGAGTAGGGAGGACTTTGCGCCTTCTGCGGCGAAGAAGCCGCTCTGGAAGCGCATAACTCAGAATATGTGAGGAATGAATAGAGTCAGAATATTGTGGTTGCCAATCGGGATACATAAGTTGTGGAAGTCCATCTTGTCTATGGAAGACGCTCCTGAGCTAATACCCTTGATACTGTCAATGAAGCTGGTTTCCTCCCTGATCGGAAGCCTCGTCAGAGCCTCGTCGAGAAGGGCGTCCCCTCCCGATCTGGACTAGTCGAAGTGGAAATAAGCAGAACTTAAGCTTAAATCAGTCCCCACAGACAAAAGCGGCGAGATTGCCAAGATTTCACCGGCAGCTGCAAGGCAATGTGGCCCCTGGCTGCTATTACGACGTACGAATGTGCATGCCATTCCACGAGTCTTGAACTTTTCCCCCTTTACTGCAATCAGCAACATCTGGGCATCGCGAGTCATTATTGTCCTTAGACGACAAGTTGGCACTGCAAGCTCCTAATTGATTGATTGTCAACCCAACGAACCCGTCGAACCCTCCCTCCGCCCTCTCTCCTTAACATCTAGACGACATGCGGCCGCTTTCGATCTTATGTGGCCTGTTGGCCGTGGCCATCTCCGGGGTGCACAGCACGGCATTGACCTACAAACTCGGGGCCAACGAGAAAGCCTGCTTCTTCACCACTGTCGAGCGGCAAAATGCTAAAGTTGCATTCTACTTTGCGGTACGCGCGCCCATCGAGCCCGCGAAAATAACATAAAAAGAGCAGGCCACTGACACCAACTGCTCGCAGGTCCAATCGGGCGGCTCCTTCGACGTCGACTACGAGGTGGTAGGACCGAATGACAAGAAGGTCATGGAGGGCCAGAAAGAAAGACAGGGAGACTTCGTCTTCACCGCGCAGACCTCGGGCGAGTACCGGTTCTGCTTCAACAATGAGATGTCGACATTCGCGGACAAGATGGTGGACTTTGAGATTGCGGTGCGTCTTTACGAGGCATCATGAAGGAGAGAAGACACATTAGCTGACACGTTGGGGTTCGCAAACACCAGGTCGAAGACGAATCCAAATCTGCACTCCTCCCCCAGAAGGCCGGCTCATCGCCCGAGCAGACGACGGCACTGGAAGACATGATCTTCAAGGTCAGCAGCCAGATGAGCACGATCAGCCGGATGCAAAAGTATTTCCGCACCCGCGAGAACCGCAACTTCAGCACGGTCAGGAGCACGGAACAGAGGATCTTCAACTTCAGTCTGATCGAGGTGATTATGATGGTGGGCATGGCTGGGTTGCAGGTCCTCGTGGTGCGGTTCTTCTTCCAGGGAGCCCGGAAAGGTATGTGTTTTTGGTCCACGATCCGTGTCTACGGTTGAAAATGGGATGGAAAGACTAACGACTTTCGAAAAAATAGGATACGTATGAGCGTCCACTTCTCCGCGCATGGGTGGCGTCCTATGTGATAGCTGTTGAGGGCTTCATCGTGTGAATTCAACGCGACCCACCCCTTGGACTGGATCGCCAAAAAGTATTGAAGAGCTGGACTCCTCGAATGAGAAGCGTCGTTTGTACGATATACTGGCCCGGCTGGTCAAGCCAACCGGGGTTAACGGGAGGTCGCTGGATGCCTGGCCACGAGAGAGGACAACGAATGCTCGACGTTTCAAGTCCTGCATCAACGCAGCAGCCATCTTTTGGCTAATGGCACTCTCGAGCAGCGACTTGCAAACAGAGAACGGCTGAGAAGTTGTGGATCTTGTGATGTTCGCCAATTGAAGTCGATATCAGACATGTCTCTGTATTATAGCGCCACAAGATACATGGACAATCTCAAACGATGCCTCTGTATCCCAAACCTCTTGATCTATGACCTCCTTTTCTTATCTTTCTTAAAGTCTCCCTGCTTCTTCCCATTGTCCCGGCCCAAGCAACCAGCCCACCCCGTCGACAGCATTCTTCATCCTAACCCTCGCCATCTCGATGTCCGGCATGACGGCCCAGAAACAACGACCCCATCCGGAATAGAGGTCCATCCGCGTAGGCACACGCCATTCCTCGCGCAGTAGGCGTTCGTAGATCAGACTGTCGTCGCGGGCAACGTCCATGCCGCAGACTTGGAAGTAGGCGGGAGGGAGGACGGCGTCCGTGTGGCTGTGGCTGTGGCTGTGGCCGTTCTTGATGGAGTCAGTCTTTTCGTCGAGAGGTTCGTGCAAGTCGGAGAAGTTCGCCCAAATTCTGGACTCCGAGTCCAAATGTTCGTGGAAGGTGCTGTCAAAGAGGTCCGCGTCTGCCAGCGCATTGTTGTCGGCGTCGAGGAAGGGCGCCGTCCCGTTCTGCTCCCGCGAGAGGTACCGACGCACATACGCGCTCGGGACCTTCTGGGGAGAAATGAAGGTGCCCGCGCACAGCAGCTGACCCGTCAGCGGCGGGTACAAATTCTGATCGCGGGCGAGGTGCGCGAGCGACGCAGCGATGGTAGCGCCCGAGGCCTCGCCGCCGACGATGAAGCCGATGCGTGGGTCGACGCAGCGCGGTAGGATGGCGCTGTTGGACTTGCGGCTTTCGCGTAGGGTCCAACGCAGTGTCTCCCACGCGTCGTCGATGATGGAGGATGAGGGTGGAGCTGCCAGCCGGTACGAGGGGCATACGACGACTGCGCCGTGAGCCCGCGCGAGCTCTCTTGCCAGCGGGATCGTCCGCTCGGGATGGCCTCCGCCGTGGAAGAGCACCACCAGCGGCCGAGCGGATGTTGAGACGGCCAGGTCCGCTGTGCGATGGCACACCAGCACGCGCGCGGCCCAGTCGTCAAGGAGCGGGATCGACCATTCCGTCTCTGTGATGTCCGGTGGGCGCGAATCTGCCAGTTGTTTCTGAAATCGTGCCAGGCTCTCTGCGGACGATCCGCGCTGGGTTTCCTCCAAAGTGCCCAACGTGTAGCTTGATCCCGGCCGAAGCTGGTGGTTGGAGTTGGAATGTAGCGCCGCGGCGAAGGCTGGGGCGATGTGGCCCGTCGCGAGGATCTCTTCGATTGTTCTGGGCGGGATGGATGGCATTGTGTCGAGATGCTGGCGGCAAGAAACAGGCTTTGCTGTGTCTGAGAGAGTAAGACGTGTGTGGTATGTGAATGGTGAACTGGTCAGGTTCAAAGATACAGGCGTATCTCCCCTTGCTTGGGCGTAGCGGACTGAAGCGTTGAAGACGTCCAGGCCTTCTCGTTCCAATAACGAACGACTCTCAAAGGACGGAGAGCGAAAGTATCGAACGAACGAAAGAATCAGTCGAATCTCCCAGCCTGATAGACGAGTAGGTAATAGAGCTTGACACGACAATTGGCCCTTCTCTCATCCGCCCCCAGTCATCAAATAGATGTTGGACACGGCAACGCGCCGGACTTCCGACCCAGTCTTTCAGTCCGTCCGTCAATCGGTCGGTCAGAGAGTCCAGTGTTGTATGCCTCACCGCCAGCCAGGCTCATTGAAAGCAGAGCGGCCCGGCCCAGCCCAGCCCAGTTGCAGACGCAAGATCCAGATGCGGTCGGCCACTCGATTTGATTTGTTCCGCCCCCAAAAGTGAATGGGCCCTCAGGGATGAGTGGAATTGAGCACGATCCTATCTGGCAGATAATCCGCGACCCGATGTGTGCCGCTGTGGGGGAGGAAGGAATGGAATGAGAGGGGAGGGAAGGAAGGGAGGATGTCGTGTTAAATTCCATGTTCATTGTTAGTAGATGGCCCTTCTCGCACTGGAGGCGGCCCTGGAAACAGCCCATGGAAGTTGGAACCTTTGCTTGCTTCGGTAAGATGGAAGATTGAATAAGGATGCAATGGTTCCCTTGACGCTTGAGTAAGGTGCTGACGGAGTTTGATTTCATGGGGTCTGGACTGAATCCTTGCTTACTTGAACCTTGGTGGTGAGCACATACCTCGCACATTGGTGTCCTTCATGATACAAGGACAAGGACAAGTAGCTGCTGCGGCTGAGGTGCCTTGACCTTGGCGGGCTCGTGTCATTCAGCTTCAGCTTCAGAACGACTACTTCATCGAGATACGAGGGCATGGTCCCTTCTTTTTAACATACATATTGTTCGGGATCCCACCGTTCGGCAGGAGAGTTGCCGGGGCGGTGAGTCCAACTTCTTCTCATGGTGAGAGTGTCGCGTTTCGTCTGACGAGGCTTCGGAATTCGGAATTACTGATTCGCCGAGGTGGAGACAAGGCTGAGTTTCCAACATCCGGGGACTCTTTAACTACAAATCTTACCTGAAGGTACTTGTGAACTCAAACCCTTCCCCAAAGTCAAACCAGGTGCCTTGAATCATCACCACCATGGCCCCTTCCATCCTCATCATACTCCAAGGACTCGCTCGACGAATAGCCAGTCCACAGAGACACATAATGCGCAGAAACGGACCGAGATAAGCCAGAAGAAACATGTGAGTCGCTGCATTCGATCATCTCCCGCCCAGATTGCGTGATTCAGATGCAAGCGAGGTCCAGCCACGGAGAGAGAGAACGAGTGAGAGTGATTGCTCCTCTGCATCTCAAATGTCGACATCGTCGAACCTCGCTTGAGAGTATATTTTCTTTCCTGTTTTTTTATTCTTGCACCCTTGCTCTCACGTTCCACCATATCTTTCTAGGGATCTTCAAAGATGGGCTCGATTGCTGAACCTGCTACTGCCGGCACACTGGCCGATGGCCATTATCCCACCCCATTGACGAAGTCAGGAGCACTGGACAAATTCGAAGCGGAAGATTTGACTCCAGTCATTGGACGCGAGTTTCTCAATGTCAATATCGTTGACGACCTGTTGAACGCATCGGATGCCGATGCTCTGCTGCGCGACCTCGCCATCACCAGTAAGTGGGACATCCTGCAGCTGATGATTGCGTAACAGAACCAATATTGTTTTCTATAGTCAGCGAGCGCGGCGTCGTCTTCTTCCGCAAGCAAGACAACCTCACCGACGACTTGCAGAAGAAATTCATCCAGCGCCTGGGCGAACTGACGGGCAAACCGTCCACGTCGACGCTACACATCCACCCGATCATTAATGGGTCTGGCGCCTCTGGCGAGTTCGGGCACGATCCACAGATCAGCGTCATCTCCTCGATCAGCCGCAAGAAATTATTCACCGACAAATCCCAGGTGCCAAACACGCGCAAGTACGACGCCGCCCAGTGGCACAGTGACATCCAATTCGAACCCGCCCCGGCCGATTACACCAGCTTGCGTCTGGTCGAGCTCCCCAAGACCGGAGGCGACACGCTGTGGGCTTCTGGGTATGAGATCTACGACCGCTTCAGCCGACCGTGGCAGAAATTCCTCGAGGGTCTGACGGCGACTTTCGTGGGCGAGGGCTTCATCAAGGCGGCCGACGCCGGCCTCGCCACCCTCTACACCGAGCAGCGCGGGTCGCCGTTGAACGTCGGCGGAAAGTTAACCGCCGTGCACCCCGTCGTCCGCACCAACCCGGTCACGGGCTGGAAGAGTGTCTTCGCCCTCGGTCCTTTCCCCAGGTCCATCAATGATTTGACCCCCGAGGAGAGTGACGACCTGCTGAAGAAGCTGCGCGAAGTCATCATCCACAACCACGACTTGCAGGTGCGATTCAAGTGGCGCAATCGCAATGATATCGGTGAGTTTTGCTCTGGGCGTGTTCCTATCGACATCTGTTGAACCTGACACTGACTACCCGGGGACAAAGCCATCTGGGACAACCGTAGCGCCTTCCACAGCGCGACTTTCGACTATGACGGTCTAGGCGAGCGCTTTGGCAATCGAGCCGTCGGGATCGGCGAGGTTCCCTTCTTCGACCCGAATAGCAAGTCGAGAACTGAGGCTCTTCGCGCAGCCGCGGCGTGATCTTTTTTGCTTGTATAGAGAAAGCAAAATTTCATCTGAGAACTTTCCCTTCAGATGAAGCAAGAGACCTTCTGGCATGGACCTAAACATAGTGTTGCGAAGAAAAACCCAGAGGGCTCGTGGACAATAGGTCCAAACTATATACATGAATACATTGACACTCACTTCCCTCCAATCCACCTCCACAATCGCAAGCAGATCGTGGACACGGACGAATGAATGCTCTCTCACGCTTGGCTGTGTTGCAAGATGTCGCAGCAAGGCAGATTCATCCAGCTTTGCAGCTGTTGGGGATCTGGCAACGAACTGGTGTGTTGAATGAAAGTCTTCCTCTTTCTGCTTGAGGTCAGCATGCAAGGCTGAACCCCTGTTTCACCAGCCTCGTTACAGGTACTGTCCACTGGATGCAAGCGACATAATGATCAGTAGGGTTCTGAGGCAATTCATCGTGCATTGTATGTGTATTGTATACAGACAGGCAAACCCTGGTCTACCCATCGGTATCAACGATTCTTCCTACTTCCAAAATCTCACACATTCATTCCATTCACCACTCAATTCTTGTGACAGTTTCCCCAGCCGCTACTTCAAGTTCCTCTTGCTGCTGATTCTCGGGAGAGAGAGATTGCTTGCTGCCAGCTATGTAGGCGTCGAGGCAAAAGCAAGTTGATTCAAGAAGCGGCCATCTCGCGTGCGCTGCGAGATTTTCTTTTCGGAGCCGGCATCGGGCACGAGCATGGCGCACGCCCTCTGTATTGCACTATGCCGTAAGGATGTTGCGTATCGGCTCGAACAGATCTGTTAACCTTCGTCAAAGGGAAATGGAGGAGCCCTGAGCCGGGTTACCGGATAAACATGCCCTCAGCTCTGCCCCAGAAATTTCTTGCCTTGTTGACGTGATCCAGGCCGAGCATCTCATCACCATCTTGGATAAGATCCACGACCACGTCGGTGTCTTCCAGGTAACGTGGTTTTGCGTATAGAGTCCTCGACACCAGAGCAAATTTGATCTGTTGCAGAAGCTTGCCTTTGATCCCGGTCCTCTTGCTGATCCGCTCTTTGGTATCTTGAAGTGCTTCACCAGGCTTGAGCATGAACTTGAATGGGACCCCATGGGGCTTAGTGGACTCCTTGTCGAAGTGATAACAGTAGATAAATCTGTCGTCATCGGAGGCGTTCAATTCTTCATCAGGGATCTTCTCTGCGTAGAGTGTCGTGAACTCATTAACCCCAACGACGTTGAAATCCTCGATTAGCTCCTTGTGGATTTTCCCGCCGTGGACTTCGAGGACTCGGATATTCTGAGCAGTCTGCTCGTCCAAGTTCAGCTTCTTGGCGATGCCGGCGACCACGTCCCCAACAATACCGGTCTTAGCGACGAGGATTTCCAGAGGTTCCTGTATTCGTTAGAAGGCCCGTCACACATAGTCCCAGAAAACTCACCTCTTTGCTAATACCGTCGGTGAGCCAGATCACCTTCATGATCTTCTTGGTCTCATAGTCGGCAAGACTTGTTTCAAGGACCTCGTAATACAGCGCGTCGCTACGATGCGTAGCATACCCACCGTAGGAGGAAAACTGGGACTGCAAAATTTGCTGTAGATTGTGGTTCATGCCACGTTTGATCCACATTTTGATCTTGTTGTTGGTCGCGCTGATCGTGGCAAAGCGGATATGCGTCGGATCGACCTTGAGGTGGTCACCGACTTTCGCCGAGAACTGCTCATAGGTCATCTTCTTGCTGAGGCTCAACACAAACGCTTCGCCCTCCGTGCCCTGTTTGGGATAAAAGCTGACAGGTATTCTGTTGAGCAGATAATCGTAGTATTGGCGCGCGTCCATGTGTGTGACGCTAGCTGGATCAAGTTCGGGGAGGTTTTGCTGGAAGCAGATGATGTCGCCATCTTGGATCTCGGCTTGCTGGAAGGTCTGCTTAGGCTTCATGGCTTCAATCATGGAGAATTTGATCTCCTCGAAGAGAAGAATCGACGTTGTGGGGTCCCACTGCATGATTTTGTTGATCTGGGGCGCAATTTCTGACACCTTGTCCAGCTTCCGGACGTAGACATGGCCAACACCAGTCAAGGACTGTTCTTTGACATCGAAATATTTGAGGAAAACCAGGATCGGCACATTGCCACTGACAGCTTGGGCAGGATCTGGGATCTGGGCCTTGCCATCCTCACCCTGAGTGCCATTTTCGGCCCATAGGTAGAACGGACGCCCCCGGGAGCCGTATTTATTCATGGCTTCCTCCATGGTGATGTCGACATCTCGTATCGGTTGATCTGGGCGATTTGTTTTATTCTGTCTGCCCACCATAACCCAAAATCTGACCTGATCATGTTCAAGCCCAAGCTGTTCGGCAACGGTGGCGGCAAACTCGCTCACTTTCGTCGTGCGTAGAATTCGATGAACCTGAGCGCTTGCGGGGTCCGTCTGCTCGAGCTCATAACTCGTCAAGTCGAACCCATGGTGGGCCTGAAAGGTCTTTTCCGTTATTAAGCCGACATTCATGTAAAGGTGTGCTTCTTCGCGCTCCTTCTTCTTTCGCGCAAGCTCTGCCTGCTCCTCGGCAATCTTGGATTCAATGTGAGGGGGAAAGTCGGTTTCTTCGATGGGGAATATGACCTCGTCCAGCCTGCTTTTCCGGATGTAGACCAACATGTACGCGTTCATGGAGCGCTTGGTCGAGTAGCCACGCATGTATGGCTGTCGCTGCCCGGGTCCTCCGTTAGCCACATTGGCATATTCTCCTCCGTAATTCTCCTCGAGGACCTCTTTCATGGTTGAGCGTGTGACCCTGTCGTCATCGAACTTGTAAAAATGGCCGTCCTTTGTCGGCTTGAGGAATGCATAGTAATGGCCAGCATTGAAATCACCGCTGTGAACCAGCACGCCGTGCAACTGGTACGTCCACGGCTCGGAGGAAGCGACTTTGGCGTCGTCGGAAAGATAGAGAGAGGCATCAAATTCATCGGGAAATTCGTGTCGGTCATTCACCTTCATCATGGCGTCTCGGTTGATGTCGTATTCGAATCGCTTGAGCTGGAGATGTAGCACCGGAGGAAAGCTCTCAAAAATGACACCTTTTTTGGCGTCTTGCAGCTTGTAAGGATCACCAGCATCGTACTTGTTTTCCCCCTCCAAAGTCTCCACTTGGATGTAGTCCATGAAGCTCTCGTGAAGATTCTTGTTCCCTCGAACGTTGAGCTGGATATCCCAAAACTCCTCTATTCGCGAGGACTCGAAGTCGACATTGATGCACGAGATATAGGTCTTGGTCTTGCCAACGAAAAGCTCCGGGAGAGTCTTCTCGGCGGGAGTGCCCTTCATCTTCTTCTCCAGGACTTCCATCAAGATTCGAGACAGTTCTTGAACGTCTTGTTGTTCGAAAATCTGTCGCGTGTCCCAGCCGAAGGAGGCGGTCAGTTCATTGGTGGACACAGCAAATTTGTCCTTTTGCAGCTTGTAGAATAACCGCTGTAACGTCCAGGCACTGTTACTCCTATTGGCGTCCGCGTCGGTTGGGATTTGATAGACGGCCTTCCGGAAAGCATCGGTGAAGAAAAGGGATTGCAGGAGGGAGTTCAGATAACAGGTGGCCCCTTGGTTCTTCAACCCGACCATGCCCGTCTCTTTTTTCGAATCGTAGCCTTCAAAGTTATGCCACAGGACGCCCGTGGGATCTTTGATAATGCGAACATATGCGGTCAACTTGGCTTCGTCGTTTTCCACCAGATGCCTGGATCCATCTTCCCACGGTTGATGGAAAGCCTTTCTCAGCTCGACAAATCTCGTGAATCCCCAGTCACCCTCTTTCGCGTTGAATCGATGGGTCGCCGAGTGGGTTCGGTACAAAGATGGATCGTTCGGGTTCCACAAAACAAGTGCAAACTGAACGCATGCGTACCAGTCTGCAGGTGGCTCATTCTCGAACCCGTGTTCGAGGTAGAAGGATGCACAGTCGACTTGGTTGCCGTATGGGAAGAAGAGAGCTCTCCACGGATAGCCACCACACTCGAATACCGGCCCATGCTCTCTTCTCGACAGAGTCCGCCATTTTTCAATATGCCAGGTGTGGACCGCTTCGGCCTCGATTTCGGTATCAGGTATGTCGACAAGAACATGTCTCTTCATGGCCTCAACTGCGACTCGGTCAGTTCGGAACGCAATCGGCGGTGATGAAAGTGCCTACAGTCATCAGCCCGGGGGAGGGCTTCCGCGGGCTCTTCCGACGCATCGTCGGGAGAGATGTTGACGACCTCATTCTCTTGTTGGTTGTATTGGTCATAGCCATCAATCAGCATGTCGGGTCCCGCCAACTGCAGACGATCGAGAATGACCTCGAGGTTAGCATCCATGGCTATGACGACAGGGCCAGGAATGGCATTGAGAAAGAAGCAGAAAGGCCAGAAAAACGTACGTTGTCCATGCTGCAGATGTCTGGCTTCAACGGAAGCGAAAGGGCCGCCCGGGCAGCTCTTGCCTCAACGTTCCGTGCTTCGGGGGCGATGCAAACAGGCCGCAGGTGGGAGTCGGAAGGCCGTACCAGGCTCGTCAGCGAGGGGCGGATCAGGGCGAGAGGAGAGGCAGGCTTTGGGAGACAGGAAGGATCGATGGAGTGTCACAGACGATCCGACCTCTGACTGAGACGTGTGGCAGGAGAAAAGCAAGATAGCAAATGTGTCAACGGTCAGTCAACGCAGGCAGGTGTCCAGAACGACGCAGTGCCAAAGTACGAGCAGTACTACTACTACAACTACTAGGAGCTGCCATGGCACGGCGAGCGCGGCGAAGAGGACCTCTCCATCAAGGCTGAATGACGAATGGCCAACCGCGGCAGCCCGTGAGATGGGAGCGTCACGCACCGACACTAATAATCACATTTCTGCGTTTGCGCTTGGGCAATTGGGGACACTGGGAGTCTGTTCCGGTTGATGAGTGGCATGCTGCAATCCGCCCACATGCAGGCCCGGGGCCGGCGCTGCTTGTCCCTCCCACCTCCACCGCCCACGCCACTACTAGTACTAAGGTACGTACGGCGACTGCAGGCCAACTGCTCCAGAGAAATGACTCCTCCACACGACTCCTCGACTTACCAAATACCCTCTTCCGCGCACCTTCCATGAGCCTCCTCAGACGTCGGAGATGGTGATCATGCTCCCCATTGCCAGCTCGAAAGGTTTCTCTGCTGAAGCTGTGCCCGCGGGTGGTATGAAATGCGGCATGTCGCTCGCATCTGGAGGCCCTGCGCCGTGGGCATAAACAGACCATTATTCCTGCGCCCGTCGTGCAGATGGACGTCGACTCAGCGCGGCAGGAATCCTCCGCCATGGAGGCCAGCCTCGACCCTTGACGAGTGAGTGCCGGCCTCGACTATGGTGCCAAACTGCTGACCTCGACGTCCCAGCTGGGTGGACCGCCCAATTCGTCCCATCAGTCTCCGCCAGCTTTTTTTCTTTGGGCGGACTCTGACTGAGAGCCGCCTGCTCAGTTCCGCCAACTATGTTCGCATGGAATTGCCAACGAGGTTTGATGTGCCCAAATCAGTGGCTGGGCCCTGCTAACCCAAAACCCAGGCTGGCTCATCGATTGCGAGAGATGCAACGACTGCCCTACGTGGTGGTGACCAACCCGCACCTGTCGCTCGTCTACGAGCTCTACTACAAATCCTTCGAGAATTTCCGCCGGATCCCTGTCATCAGAACGGTTGAAGAGAATGCCAGTTTCTGCAAGATCATCGGTGACAACCTAAAGGAACATCTGGCTGTGATCCCCAACTTGGTCATGGGAGTGCTCGAGTGCCAGGACTTGGTCTCCGCCGACACAATGGACCACTTTGTGCAGGCTATGCTCCGGGCTCGCATCTCCCGGCGAGTCATTGCCGAACAACATCTTGCCCTCACCGATACCTTCAACTCGCCATGGCACGTGCCTCAACCGAGCTCGGAAAGCGAATTCGTGGGCGAGGTTCTGCTGCGATGCAACGCCAAGGACGTCATTGAACGATGTGGACGCTTCACTCAAGGGATTTGCAAGCTGTCTGGGGGCGCAGACGCAATGGTCCCGGAGATCAGGATACAGGGTCATACCAGCGCCACGTTCCCGTACGTATTAAGTCACCTCGAGTACATCATTGGTGAACTTCTGCGCAATTCGGTACAAGCAGTCATGGAGAGATACCGAGATACTGGCAAGACTCCCCCTCCTATTGATGTTCTGATCTGCGAAGCCCCTCAGCACGTCGTCATTCGGATTTCGGACCAAGGTGGGGGTATCTCCCGCGAGATCACACCCTTCCTCTGGTCTTTTAATAAGGGACCGAGAAGCGCCTCACGGCTCCAGAATTTCAAAGACGTCCCGACGCTCGCAGCCACTATGCAAGAGGTCCGCCTCTCTGGCAGCGACAGGGCCAGTGGGAAAATCAGGGACTCATCGCTCAGCACACTCGCATCAAGGCCTCCTGACCTTAGGCTGGGAATGGGGCTACCAATGAGCAGAGTGTATGCAGAATATTGGGCAGGTGGACTTGAATTGCACAGTCTGGAAGGGTATGGCGTCGACGCCTTCCTACAGATTTCGAAAATCGGCAACCAAAACGAGCAACTTACATCGCGGGCCAGCATCGACGCAGTATAAAAGGCTCGACCTGCTGGCCGAGGCCAGATTTGGCGCGCAGGCATCCACCGCGCTCTATCTCCAGCTGCTAAAGGAAAATCTGCAGACGCCATCATCATCACCATTCGAGGCCTCGCTCGGAGCAATTAGTCAGGCTAAGCGTGGTTTCTGCCAGGCTGCATTGGTGGAATGGACGGGACGACCTGCACTCGGGATCGCGCCCTGGTGTGAGTGTCATTCGCCGAACGGTCAAGATCATAGAGCATTAGCGGCCTGATGCCCGACGGTATCAGTATTGGCAGCCACAGGGACGGTAATGTAAAGAAACAAAAATATATCACAGCCGAGTCAGACTTTGCCTTGAACCTCATGCCCAGCCAGCAGATGTACGTTTAGAACATTCTCCTGCGGCTGAGCTGTCGGATTACCAGAGTTGATGAATTCTTCCTGACAGTGTGGAAAAGAATACAAACACAAAACTAGAAGCACGCCTTTACGCACATTTGTTTATTGATTTTCTTCTGGAGGAGCATGTTCCGAGAATCAGGTCACCACCGCATCATGGAAGCCACAAGGCCCTCGTGATGATGGTTTTAGATTCGGAGTCTTTTAGCTTGATCTCGACACGCTCATCGTAATCACCAGCCTCATGGTGACGAGTGTGCAGCTGACGATGAATTTGATTTGGGTGTCTGGAAGAAGAAGAGAAAAAGGAGAAAGTCGTGAAAATTGGGATGAAGTTGAAAACAATTGTTCCTGGCCTGAGGGGCTAGGCCTCTTCCGGTTAGTTGGCACGGGGGAAGTGCGCAAGCGTCGTGAGCCTCACCAGCCCCAAGCGATTGGCTGCACAGCGGGTTTCGGGGCCTGCAAGGGCTTTCTCTCGTAGGCTGCCAGGGGCCAAGGCACCACCTGGGCCCACCGCTCACAAGTCACGGCTCACCAGGCTCTCCCGAAACTCCAGTCGCCCTCCAGCGTAGCATGGTTTTTAGTACCAAAACTAGCATTGCTCGCCCTTTAGGTAAGGTAAGGTAGCTAGCGAGTGTCTGTACGAGTAGTGCGGGTGCTGCACCACCGCCATCACCATCTGGACCCCATCCACCACACTGCGCTTTGCACCGTCTATTTGCCTCTGCCCATAACCACTTTTGCTGAACTCGACCTCGACTTTTTATCTCGTCCGAACCATCATCAACTTGTAACAAAAACCCCTGTGTTCCTTCGACACTCGTCTCCGGCTTGCCCTCCGCACATTTTCAGTCCCCACCGATCCCTCGCCGCCGACGCCGCAAGCAACGATCGCAGAACCTCGACCGCATCTCCCCGACTCGACCACCGGTCTTTGTCGCTCGACCACACCCTGGAGTTGGAGGTGACGCTGGTTTGCATCCAGCCTTCGCTTCAGACCTCCCATCACCTCGATTGATCTGCTCATGGACAACGCAAATTTGTGGACAAGACGCTCCAAGTGGGTTCCCCCCTTCCAACTCTGAGGGCTTCACCCGCCAAATGCTGACCGTGTCTGTAGCACTGGCAAACTATCATTGTCTATGAGAGATCAGGAGGGGAAGGATGGCAACAAGATAGATTCCCCACGTTCTTACTCCGGCAGACGCTTTGGCGACTCTTCGTCTCACGGCAAAACAAATCCCTTCAACGCCCTGTCCCCCTCAGTCGCAAAATCTCCTTCGGCCAACGCCTCGTCTGCATTCGGGCTAGGAAGCGGCGCATTCGCCTCCTTTGGGTCCGTCAAGACGCCAAAGACTCCTGGCACTGGGTCTGGGTCTGGCTTTGATTTCACGACCCGCGACAAGAAAGAGAAGGATAGCGAAATTCTGGGGGAGAGCTCGGAGACAGAACCAACCCAGGAGCCAGCATCACCGCCGAAGGCGTCCTTGGATCACCCGCTCAAGAATACTTGGAATCTGTTCTACCGGCCACCCGCCAATAAGTTTTCCGACTATGAAAAATCGACGCTGAAGCTGGCCTCTCTCAGCTCAGTAGAAAGCTTCTGGACCATATACTCGCATCTTAAGCGACCCTCACTTTTGCCCAGTGTCTCGGACTATCACATTTTCAAGGACGGGATCCGCCCCGTCTGGGAGGATGAGGCCAACAAGAAGGGAGGAAAGTGGATTGTGAGGCTCAAAAAGGGTGTCGCCGATCGCTATTGGGAGGACCTGCTACTGGCGATCATCGGAGATCAGTTCATGGAGGCGGGGGAAGAAGTCTGCGGCGCGGTGCTCAGTGTGCGAAGCGGCGAGGACGTCCTCAGCGTATGGACAAAGATTGACGGTGGCCGGAACATCAAAATCAGGTATGCCCTTCCCCTGGAGAACTGTCCGGGCTAGCTCGATACTCACCATTGTCGCAGAGAAACGATCAAGCGATTACTGGCCTTCCCTGCAGACACCAACATTGTGTGGAAGAGTCACGACGACAGCATTGCCCAACGTTCGGCCCTGGATGAAGCCAGACAACAGAAATCAAATACGACCCCCGGCCACCCTGGGACCGAGAGGCGACGCCCTACCTTGCAGGATGACTCGGAGAGGAGCAAAGGGAGGGCTGCATCATAATATGGGATTTCAATCCCTCTGTAGGACTATGATATGATTAGTACAGATATATCCTGGATAGGAGCTGTCTTTCGCAGGGACGGCTTTGAATCGAGCAGCATTGAAGACCTGAAAGTGCCTGCGCCATGTTGATGTTGCGTCCTAGAACACCCGCAGGGCCAATATTGTAGATTAGGTGATGATGAGACAAGCTGTTGATCTCTGTGTAGTCGTTCTCTCCTGCTTAGTAGTGAAATCACTGTGTCGCCTGCGCTGCGCTGCGCTGCGCTGCGGGGGAAGTGGAAGTTTCCGCCTTCTCCAAAATACGCGAATCAACATTCACTGGTAATTTGCTTCAACACTTCACACCACCCTGCGTCGAAACAAGCGGTCTCAGCGGACTGGAAATGTGCCCGACGGAGGCAAATGCAAAAAGGCTGGTCTGAAGTAGCCAAAGACGGCGTCAAGTCCTTCATCTCTCGCTGGAAATCCGACACAGGACCGGTACCTGGTCAAAACGACAACTTCCCACACCCCTCCGTCTCCGATGCCTCCACGGCGCAGTCACACAGGGTTCAGATGCCCCAGCAAGTTCTTTCTCCACGATATCTTACCCGAAACGTGAAAGGGTACCTCGAACGTAACGATAATGTGGAATGCGGTCCGATCGAAGTGAGTCGCAACCTTCACACTGCAGGCGGCGAATTGACCTTCTCTGCGTGCAGATCGCCAGTGATGAAGAGGACGGTGCAACAAAAGAGAAAGAGATCCCTGCGAGGATTGGACTCAAAACAAAACAAACAGGCCATCGGTATGCTTCCACCCTCCCAACGCGCGACACGCGCCGCTGAATGCCTCTGCCCCAGAGTCAGCGCCGCAATTTCCCACGATAGGGCGACCAAGTCCGAATCAAGAGACGAGGCCAGGCTCCTAGGTGGAACGACGTACGTTTGGACGCGATATCAAGAGACCACAACTTGCTAATGATGTTTACAGTAGTCGTGACCCGGGTGCCGTTCCGATCCAAGACCCGATGAAGAGAGGATTCAACGTTTGTCGCGCTTTTCCCACGCTTGAATCTGCCTGACAATGCTGCAGTTCAAGTCGGGATCTGTCTACAGGCCCGTGGACACCTTGGATGGCGGACCGGGGCGAACACGATCTGAACATATCCTGCAAATGACCGCACAGCACCGAGTCCCCGCGCACCCCTCTAATGCCAAAGTTACGACGAAGAACGAGTTTCGCGCAAACGACCACGCCACCCCAAACAAGAGGCTCAAGGTTCAAGATCCTCGGGACCTTGGCAACACCGTTGACTCAGCCATCAGTCTCGATGACAGCCAGGTACTGGATGATTCTGGCGATGAGCTTCGGCTTAGTCCTAGAGCCTCAGAGGGGAGAGTAGCCCGACAGCAACGCGGCCACCGCCACGACGGTAACAAGACCGTTACACCATTCATGCGCCGACGCCAACCCAACCCAACCGAGCCGAGACAACCTGTACGTTCTTCTCCGGAAGACGAGGGGGAATTTACCAAGGTCTCGGCCCAGCAAAGAAAGGCTGAGAAAGATAGAATCCTCGGAAGCTCTTCTCCGGCCTCGCAACATTCGACTGCAGTGGTCGCCACATTTTCCTCGCCATATTTTTCAGGGGCAGGCACTTCTTCCACGCCAGACGGGGCAGGTCAGAAGCGGGACCGCCAGAAGGCTATCGAACAGGAAAGCCCTGATGTCCTTCAGAGCGACCATTCTCTGGGAGTCTCAAGACCAGACCTTCGATCTAGAGCATCGTTATCGCAAATGCCAGCACGAGAGTTGAAGACATTGATTATGGGGAAATCGTCCAGCACGGCCATCAACAAACCGTCGAAATCACGAACCGAAAAGACAGCCAACGAACCCACAGCTTTCCAGTTGACGGAGTTTGTCTACCGAGATATCCCAAATGCCGCGATCTACGTCGTCGAGGTTAATACGGAGCAAGAAGAGATATCAATCACTACTGAAGACAAGTTGTTGGACCACGGCCACCCTATGTTTCTTCGTCCCGTAAAAAAGATCGTCTTTATTCAGCACGGAACTGATCTCGTGGTTCTCAAATTTTCTCGAACTGGCCCCAGCGAGGACACAATGGGGCTCAGGTTTAAATCTGAGAAATCGGCAATTGACTTCGTGAAATTTCTGCAATCTTTAGACCGCGGTCTGAAGGTGAAGGCTAGAGATCTGTATGAACTTGTTCGTTTGGAATTGATGAATATGGCTAACGTCGAGCAGGGAGTGGATGGAGTCGGCATTCGCCAATATGAAAGCGGCCGATTACCACGTCAAGCAAGACGAGACTCGTGCGACCGCTTCTAGAGGCACGGCATCATCCTCTTTGAGGTTGGCTATCTCTGCATCAGCCAAAACAAATGCTGGCGAAAAGCCCAAGCGCTTGGTTGACTCATTGGATCCACCACGTCAAGCTTCGGCGCTGCCTACCACCATATCAGGCGCAGAGCGGAGCATGCGTCCAGATGCAAGCATACCGCCGCACCGCGGCCAAAAGAGAGAGCCACCTCGATATTCAACGTCTCCCGAGAGACAGGTTGAGCCTCAAGCTCGGAGGGTTACCCGGTCCCGCGATAGCATCCAGCAAATGGCGACCGCAGAGGTTGATGCACCCCCAAAGGTCAAACTGTCGGAAACGGGGATCCTAGGCAAACCCTGGGCCCGGGATCTTGTCTATCCACAGCCAGGAAAGAAATCAGCTACCGTTCCTTTTGACGATCTCAGACGGCTCGATGATGATGAGTTCCTAAATGATAACCTGATCTCGTTTTTCATACAGTACTTGGAAACCCACCTCGAAAAGAATCGTCCAGACTTGTACAAAAGAATGCATTTCTTCAATACTTACTTCTATGAGGCACTCACCAAGAACTCAAAAGGGAAGAAAGGCATTAATTTCGACTCTGTCAGCCGGTGGACGAAAAACATCAACATCTTTAGCCGAGATTTTGTGATTGTCCCTGTCAACGAGAATTTCCATTGGTATCTGGCCATCATATGCAACCTGCCACAATTACTGCGAGATTCGGAAGATGAGAGCGGTGATCTGCAGCTTGTTGACGGTACTCCGTCGTTCGGACAGCAATTTCATGACACGGAAAAGGCTGCAGATGCCCCGACAGAAGAGACACAACGATCCTTGGCAGAGCTTTCGATCAGTGACGGTGAACGAAGCAGCCAGCCTCCGGCGAAAGGTCATCTTAAGAAGGGGCCGGGTCGGCGGAAACCTGTGCGCCGATCGCTGCCAAAGTATGAGACGGACAAGCCGATCATCATCACCTTGGACTCCCTAGGATCTGCTCGGTCGGCTACTTGCGCATTCCTCAAGCAATATGTGGTTCTGGAAGGAAAGGACAAAAAGGCCCTAGACCTCGATGTCGCAGATCTTCGAGGCATGACAGCAAAGGAAATTCCAACCCAAGGCAACTTTAGCGATTGCGGACTCTATCTGTGCATGTACCTGGAGCAATTTGCGGCCGATCCGTACACTTTTGTGCGCAGGATTCTTCAACGTGAGGAAAATTCTCAACAATGGCCACGAAAGATCCAAAGTCAGGATTTGCGCTCAAGACTTCGAGATTTGATTCTTGAAATACATCGGAGGCAGGAACAAGAGCCTTCGACGATGGAGGTACCCGAGGTCGGGAGCATCATGATTCAAAAGCGTGAAGGTTCTCCTGATCCCGTGGTAATTCAAAAGACTCAGTCAAGGCAAGTGATTGAACAAGCAAGGCTGAGGTTCACCGAGATCGCTAATGCCAACGATGCGAAGCGCCTCGCAGGCCATAAAGAGCCATCGGTAACAGAACGCCCGGGAGTTACCACCGCTGAGCCTCAGGTCAGAGCAACCAAGACCACGGCCGCCACTGCTACTGAAATTCCAAACACTCCTGAGGAGCAACAAGGGTCTGCAGCTATGGTCTCAACAAAGTACACTTCAGGACCTCAATCTCAACCTAGGCCTCATCCCAAGCCCAACCCTAGCTCTTCAAACTCCATAGTACTGGTCAAAAGCTCTCCAGGCCGCCACACCACCTCATTCAGCGCCCAGTCACACGACTCACCCGGTGAACTGGCCGAAATTATACGCCGAGGGAACGAATCCTCCAAAAGACGCCGGACCAGCGCTCGGGACGACCTGGGCAAGCAACGGTCAAGATCCCAAAGTGAGCCGAACGATCTCCTCCTTCTCCCGAGCATTGAAAGCTACGCACGATGGAATTCCGCATCGCCTAGTACCAGTGGCAGTGCGAAGCAAGGGCCCGGAGATAGAGATAGCCCGGAACCGCAAGTTGTCTCGGAGAGGAAAATCAACTCCGATGAAGCCCTTCTCGGGTCCAGGAAGCGGAAGCGCCAAGAGCAGCCCACAGAGAAAAAAGAGCAGCAGAAGGGGGGATCCGACGACCATGCATTATCATCCGAATCCGAGGTCGCAGAGACGCAAGATGGTGGCCATGATGCTGGTGCTCGAGCCGAGGAGTATGAGCGAGTCCGCGGTCATGGGCAGGAAAGTGTTTGCATCTTTCAAGATAGAGAAGAAGATGTCCATAGGGGGCAACCAGGACCAGCAGGACCACCGGGTCGGGCCAAAGCTGCCGCCGCGCGGCGGGGAACCAAGGCACCGGACGAAGATGGCGAGATGCTTCTACGATAAGCGACGAGCGATGAGTGGTACGCGGCGTGGTGTAACAGCACCCCAAACCCACCAGATGACCATTTGATTTTTCGTTCCTCAAAGGGAGGGACAGACACAGAGAAGGAGAGAGGGAGAGGGACAGGGACATGCATGTGCGGCACACACGGAGTTTGATTTCCGACGAGGCATTCGCTGCATTATGTACGGAGTTACTTACTTTCGTTGAAGCGTTCTGCAAAGTAAAGTGGAGAGCGAGACAGCGAGCGAGCCAGAGAGGAAAGAAATGCCATTCGATCTATTCTTTTCTTCGTTTTCTCAGCATGTAGCTTTAGATTCGTAACTTGGAGAATTCACTCCTTGCGCCGGATTCCAGATCCAGTATCAAATTCCACCAGATCGTCCATTCGCCTCCCTTTGAGAAAACCCGAGACTGTTGATACAAAGATATAAATTAGGGAAGAAAATCAGTCCACGCGCGATTCGGTACAGGTGATCCACTCGAGATAGATATCTCTGTTGGCTCGTCGAAAACTGTTGCCCCAAAATTGTACATTGGCAAAAAAAAATGTCAAGCTTGCACGGTCGAGTCGAGGTCATTTCCTGGTCAGGTCAAGTCAATGACTTCGATCGGGATGTGCTTGGTTTCCTCGAAGTCGCTGAAGTCTCCTTTGACCCTTTTCGCGTTCTCATCCGCTGCCCCGTTGTCTCCGTCGGCGGATCTCTTCAGGGTACCAGCTGGGCTTCGGGCGTCTGGGCGACTCGTGTTGGGGTCCAATGCAACAAGCGGCTCGGTTGCTTGCGGCTGCACTGTCGGTCGTGGCTGACCAGATGCTGGTGTTCTCGGCTGCTTTAAATCGCGCTCGATGCGGTCAAAATCAAGCGGCAGGATTGCATCAGCCTGATCGCCAAGGTAGATGGAGGTGGAAGTGACGCGGGTTAAATTGGACCGTTGCCTTGGATGACTGTTTGACGCGCTACATTCAGCGCGACGCGACGAGGCTGAGTCACATGACCCAGCCTCGCGATAGTCTGCGGAGCGAATCTTTCTAAACGAAGACTTCTTCAGCATCGATACAAGAGACTCCCCCCCGACTCTGGATAGAAGAATTAGAGGAGCGTTCGTCTTCCTTGTAATCGTGAAATCAGCCTCCTGGGAGAATCCGTCACTGTGCGCAAGCTAGCGATGCAAGTCATTCCCGTAGGTGAGGATGCAAGCAAACAAGTGAGCCGGTTGAGCATCTTCGCAATGGGGAAGAGCAAAAGTCAAGCAATAAGATGTGGGTGGTAGGAGATCTGACGTCCTCTTTCTTGGAGAGCCAATTCAGACCGCTCTTGTCCCCTCCCATCAAATCATTTTTGGCAACTGCTTACCAAATAAATATAAAGGACCCGATCTGGATGCGCGAGGCTGACTCGCTCGGATAAAACTTCCGGGCCGCCCATTGGGACACATTCTAAATCAACCTCACATTAACGCGGCAGTTGTGGTCGTATATGTTCCCATTGAGCTGTGGAATTGGAGAGGGCGACATGTTGATGTTCAGGTCGAGGATAATGATCAACTCGGGATATCGGTCGCCCTTGGTTGATGTTGACAGCGCCGACTTCCCAATCCACATCGGGCCAGGGATATCAGTGGAAGATGCGATGACCAGTAAGGCGTCGAATAAAGGCAGGGGTATTCTGTTTGATACCCAGGTTCCATTCTCCTGACACAGCCGACCATTTCCCATGCAAATACCTAGTTGCTCTGACGCGTTGAGACTCGTGAACAATGCGCAGAGGGAGTCCGCTATGCTGCAACGATAGATCGGATACTCCATGCTCTGTCCAGGTTGGTCCAATGCTTGATATCGAAAGAATGGGCAAACTTGTTGTATGTAGCAAGTGACCACCTTTTGCGATTGATGATGTATATCTTGATTCCTGAGCGTGAACGGTTGCAACTTGCAACTTACCAAGGAGGGAGGATCGATCAGGGACGTATCCATCTGATTCTCCAAAGAAAACCTACCTTTGCTAGCCTCGTCGACCAGGTGATGAGAGCAGAGGTGAAAAAGGCGTGAGAAGTATCAGGCGGATATAGAATGTGAGTGGATTTCCCAGCAAGATCGAGGTCTCGAAGGTCCCACGTTTCGAGCTCATTAAAAAGGGACGCAGGCTGAACTTCCGTCTCTTGTGCGACGCCCATCAGAATACTGACAAGAAACGAGTGCAGTTCCTTCCAGGCCTTCTGAGGGCGACAACCACAAGGTCAGTTTGGCGCCGAGTGCCAGACTGGTCGAAAAGTAATTCGATCTCGACTATTGTGTTTGAGTTTCATTGGCAGCTTAAGAGGAATGAACCATCGCCATTCAACAAATGCAGTGGAAACAGCAGGAATATCCAAGCAGTTTCGCCTAAAGGCCAAGATTAGGCGGTGTTCCAGGGGAGAATAAGGGTCAGCGCCCGGGCTCTTCTCGATGCCAACGCCCTTCCGGAGGCTTGAGAGGAGGAGTGTCGACATCATCGCGGGATTGCGAACCACGGCTCAGACCCCCAAAACGAACTCCGGGGTGCGATAAAGGTGTTGTGGCCTTTCCAATTGACACGCCCGCTGTTAAGTCTGTTCGCGCATGTGGTTGTCACTAAGCGACAGACCAAGGTCCAGGCTTGAGCGTGGGACGATGGCACCTGTGTGGTAAAGAAAAGGCACTATCACCTTGCTGCTTCCGAAGGCTATACTCTCGTTGTGCGCAGTCCTCCTTCATCCGAGTCAGACGACGTCGCCGTGCAGTTGCGAGTCCATCCTGCTGAGATGCCAGAGACGGACAAGTACACGAGGGAGGCGCAGCAAGATGATTCAATAGTGTGCTGGTGCGATGAAGTGGCAGCTGTTAACGCTGGGGCCCGAGAGCACAAACAAGGACATGATCGTCAAACACGAAGGTGTCTGTTCGAATCCTAAGAGCGACTGTCCTCGAGTGAGAACTGATCGTCGGGAGTTGGCCGCGACTGGATTGCGCCGATCAACGCAAAACAAGCGGAGGGGGGAGGTAAGAATGCAGGGAGCCTGAAGCTCGCGAGACGCCAACCCGTGGGGACCGGTGTGCCGTGCCCGTCGTCCTCGAGGCTCGTGCGATGGCAAGAGTATTTGGCTTCTTGTTGCTTTGCTGGGCTCCTCTGATCTTCCCTTTGCCCGAAGGCTGTGGTCCTCGAACATACAACACTCTCAAATGGAACTCAGCAGCGCCATACTGCCAGTAAGAAGGATGATATCCTCCTCATCTGGTCAAAGTACAATGAGTATTGGAAGAGGGGAGTGAAGTGGCCGACGCTCCAGAACTATGCTTGATGCTGAAAGAATGTGGAGAACGGATGATGTGGGAAGGGGACGAAGCGGAACTTTGTGTTTGAGAATGACATCGAGGAACAAGCAAACTGCAAGAGGCTCCAAGGATTCAGGGCACGCAAAGGATGGGCAAGTCTGAGAGAAACCTATCAGCTGCCATCTGGCCTTATGACTAGGACCACCCTGGTCAATGGTCATCACAATTGCAGGCTGGCAGGCTGCTCAGTGCTCAGAGGCGCTTGCTTTGTGTCCCATCTTCTTGTAGATCCCTTCTGCAGCAAAGCAGGAGGAGCACTCTATTCTCTCCCTACCTTTTCAAGATCCTTCACACGAATGTCCCACTCATACGTCTACTTGTACTCAGAAGCCAACAGGGTTTCTTCACCTCTCGTGTGATGATCATTGAATGGATATTTGTGTCGCTCAAGTGACGTTTTATGGACCTCAGCATTCTTGCCCACAAAATTGCCTTGACGAAAGAGCCACGAAGCGTCCTTGACCACGTGAAAAAAGGGTCTTTGTTGGTGGCGAACGGGGATGAAGTGCTTTGGGGCGCCGAATGACGTGCCTTGTGCTTCGTCCCTTTTCGTGGCAGGGCCACAGGCTATGATGCAAAGGGATCGACGAGGCTCGGAGGCTGTTTGCCATCCTGAATCGCCCGAGGTGGAAAATGTGAGTAAGCACAGCAACGAGGACCTGGCCTAACCGTCCCATCTCAACCTTCTCATCCGAAACGGTTGGAGATATTGCCTTTTTAGTTCTAATTTCGTGGCTTTCTAATGCAATCTACTGCCACATATTGATGGATGTATCATCTGTATCGACTTACGTGTTGAGGTTCACAAGACATAAAACCAGGAACATATCAAAAATTGTCCAAACACAAATAGTTTGAATTGATCTATTCAGCTACATCCCAAAGATCTGTTTTCGCGGGAAGCTGCGAAGATTTTCGTAGACCGGAACATAAAATTGACCCTTTGTTGTTTCACAACTCCATAACCTCCAATGCAAAGTTTAAGATTCATCATACATTCACGTTGACTATCGTCATCTGCCGTTGCCTCAAATTGGCTGGCGAAAGCGTGGAAAAGACTCCGCCTCAAAACCATCGGGTTGCCACGAAAGCGTCGCAGCCCACGAATGGTTGTCGCTCCGATGATGCTGCACGCCGGATTTATGTGCTTGAGATTTGAGGAGCACTATTCACGGAAGGTTTGCTGTAACGCTCATTGAAAAAAGCTGCCGTGATATTGCTTTACTGCAATGAGGACCGCGACGAAGAGGTGCTGTGAGAGCTCTGCTTGGAGAGAGAATTGGCGTGAGCGTCGACACCAACTGGAGGACTTCGTCGTCGGGCTGCGCGTGTTGCAGCATCCATTTGCTGTTTGGTATGCATATGCATCATCCGCGAATACGAGGTCATGGCCGGCAATGGATCAGCCTCATCGTAGTCGAGGGAGGCGGGAGGTGTAGTGAGATATTCAACGGAAGGCATGATTGCTGAAGGTTTGTCGCTGTGATGATGCAGGATGGAAGTTTGACGCAGGTGGGAAGGAAGCTCGAAGCTCGATGAGAGTCGAAGAGGCTGAGATGAAGTCGAGGATAGTAATGTGAAGATGGCAGATTGAAGATGAAGATGGTTGGACTTATGCTCCGTACATGAGTCAGAAACGACTAGCGATGTATATATATCGCGCTGACAATATGAGGGCCAGGCTGGCCAGGCATGGAGAGGCGCACGGGAGGGAAATTGCCATGACCGCATGTGGAGGCAAAGACCCTGGGAGCTTTTAGAGGCGGGTGGCGCCAGGACAGCGAGAGGAGTTTGTGAAGCTTTTTGAGAAGTCTACGAGCATGCATGTTGCCGTCAGTTGGGCGACGCTGAGTGGCTATCTGCTGAACTTGACCCGGGTGATATGACGATCGAAGGACAGAAGTTGGCGTTCGATCCCAGCGAAAGTTGCGATTCCCAAGGCCTTCATGATGATCGAAGGCATTACATTGGCGGAGAGCCTCGTTGGGGGTGGAGGATGACCCTGCCGATCAGCAGAGCGGATGAGCTTCTCAGGGTCTCATGGTCCAGGCATGCATCATGATCACATCTCGCATTTGATAGGCCTCTGCAGGCTATTGCGGAGGAGGCTCTAGACTCAACGGGCTTCCTGCCATCGCGAGGGAAACTCTGACAACCGAGGGTTTGGCGATTATCACGCCAGGGGTTTGCCATACTGTGCGAAAGGATCGTCGGGGGAGGAGGTCCCTGATTAGCGGTCTGGACCTCAGAGGCAGCAGGAGAGCAGCAGCCAGTCCACACCCGCCGAAGCAGATAGTGACAGACCCTTTTGGGGCGCCAAAAGAGACTTTGGAGTGACGGCAGCGACGGAGAGGCTGGGTGCGTTGATGGTGGTGATGTGGTTGATGTCTCGCCCACAGACGGAAGCAGAGCTGAGTGGAGAACCGATGGCGGATGGCGCACACACACTGCAGACTGCAGAGGCGTCGGCCCAAATCCAGGGCGCCAGGCCGCGTTCCGTGTGCAGCGTTCCAGACAGTGAGGCGAGTCCACGGTGACGTCAACGGGGATTCCCAGGCTCCAGGGGTTCTGTCGCAGCCTTGCGTCTGCCAAGGCCGCCACCCGAATCTTAACTTGTGCGGAAGTCCCTTCCCAGACAAACCACATCCGTCGTGAGCTTGTGCGATCCCAGAAGGGCCGCTGCGTCCCCAAAACAGCCTTCTGATAGATCACATCGACCTGGATCGTTCGCGAAAGATGCTCATCGACATCGAAATCATATTTGCCGTTGCCTGAGCACGCAGGGTTCTCGCAGTCCTGGTGCTGATCACATCGCACGATGCCACTCGTCATCCAGGGGCCAGCAGAGTTCACAACCTTGGGTCAGGCGAGCCTTGTGACGAACGCGCTGACTTCTGAAACGCTATCGCTCGAGACTCCGCACGCAGACCCCTTTGCTCCCTCCAATCGCCTCCATTTTGGGAGCACACACTCATAACCCGGTCGGCCAGTTCCGTCCAGTCTCTCTCTATTCAGGGATTCATCAAAACCATTTCATCGAGAACGGGTGCGCGCATAGGGTCCAAGGGCCAAGCGTGTTGGTCCAAGGGGCACCGAGATTGCCAAAAGATGAGAGCGAGATCAAGTATCCGGTGAAGATGTCATTGCGGGGTGCGTCAAGGATGTCTCTCATGTGGGAGCATGGGCTCCCTAGGCCCAGACCTCGCACTCCCTTGCTGTAAGCGTGTCTCGATTGATGTCCATTCCCTCGATGGAGTCTCGCCTTATCCAACTTCTCAAAAGGCGGTAGAAATCACCACATTGACTACCAATAACGCTGCGCCTCCACATATAGCATTTGTTCAGCTCGTAGAACTCATCAATGTTTCCGTGGATATCCGTTGTTTCCACCTGAAGGATTTCCAGGCGGCAGTGGCCATACGCCGGGGGGAGGAGGAAAACCTGAAGGCGGAAGAGGTGGTGGTGGTGGTGGAAAGGGCAGACGCGAAAATCCTGGGTTACCTGGCATGTATGACGGCGGAGGGGGAGGAGGAGGGGGAGGCCACGGTCCTGTCCAATGAGGAGGTGGGTGATGTGGTGGAAGGGCCGAAGGGAGAGGGAAACCTGTGGCCTGCAAGGGTTGAGGTTGAAATGGATGCCCCATAGCCGGGGTCACAGGGACTTGGGGTGCCTTTGAGAAATGCAACGGGTTCTCGAAAGGGTGTCGAGGCGGCGATCTGAGATGACGACGTGTGGGAGAATATGACCGGGATCGCGACCGCGATCGACTTGGGCTTCGACTCCATCGCCTTCTGCTGTTGTGATGCTCACGTCTGGATGGTGATCTGGTATCTGAGCGGGATGACCTGGACCGTCCATTAGAGGAGTCGTTGCGGCGTGAGCGCTTATGACGCGTGCTGCTGGGACTGCGACTGCGACTGCCGCCGGGACTTCTCGACGTGCTTCCGGAGCCGTGTCTACCTCGTCTCTTCATCTTTTCGCAGAACGAGCGTGACCACCCATAGTAGGTATCTCCGACCAAGTCTCCTGCCTCATCATGGTATGAAGTTTGGCCCATTTCGTCGATTTCAAGGTTCAAGTCTGCCTCTTCCAGGTTTGAACCGTTTTCGAGACCCTCGACATCCTTCAGGAAGTCTTTCAACGCGTTGACCAGACTCTCGTCGGCGATGCCACCCGCAAACTGCAGAGCGCGAATCTCATCCGACCGCATGGGTTGGGAGCTGTTTGGGACGATGTAACGCATGAGATTGCCTGCCGGCAGATCGTAATATGGGAGAGATGGGTCCCCATGTGTTTGAGGAATGATGTACGGAAGCTCCTTGGACTCGCTCACGCTCTTCGACTGCGATACGGGGACGGTCTTTGCTTCAGGCCTCGCACCTGTCAACGACCCCCTCAGCAAGCCAATATGATCTGAACTGAAGTATTCCTCCTCTTCCCAGATTCTTACTAGGTCATCGAGGCGTCTTGACACTCGAGGTTTCGCTTCGAAGGCGGCCAGCTGGAAAAGGTCGACGAGGAAAGGCTGCAAGGGTTCGGTGACATTGGCGCGGAGCGAGAGTTGAGGACTGTGATATTTGGCATGATGGAGAAGGTCGTTCACGAGATAGAGGATGTGTAGTCGCTGACGGGAGATGCTGGTCTTGAGACTCTCGTCTTGCTGCGTCGTGAGGTGTTTCGAGATGGTGACCAAGTACTTTCCCAACGCGGTGGTCCTGGCCACCGAAACAAGGACATTCTCAAACAGCCACCGCTTGCATGTCTAGAATCTGTTTAGCCAATCCAACTCCTGACATGTTCATCACCATTGAAATTCCGCGAACCTGAATGTTACGGCTCGAGCACTGGACCAGTGCAGCGTCGAAAGCGCGGTGGAAGGTGGGGAGGTCATCGCGAGAGATTTTGGTCACATCCGGCCGCAGGAGAGACACTCCAAAAGAGGCTTTGGCGAGAGAGATATGATGCGCGTCCATTTCGAAGAGGACGGCAGGCAGCAATGTGAAATCAAGTCATTGCGCGCCGCTCGTGATTTTCGATATCCGAGTCGGTCGCCGTGCAAAGATCAACAGGGTTCCTGTCGCAGGCGAAGCACCTAAACCGTGAAGTGATGGACGGAGTACGGAGGACATCTTATCTTATCGGTATCACGTGCTCTCGCACTTCTATAGCGCTGTCACCGGTGTCCCCTACGTATGTACTAAGGACGTACCTGGTAGTCTATTCGAGTAGGCTCATCCCGCATACAAGGACTCTGTACGACCAGCAAACCCGATCTTTGTGGTGTTGAATAATGATGCCGGTGCGGATGCGGGTGACCTAGCAATAGTATTGCAAGACCGCGCTTTCCCGGCCATGCCCCGAGGGTAAATCGGCCTGGAACCAGCTACGGGGACATACTTCGTACAAGCGATCGAAGTACGACTCGTACCTTTTTGTTAGGTACCTTAGTACCTGGTAGTCTTCCAATCATTACAAAGACGGGACAAATCCGCCTGGGTGGAGATCGGGACTCCGGGGTGGTGTGCTCAGCGCCGTGGTGCTCACTAAGACATTAGGCAGCTCAGGCCACTGTCACGGTCTTAAGCGCAACGATACCGCCCTAAATCAGTTGACGGCCATATCGATACAGGCAAGCACGCAATCTTGCCCGCGGCTGTCGCTGCGTTTACCAAGCACGCCTTCTGATCTGCCCTTAAAGGCAGACGATCCCCTTCGAAACCCTCCTCTACCATTCTTCTTACGAGGACGACGTCTCCATTCACAACAAACCCCCTCCTCAACTCGACCGCGGTCCTTTGTCCACTCGAACGACAAGAACGACAACGCGACTGACAGCCTCGCACACCACTCGACCCCCGACCAATCCACGTGACTCTACTCGATCTACAGCCATGAGTCTCGCAGTCACGCACTCACTCACCCAAACGGCCGTCCGCCATTTCTCTGCGCAAGTACCCAGGCCTGCAACGAGATTACAATCAGCTGTCGCGGGGGCCCTAATCACATCGGCGGTCGTTCTCCCCTTCGTTCCCCCGGCTATTGAATCAAAAAGAGAAAGAGACTCCGGACACCCAAATGCTTCGAGGAAACACTATGCACCACTCTGCTGCCGCGCATGATCAGGCCGAGCACCATTCTTCAACATAGAGAATAGAAGGAGCATTAATGCGGCGTCATGGATCCATCTTGTGCATTGAAGGCGTTTGGGACATGGGACGGCGCGGTACCCAAATTTGGGCCCAGGTATACAGCGGACAAACCAGGAGCGAAGATATTTGATGGCGCTCTTAGAGTCGAGACAACTCTGATATGAGTGTTTACAGCAAATCGAGACTTTCCATCCATGCTATTGTAACATTGTTGTGACTTCGAGGGACAGCCGTCCGAGCCAGCCTTCCACCCACTCTTGTTCGGGTCGGTTGTGCTTCTCAGCCCAAGCGGTCCCCTTTCTTACTTCGATATGGTTCTGCCGCTTCATATTTGCTCTTCTCTCGTACCCTCTGTTCACTATCGACAGGTGCGTGACCAACAGGCGCTGCATCTTCACTTATTTCGCTGCTCGGGCTTCCTGCGTGATCCAGTCCTTTGCCATTCGATGATGTCGTCGTTTTTGACTTCTTCGATTTGGCGGGAGAGGGTGCATCACTGGGAGGGGCCCACGAATTCTCTAGGTAGCGCAGGCGTGCCTTCTGTTTCTGTTCCGCATCAAAGCGCGCAGCTCGGTCGGCATTTATCGATCTCTTCGCAAAGACGTAGGCGCCTCCACCTGCGACGCAAAGGACGCCCCATCCGATCCTGGACAGCACGCGGATCAGCAAACCATGCGTCGGTCAGAAGTGAAGTCTGCCGCGCGACCAGACCCACGCAGGTTTAAGAGCGTGAACATCGCACGTGCCAGGTAAAGGCGGAGCAAACATACCAGGTTGATCTAATCTGCGAGTAAGGTCAGCGACAGGAGCTGCGAAGAGATGGGTGAACGTACAGTATTCATTTTCGCAAGAATTCCGGTCCATTCCAGAGTGGAGGAGCAGAAAACTGGGAGCTTTGTGCAGGTCGGTCCAGAGCGAGTCTTTTAAAGCTCGCTTGATGAAATGGGGACGTTTGGTTCTCGCACTAGTAACAGCACTCGGAACGAGTTGACGTGCCGGATTCTTTCTTCCGGCTGGTCGCCGCCGCCACCCGCGTATCAAGCGTATCAAGCATGTCACGGGTCATCACCGTTAAACCGCACCTCGCACCTCGCCCCTAGCAGCACCGCACCAGGCACCAGGCCGCAGCCTGCGATCACCAATACAATATCTCACCCTTGACTCACTGTATTTGTACCTCACCCGTCCTTCCATCTCTCACTCCTCATCTTCTCCCACCGACCTACGTCTCTGTGCATCTTCGTGCACCGCTTGAGCGCCGGCCTGTCGATCCGTCGTCTGATCCGTCATCTCGATCCCTTCTGCCGGCCCATCTCTCGGTCCTCTCGAGGCTGCGGCCTTTCGAGATGTCTCTGGCGCTGAAGCGAAAAGCCCTTGAAGATGGCAGTGCCCGATCCTCGAAACGCTCAACGCCTGCGCCGTCCACGCCCATAAGCCTCGACAGCGACGAGGAATACTACGAGGGATCGGACGCGAGATCACAAGATGCTAGTGACAGCGAGAAGGAGCACATTCGAAAGGCCAGAGCCCGCTTGGACTTCAGCTCGTTTCAAGGCTCCAGGCAGAAACACAAACCCTCCATCTTCGGAGAAAAGGATTTTTCGTGGCTGGCCTTGAAAACCGATCACGAAAACCGACCGCTATGGATCGATCCAAATGTTTCGATGGGTTCCAAAAAAGGCCCAAAGATTACACTGGAGAGCTTTTCTCCGTTGGCCGCTCAAGCCACGGATTTGCTCACGACCATCGCTGAACCACAGTCGAGGCCATCCTATCTTCACGAGTATAGGTTTACTGAGCATAGCTTATACGCGGCCCTATCGGTAGGTCTACGTGGTGAAGACATAATTCGTGCTCTAGAAAAACTCTCGAAGACCCCGGTCCCGCAGACCGTGGTGGATTTCATCAACAGACACACCAAAACATATGGAAAGGTGCGACTCGTATTGCGGAACAACAAGTTCTATGTCGAATCAGACGAGCGTGGAATCATCGATATGCTGCTGAAGGATCCTGTTATTGGACCTTGCAAAGCTGCTGGCACCGATGTCCAGGTTGGAAGAATCCAGACCAAGGCCACGGTTATTCAAGGGACGAGCAATGCCAAAGGAATGAAGCAAGCGGACCAGAGCAATGTCGACATGCCGCGAGATGACCCCAACAAGGAAAATGAGGCCATGATCGCCGCACTACGGGACGAGGAGGACGAAGAAGACAGTTTCAGGGAGGCCCCGAACTTCGAAATTGCCGCCAATAAACGCGACACGGTTGCAAAACAGTGTCTTGACATTGGATACCCTGCCATCTCCGAGTATGACTTTGCGGACGACCACGAGAATGCGACTTTACCGATTGATCTACGGCCGGCCACGCAAATCCGACCTTATCAAGAAAAGGCGTTGAGCAAGATGTTCGGCAACGGACGTGGGAAGAGCGGGATCATCGTTTTACCCTGTGGCGCTGGTAAAACACTCGTCGGCATCACCGCTGGCTGTCACATCAAGAAGAGCATTGTGGTGTTGTGTACCAGTGCCATGTCCAGCTACCAGTGGGCCAATGAGTTCAAGAAATGGTCCGATGTCAAAGAGGAAGACATTGCCGTGTTCTCGGCCTCGGAAAAGAGGAGATTCACTGGAGATGCAGGTGTGCTTGTCACGACATACTCCATGATCACTGCCGGCGGCAAACGAGCGTACGATACACAACAAATGATGGACTGGGTCTATGGTAAAGAATGGGGGCTGATGATCCTTGATGAGGTTCACGTCGTCCCGGCCAAGATGTTCCGAAAGGTCGGTGAAAACATCCGCGCCCACTGCAAGCTGGGTCTCACGGCCACGCTGCTCCGAGAGGACGACAAAATCACCGATCTAAACTTCATCATTGGGCCCAAACTTTACGAGGCCAATTGGATGGAACTGGCGGATCAGGGCCACATTGCCAAAGTGCAGTGCGCCGAAGTTTGGTGTCCGATGTCAATGGAATTCTACCAAGAGTATCAGAAAGAGACAACGCGGAAGCAGGCTCTCTACTACATCATGAACCCGGTCAAGTATCAAGTCTGCCAGTACCTGATCGACTATCACGAAAAGCGAGGCGACAAGATCATTGTGTTCAGCGACAACTTGTTCGCTTTGCAGCATTATGCAGTCACCATGAAGAAACCGTTCATCTACGGCGACACCAGCAACCAGGAACGGATCAATATCCTTGAAAACTTCCAGCACAATGAATTAATAAACACCATCTTCCTGTCGAAAATTGGAGACACCTCCCTTGATCTCCCCGAAGCAACGTGTCTCATTCAAATCTCTTCACATTACGGGTCTCGACGTCAAGAGGCACAACGCCTGGGCCGTATCCTACGAGCCAAGCGGCGTAATGACGAAGGCTTTAACGCATTCTTCTACTCTCTGGTGTCGAAAGACACGACCGAGATGGCATACAGCGCAAAGCGGCAGGCCTTTCTGGTGGACCAGGGCTATGCCTTCAAAACCATCACACATCTCGCCGGTATGACCGAAATGCCGGGGCTTGCGTACACTACCGCTCGAGAGCGCAACGAACTGCTCGCTCATGTCATGTTACAGCAAGAGACAGCGGCCGAGGTTGAGAAAATCGACGACAATATGTGGAGTCATCTCAGCGGAGGCAGTCGTTCGGCTGCTGCGGCCAAAGCTCGAGCGAAGAAATTGCAAGTTCGAAGACAAGCGGTACTGATGGCGGATGCAAGTGGCGGGGGTACGATGGCACCCATGTATCGGGAGCAGGATCGCAAGACCAAAAAGAGCCAGATGCCCGAGAGTGAATGGTTCAGGAAAGAAGCCCGGCGGCGAGAACTGGCGGCGAAGAAGAGAAAGAAGGAGAGGATGGATGCGGAAAAGGGCGGTGCATAGAGTGACTACCTCTGGAGTCTGGAGTCTGGAGTCTCCAGGCGATGAGGAGGGCGGTCAATCAGTGTCCAGCGTTTGAACCACCATATCGGAGCCAGGCTCCCTTGATATAGCTCAGGGCGTTTAGGCCCAAAACAAAAAAGAGCTCAATTAAACTTGACATCCACCATGGGCACCGGAGGAATCATTTTCAGCTTGGCCAGATCGTTGAAGACTTCGAGCAGCGATTCGCAGGAATCGACAAAGCCATGCCAGCCGAGTTTCCGCGCCTTGTCAGTGCTGCATTGGCAGGTGTCAGTCAGTTCATCGTTCCATGGCTATTTGCAGGATGGCCATCTAGAACTTACGAGAAGATGAGCGGCGCAGCCCGACAGATGGTCCCGTCGAGGAATCCAAAGACACGCTCGACATCCTTCCACTCCCTCTGCGTCAGGCCATACCGGTCCGCGAGCTCACTCCACGCGGCCGTCACGTCCTTCCTACGAGCCCAGTCGACCATGGTGAACTTCCTCCTGGAGACGCCCTTGTCGCCGTACCCGCGCGGGTTGAACCTCGTCTCCCTCTCGATGTATTTGGCGCCGGGCCTGGTGTCCGGCCCCGTCCATTGGATCCCATACCAGCCTGCGATGCGCGGCCAGGAAGCTTCCCACGTGAAAGCGCTGTTGTCGCAGGTGTTGAATTTCTGGTTCCGCGTCGTCCTCCCGGCCTCGTTGTCGGCCAGCACGGCCCATTCCTCCATGTAGGCGTTCATCTTGGAACTGCTCGTGCTCTGGTGCATCTGCCACGAGGCGACGTCGGCGGGGAACTCGAGCGGCACTTTCATGTGGTGGCACACCGCGGCGTAGGCGGCCAGAGGGAACGCGGCGTTCATGGCGGCGTCGGGCACGGCGCCCAGGATCGGGCCTGGCATGCAGATATTCCACCCGACATCTTGTTCGCGTGAGTATCTGAACAGCAAGTCCTCCTGCGGGTAATAAAAGTTGGGCTCGAGCTCGACTCTCGGGTCTGACTCTTCCTGCGGCAGCTTGACGGGGCCCAGGTGGACGCCGTAGTTCTTCGCTCCGGTCTGCAACATGAACCTCTTCGGCTTTATCTGCGCCTTGACCAGCGCAGTAAGGAAGTTGTCCAGCAACAGGGCATTCACGCGGCACATCTCTTCGGCGTCGGACCACAGCCCAGCGCCGGGCTTCGGTTCAGCCTGGATGTATGAGAAGAAGAAAACATGGTCAGCCGAGACGTTCTTGGATCGCAGAACCTGCGCGATCTCCTCTGGGTCCTTGAGGAAGTCCAGCGCGATATGCTCTGCGTTCGGCGGCAGTCCGCCCGGAACCAAGGGCGGGCGTCTGCTCAGGCAGAAGATCTTCTTCCAGCGTTCGGGTGCTTCGGCGAGGACCTGGAGCATGTAGTATCCCGATATGCCATTTGCTCCCGTGATGATGGCCGTCAGACCCTTGAGATCTGGTGGGAAAACGGGGAGGCCGTGATAGATGCCTCGTGATTGGACTTGCTGGATGGACATCTTGGGATGAATGCGATTCTGAGGGCCAGAACAACGGGATAGGAGAGAAGGATGGAAGGAATGAAAGGGATATGATTTCCCCATGTTTCCCTCTGACACACGCGAAGTCGGCTGATACCTCACATCCCCGCCCAGTGAATAGCCGACAGCCTTGTTGTCTCCTCAAAGATCGGCCAAGGTGCGGGGCAAGGAAGATCCTCGCCATCGTTGATATGTCAACATATCGAACGAGGGTGAAAGATGGCTCTAAGAGGGAGGTGGGATGGAAAACAGCATTAATGAACATCGTCTTGAAAGAGACTCACTGCGATGAGTACCCTCTGAGCATTGTTGATGCCAAGTTGCCTGCATCGAGGCTATCGCCAAGACCCGCGAGGCTGGCGACCCCTTTATTGATGCCCGTACCAATACATGGATGGACATCATGCTCAACCCGACTCCAGTCGGCGATGTGACATACACACGGATCAGATCAGCGGATCCACATATGAGTTATGAAAGTATCCTCCACATTATGGATTTTAGCAGCTCATGCTACCTCGCTCCTGTTCAATATCTCCAGAGCCAAGACTTTTCTCTGCTTCGCGGCTGGATATTCCGGCGATTGGGGTCACTTATCGCCGACAAGTCGAAACTCGATGAGACTCAATTTAGTAGAAAGACAAAACCATGGGTCAAAACCACAAACACACTTTTCTGAAGGCGTCAATACTTTACCGGAAGAGGAAAGATTTCGTATATGTGCTTGGCATATCTGCTATTCAACCCATAACGCATGCATATATTGAGATCGAGTCCTTCAAGAGGGTATGTGTAGAAAGGTATAAAGGAAGCCTACCCTTACCCGCAAATGCAATAGATTTTCAACTTGACATTCATCTCCCTCATCTCAGTGACAACCATTGCCAGAAGGCAAAAGACTTGACTTTTCACACCAAACACCCACAGCCATAACACAACACCAACAATGACGACTCCGGCCGCACCTCTGCCCAAATCCCTTCTGGGTCGACATCGACTGCTGGCGCCCTCTGCCGGCGTACACGTCAGCCCCCTGTGTCTCGGGGGCATGAACTTCGGGGACGCGTGGAAGGGGATCCTGGGCGAGTGCAGCAAGGAGACGGCGTTTGAGATCATGGACGCCTTCTATGAGTTGGGTGGGAATTTCATTGATACGTGAGTGTACACTGTACCTGATCGAGCGCATGAGTCTTTCTAACAGGATAGCAGTGCGAATAACTACCAAGCCGAGCAATCCGAGGCATGGATCGGTGAATGGATGGCTCAGCACCCACACCGACGCGACGAGATGATCATCGCGACCAAATTCAGCTCTGCTTACAAGTCCTTCTCCTCCCCGGCGCTGCAACAGTCCAACTTTGGCGGCAACAGCACCAAATCCCTGACGATGAGCGTCGAAGCCTCGCTGCGCAAGCTGCAGACCAGCTACATCGACGTCCTGTACGTGCACTACTGGGATTTCACCACGGGGGTAGAGGAGCTGATGCAGAGTCTCAACCACCTCGTCGCGCAGGGCAAAGTGTTGTACCTGGGTGTCAGCGATACGCCTGCGTGGGTGGTGGTCAAGGCGAACGCGTACGCGCGACAGCATGGCCTGCGTCCGTTCTGCGTGTATCAGGGCCGTTGGTCTGCCGCGGAGAGGGACTTTGAGCGTGAGATTATTCCCATGTGTCGTGATCAGGGGATGGGTATTGCTCCGTGGGGAGCCCTTGGGGGAGGATACTTCAAGCCCTCTTCTTCTTCAAAAACGAATACGAGTGCAGAGCAACAAGGTCGCAACATGCCCTCCGTGCGGACGGGAAAGGAGGCCGAAGTGTCAACGGTGCTGGAGCGCGTCGCGAATGCACGCACACCTCCCGTGCCACTCACCTCGATCGCCCTGGCATACGTGCTGCACAAGACGCCGTACGTGACGCCGATTGTCGGCGGGCGCAGTGTGAAGCACCTGCGCTCCAACGTCGAAGCTCTAGCTCTGCGCCTGACAGAGGCAGAGATGGCCGCCATCGAAGAGGCGTACCCCTTTGACGTCGGGTTTCCCGCCAACTTCCTCGCGGGCAATCCGAGGGGCGCGCCGAACGGGGCCGAAGATGTCGAGTTCACGCGTCGGATGGGTCATTTTGACTTTGTCAAGCCTGAACGTCCGGTGCTGCCGCCAGTCGGTGTAGAGGCGTTGACTGAGGAGGAGAAGGCTCGGCTGTTGGGGTATAACCCTTCTTGAGTCGAGGGAGATCCGGTGTGAACGATTCTTGCGCGACTCCTAGATAGACGATTCAAGCATCTTCAACAAGTTCAGTTCATCTCCAGACTTTGTCACCCAGCATGATATCGGCAGCCACAGGGCCGCAGTCGTAAACACATCATGTCCTCGATCGAAGGACGGAGTCACTCGGCCGTGCCGTGAAAGCCAACGTCATTGCCAAGAATAAAACCCATTTCCATTGGTCCAAATGGCGGGACACGCATATTTAAGCTTTCGAGGCCTCCCACTCGTCGGAGTCCAAGTGGCACAAAGCGGCAGGATTGTTCGTCAGCTACAATGGGGGAGCTGTGAGGCACTGAGTGATGGGAAGGAGGTAGTCTGCTCAAAAGCAGCGTGAAAAGTTCGTCTGCTGCTTGAATGGGCCTGTTCACATTGGAAGTTGGAAGTTGAACTGATAGTCGAGGATTCCGTAAGTTCGCTCGACCAATCGATCGCTCGTGTGAGTGTCTGGCTACCCTCTTTGATACGGTGCTTGTCCGTCTCCAGGAAGCTCTGGATGATCGGAAAGCATCTCCATCCTCCCAGGAACCACCGTATCGGGTTGTGGAGGGTAACTGGCCGGGAGCTCGACAGGATGCTCGACAGAAGCGACAGCCTTTGAGTCTGCTTCGTAGAATCTAGGGGGTCCGTCGGCCGCAGTGGCGGGGTCGTTTCGCTGGGACCGCAGGCCATTGCTGCTTCGACGTCTCCTCCAGAGGAACCAACCGATGAGCGCAAAAGCAAGGACACCCACGACCACTCCTACCACTATGCCTGCGATAGCTCCGCTCGACAGCCCACTCCCTCCCGAGGTAGGCTCGTCAGCTGGAGGCAGGAGAACAGCCTCGTCGGAGCCGGTACAGTTGTACTGCGACTTGAACACGTCGCTCACGTCATAAGGGTCGAGTGACGAGCAGTCCAGAGGCGCCGAACTCCTCACAATGACATCGCCTTGCACATCAACAAGCGACGGCAGTGAGATGTTTGTAAAGCTCCCATTCAGCGCCAAGTCACCCCTGACACGCGAGAGGTTCGGCAGCGAAAGAGTCTCAAGAGCCGTGTTCCCGTTGGTGACGATGTCGTCGGTGACGTTGACGAGCTCTGGAAGTTCGAGCACGGTCAGGGCGGTGTTGTTCCACAGCATCAGGTCGTCAACGTTGGTGAGATTTTCCATTGAGAGTGTCTCGAAGTAGTTCATGATGAATCCGAGCGAATACGTGACCCATTCGAGGGAGGGAAGCTCGATCTCCGAGACATGGGAGATGGTCACGTTGCTGACGGCTTCCAGGCTGGGGAGAGACACCTTCAGCGCTGGCCCATTGTCGGAGATTCGGAGCGAATTCCACACATTGACCAAGGGTAAAGAAATATTGCTCAACGCCGGGTTGCGCATGACCTCGAGCCGAGTGATGTTGGTCGGCTGCAACCAGCTCAGGTTGGTGAACGCCGTCCCAATGATCTCAATGGTGCTGATGTTGATGACGCCGCGGGTGGAAGCGACGAAATTCGTCAGGTTTGGTGAATTGTTGATATACATCGTGTCCACGGTTCTGAGCTCTGGGAAATCCAACGTCGTCAGGAGGTCGTTGTTCGAGGTGGAGAGCGTGCCACCGATGGTAAACAGGTCTGGGGCCCTGAGAACAGCGACCTCCGAGCCGTATGCGAAGCGCAAGTCTCCCGTGATGTTGTTAATGCCATCGAGAGAGACGGTGCCATTGAGTCCAGGTCCGAAACGAATGTCGCCGTCAAAGACTGCGCACCCGGCTATCTCGGCTGTGCGAGAGCTGTTGGAAATGGTGAGCGACCCGGAACATTGCGACGCGACGCGACCAGCGACGGCGAGTATCAACAAAGGGGCAAACGGCCACATCTCGAGCGAGAGGCCAGCATATGTTTTACACGATCCAGAACACACCACGGTACAAGTACTCGCATAGCAGAGAGAAGTATCTTCGCGAGGGGAACTCACCTGGTTGATTGTGATTGTGGTCTGCTGATTGTCTGCCTGTTTGCCGAGCCACGAAGACTGTCACCATAGCATCGCCAAGGGACCCAAGGGTTGCCCAGCTCTTGAGGTCTCGCGAGCAGTGTTGATCACTTCCTTGGAGAGGAAACCGGAACATGGTAAAGAACACAGGCATTACCTCTGCGGCGAGGGAAGAAAGGCTCTAACATGGACGACGTTGACTCCAATGCTGAGCAAGCTGTGAAATACCGAGAGGTTTCTCCCTTTACGTTCTCACTTTCTCATAAATATTCTGACGACCTGCCAGGACTCATGAAAGAAATTCAAAACACAGGTCAAGACCACATATTCCATCTCACATGGAAGCTAAATCGAAAATAAACATCAAGTGCATCAAGGTGAGACCATGAAGCAATTCGCGATCAAGGCTTGATGCCCGCTGCCGTGTATGATTTCTGGATGAACTCCGCCCATTTCAGCGACTGCTTGAAGTCCAGGTATCGATCCGTCTGTCCCCTTGCAAATGCATCGTACAGCCTTGCGACGTTATCCGCAGGCGGTTGAAGGTCATATCGACGCGCAGGATCATCAGCAGTACCAGCATCATTCAGCACCTTGTCCAGGTCGATGGTATCGACTTTGTCCGTGACAAAATCATATACCTCGACTTTCACGCCTCCTCCAAGCCACAGGAGCTCTGGCGACTGGATGCGGATCTCACCCCTTGCGCAGGAGATGCGCCAGTCGACGTTCGGCGTGTCCTTGAAGGGCGGGCCCCCGCGGACTTGGAAGTTGAAGGGGATCTCTCCTTCCAACTCCCCATGGATCAAGACCTGGTCTGGTGTCGTGTTGGGATGGTTGGGCTCGACGACTTGAAAGCTGCTGTCCATCAATGCCAGGGATGGGCGTTTGTTCTTCAAGACCGAGTCGAAGGATTTGATCTCGCCTAGTGCGGCTGTCAGTGTGTCCAGCACTATCACAAGAAGAAGGATTAGCGGCAATGTCTTTTGCACGATTCTTCAACCACCATGGAATGGGAAGGGACCCCTTACAATGAATGCTGGTGATGGTGAACAGGTTGCCTCCCGACTCTATTTCGGTCATGTATGCCATGTCCTGTGGCATGGCCAGACCATGCAGTCTCCCAGCACAACTCAGTGAAGTGCTCAGCACTGGCCCAATCTTGCCTGGTCCGTCTCCGACCAGGTTTCGAATCGCTTGGTTATATGGCCCATTGCGTCCTTGCAAGCCAATCACGGTCTTTATCTTATTTGTGGAAGCGAGATCTGCCAGTTCTTGCATCTGGGACAAGTTCGAGCCCAACGGCCACTCGCAGAAGACCTGCTTCCCAGACAGCAAGGCCGGCTTGATGAGATCGTAATGTCGCGCGACTTGGACACAGCACACGACGAGATCAACCTCAGAGTCGTCGGCCAATGACTGCGGGTTTCCGTAGGCACGCACTTTGTTTGGATCTAGGCCGTGTCGTTCAATGGCCTTCTGGGCCGCCTCAAGGGAGGAATTGCACACCGCAGTGACGGTGTATTGTGGGGATTTCGTCAGATACGGTAAGTGAGCAGATGTGGCCCATCTCCCAGTCAGGCCTTTTATTTCCTTGGAGTTCAGACCGATGAGGCCAACACGGATTGGTTTCGACATGGGAACAATGGTGGACGACGTGCTGGTGCAGAGAGAGAACGAGACTGTTGAGACTTCCACACACACAGATATCCATTATTAGCGAGTCAGTTAAATAGACTTGACCTTCGGAACGACTCTACCACATCTTGAAATGCAAATGCTTCGGCCCGAGAGATGGACATGGAGATCCTGGCTCCTGCCTGTACGTGTATATAAGCGGGCCAGCATCCTGCGTGGTGAGTGGCTCGTGCCAATTCACGGACGAATTGCCAGTGTGAGATGGAGGGGAAATTATTCAGCAGCCGAACAGCAGACATGCAAAGCTTTCATTGACTAGGTAGTTTTAGGACTTTCTCTTTCTTTGTTCACAACTTGCTTACAGATGTCGAACGAGGATTGTTCTGTAAGCCTTCATATCCAACACCAAACTCACATCAAACTCTATGGTGGTCTGATACACAATGTACACAATGGACCTATACCAGGGAAAGTAGAGAAGGCATGCATCAGCAGGCAACAGGAGAAAAGATTCCCACCAGCAGTACTTCAGGCCTTGGTTTCACAAAAATAGCATCGGTGCCCAGAGTCCGGGTCGGCGTGACTTGACATAGGCGGCAGGTTCATAATAGCCAACAAATTCCAGGGTGCACACACAACCCCGATGCACCAGCACCCCCGATGCACCCGATACGCCCGGTGCACTGTTTCAAAATGGTCGCGTCACAATTGACACGGGCTGGTCTTCGCCCGTGGCAGTCAACTTGCCATTTCGACAGCGCAGGAATGCTCGGGCATTGACTTGGAGGATTGCCTTAAGCCTTCAGGCCTTTTGATCTTCTTCGCATGTCGACGGTCAAGTCATACAAGACATCCTTGAAAGCGAAGAGGAAAGCGGCCGTCAAGACACTTTGGCTGACCTTGGGAACAATTCCTACAAGTTTGGTCAGTCAACATGCGTCCGGGGGAGGAGGAGAGACGACACATACCCTTGTACAGTCCACCGTAACCCTCATCCTTGACAATCTTGGTCAAGCTCCTCCACATCCCCTCATTGCGGTCCTGCTTGGTAGCGACGTGGGCCCTTGACTTGACGGTGATATAGGGATAGGTGATCGTCGTGGCCAACAGCTTGCCGATGGCTCCTAGGAAGAAAGCATCGCGAGGGCCGACCTTCCTCTTCCTCTGCTCGAGAATGTTCTTCAACTGCTCATAGAAGGTATATTGCAGGATGGGGTTGATGACCAGGACCAAGGCTGGAAGGACACCTGCAAAGAGGGCAGCAGGGCCTTCCTCTTTGAGGAGGGTCAACAGCGTCGCGATGGTGCTGGGCTTCTTGACGCGCTTCTTCTCTCCGCCGGGCAGGTCGGTCTCACCATCATCGCTCTTGCGGGCCGTCATTCTCGTGTTGACCACCCAGATAGGGTTGGTGAGCAGGACCGTGGCGGACCCTGCAATTGCACCCGCCGCCATACTCTCCAGCGTGGTGAGCTTTTTGTTGGCCCGACCCGAGGTCACGGCCGCCCTCTCAAAGAAGGCTCTGGTCCACTCGTACCAATAGTAATAGACAAAGTTGGTGACCGAGATTCCGAACAGGGCGCTGTCAAGACCGGCGTATAGTCCGCCCAGGCCTTCTCGGTTGATGATGTGCCTCACGGCGGCAAGCGTGGAGGAATCCGCGCGCTTCGACTCGACTTGCGCGCGGGTCGAGAGGGTGATCAGAGGATAGGTGAGGGTCATGGCAAGCAGACCGCCGCCTGCGCCGGCCAACGCATGGGCGATGTTGTCACCCTGCTGAGCGGCGGAGGTCGCGGGTGCCGCGACTTTTGCGGGCTGAGACTCCTTCGTTTGAGACATGATGAATCGTGAGGCTCGTGTGAGATTCCGGTGAGCAGCGGAAAGGATTGGGACGTTCTAGGTCAGCGAAGAGGGGGAAACAGGGAGGAGAGGAAAGAAAAAAGAGCAGAGGTGTCAATAATAGGTGCCCGCTCTTTAAGAGTATGGCGCCGAGATGGACGTCCTATGTATTTGCAGGTGAGAATGGGGACAGGATGGAGACGGGATGGAGGATTTCGGAGAGCTTTCTGGACCACCCGCAAGGGGCGATGTCTGCGCGTGCGGAGTGGGCTGCGGGCGCGATGTGCTGGACGAAGCAGTGTTGATGCCAGATGCCCGTCAATTGCATGTCATCGCGCATCTTCATTCTGCGCCTTCCTTTGTTGGACCTGCTAGACCTCGGCATGAGGGCCTTGGCGCCGATACCGAGGAAGGTGCGAAGCAGCCGGTGTCCACGTGACATACACGTGATCGCAGACCTCGTCGACTCTTCGGCCTTCAGCCCTTGACGCTTCACAAACTGTCCCTGTCGTGTCGGGTCGGGTCGGGGGACCGGGTACACGCGCGGGTACGAGTAAATTGCCTAGGTAATTGAAGCGACAAACGAGTCGGAACGACTACTATTAATCCGATGTGCAAAGGCTTTTTCTGCCATGGCTCGCGGCAAAGGGTGTACCGGCCGGCACCATCACAACAAGGGTTGGAAGTGTCTCTGTACGTGAGTACCCGAGATTTCTTTTGAGGTTCATGTTCTCTCTCACGTTTTCCTGAAAGGCCACACTCATACAAGGATGGACTTGCTAGATTAATAACCTGACTCCCAAACGCTCTGGCTGTATCATCGTGGCCAGTTGGCGCCCGCCCTTGGGCACCCATTACCTCTAGTGATCGTATGGCCACCGTACCACAGCTGTTGGGAACAGCATCTCATCCCGTTCTCCATTTCCGTGTTTGGTACCTGCCATTCTCCGCCATCTGGCCCTTCGATCTCCTGTCACCCTCATTCACTTGTTCTTGCCCGTCACAGTTTTCGAGATCGGGGCGGGTTGTTTTCCTTGACGCTGCTGATACAGGACATAGCCGAAGTAGACGGCACACAGCGTTCCGATGATGAAGAGGTTCCCTGCTATAGTCAGCCTTGCCTTCTGGATCCACCAGGGAGAATGGTGACGACAGACCAATGATGAATCCAATGACTCCCTCTGCCATGTTGAACACCCCCTTGAACAGACCAATGACTGCGCTCAACGCGCCCTCGAAAACATGGAAAATGGTGGTGAAGATTCCCTTGATGATCTCCACGAGGGAGGCGAAGAGATTGCCAACTCCTTTAGCAATGTCCGACATGTTTCCTGATCTGAGTTTGAGATTGTGATAAGTGGTAGGTTACAATATGGAACGCGTGATTCGGTAGGTTATGGCGGGATATTCTCAAAAAGAATGGTTGACCGTTTGCCTCAAGAGAGGATGTCGTCAGGCAGATATATCCGCATTGTGCCCTCTGCCTTTCACCCCATGGGCCCGACCTGCGTCACACGAGCCATCTCACCTCTGGAATGAGGTTCTCGATGTCTTCGCGACTTGTGGCGTTTGTTTGGTACAGTGACGTCAGCTTTGGTCAACAGGCATTGTTCCTGTTTTGTGGCTGGGGGCCGTGCTTTCACTGGTCAACAGGGTCACGAGGCGATATCATCATGTGTTCATATTCCAGGGACCTGATCGACTGGGTTGTCGAGCTCAACAAGTGGACGGAAGGGCAAGCGGTCATCTTTTATGATCGAGGGAGGATTGAACCTTGAGTGGCGAGTGAACAGCCTTGCATATACAGGGACATGCTTCACCGTAATTTCTTTTCGGCGGAGTATACGGCGTTTATACGTAATATCAATATTTTTCTGCCGGCGACTTTCAACCCAAAAAGTTTCGAGATCGCTGAACGAACTCGTGTCATTCAGCACCACATGAAATATGGCGAGGACGCAGTACCGCATTCACTTATAGAATCAACGGTCTCTCATTCCCCGCCATCAAGATGGCATTCTCGGTTATCCAGCCTCATCAATATGTGGCCATCCGACTACCCTCTGACTCTATCAAAGTCGAGCAAATAGTCCCCAACACGTAGGTTCCACCGAAATCTGAGAGCCACCCAGATATCAGCCAACGGCTTTGTGAGCAGCTGTCGCTGACTCTGTCTCAAGGCTGATCAACCTGGGCAAATATGGATCGTTCCGTACCAATCAAGTCATTGGCCGACCATATTATTTGACGTTTGAGATCCTCGACCGCTCTGAAGCTCGAGAAGGAAAAGAACTCAGAGTGGTCTCTGCCACCGAACTGCATGCAGCCACTCTAGTCGAACAAGCAGAGACAGAAGATCCTTCCACGCCACAGACCGACGTGGATGACACACGCGCGCAAAGCACGCCCAAGTCGAACGTCAACACCCGTGATGACCCCACGAACCAAAAGCTGACCATGGCGGAGATCGAGGCCCTGAAGCAAGATGACATGGGCAGTGGGAAAGAGCTCATCGAAAAGATCATGCAGTCTCACTCCACTCTCGATCAAAAAACCTCGTTTTCCCTCGCCAAATATACGTTGCGGAAACACAAGAAATACATGAAACGGTTCACAGTATTGCCCCTCGACGTGCCAACGCTGGCAGATTACATGTTTGATGATCGAGAAGCCGCCAAGATTATGGAACTCCGGAACGAGTCACTAGGACTGATTGGATGTTGGGCGAACGTCCACGCCGATGGGCAAGACTCGGCCCTTTTCTCTGCTTGCGGGCCTTCTTCGCGCTACCTGGTTGTCGACGACACGGGCGGCTTGGTCGCAGGAGCTATGGCCGAGAGAATGGGTATACTCCATCAAACGAACCTCGCAGAAGCCGTGCAAGCCGTGCCAGACGAAGACGACGTCGATGGCGAGGCTGAACAGGGAGAGACCGTTGCGCCTCAAAGGGCTAAGGGACGGCGATATAAACCCTCCGCCATGAGCGCAAAATCCAACACCATCACCATGATCCACGCAAACCAACAGCCCAATCTTGGCTTACTACGCTATTTCAACTTCGACTTCAACAATCCCACGCCTTCGCACACCCTATACACCAACCTGAAAACGGTCTCGTGGCTGCAGCTTCTGGATCCAGAATCTGACACCACCTATCGAGAACCCGATACTCTGCCGCCGGACGAGTTGTCGAAACTCAAGTCGAACCGAAGAAGCGCGTACTTTCGCAAGCGACGGCGGTGGGAACGCGTCAAAAGCGTCGTCGACGAGACGTTGGCCGGCGAGTTCAACGGACTAATCGTGGCCAGCTTTACCGACCCGGTGTCGATAATGCGACGCCTTGTCCCTCTCCTCGCCGGCGGGAGTCAGGTTGTCGTATACTCGCCGAACGTCGAGCCTCTCGTGGAGCTGGCGGATTACTATTCCACCGCACGAAGAGCGGCGTTCATACAACTCCCCGTCGAGCAGAGAGAGGTGCCATCCAAGGACTTCCCCGTGGATCCTACTCAGCTTCTGGCCCCGACGGTCCAGACGGCACGGGTAAGGAAGTGGCAGGTTCTTCCAGGCCGCACGCACCCTATGATGACGGGGAGGGGTGGCGCGGAAGGATACCTCTTTGTGGGGACAAGAGTGCTGCCTGTGGAAGGAAAAGTCGAGGCTAGAGGCAGACCGCCCCGTGGAAAGAAGACAAAAGCAGAAGAAACGAATGGTACAACCGAGGATGATGGTCCGCTGGAGTCGCCGCTTAAGAAGCAGAAGGTGGAACAGCAAGACACCCGGTTAGATACGGAGACTCTCATTCAAGCTTCAAACGAGGTTTCCAACGCTGAAGTCAATATGGAGACATAACATTGCTTGCCCCGGCACAAGCATCAAGGCAGCTTCTTCAATTCATCGAGTGCTCAAGCACCCTACTTAACTTGTCTCACTCGTGAGGACGTTATCATTGCCGTTTTCTATGCCTGTCCATCTCGCCTGCCCTCACCGTTCCTCGCATCTTCTTTCAGACCCAAACACCTATAAGCTCTTGCCCATGAATTTCCTCTTTGTAAAGCTCAGCCACCACTTGCTTGGGCCGACACCGCCCTCGTACAGGCGGGCGTGCAGCCTGATAGCCAACTCCTGCCTAACCTGACTCAGGTAGCTGCGGAGCACCTCTGCCTCGTTGCGATCGCGGGGGGCTTCGTAGGCCTGGTTGAGCGGGAAGCCGGGCTCGCCGGGGATACTGAATTGCTCGAGGGCGCCGTTGATGAGGGCCTTCTCGGCGGCGCGCACGTCCATCGTGGGCTTGACCTTGGATAGACAGTCGGATACAAACAGAATGCCGTAGATCAGCATGCGGTCTGCGGGGCCTTTGATCTCGAAGTTGCGGAAGAAGGTGTTCGCGCGGAACAGTGACAGGATCTCGTCGAGGCAGTCATACGATTCCGAGTCCGGATCGACATCCAACGGGTTCAGGTTCGCCGGGAGCTGAGGGAGCGTGTATGCAGGGCCGCGGGTCTTGGTGCGGAGAGGGAGGAGCGGGAAGTTGCCTGTGAGAGACGGTGTGAGCAGCTTTGGACTCAAGGAGGGATTGTTAGTCCGTAGCTTGCTAACGTACCTATTAACTGCACGCCCTGGTCACCCAGGAAGATAGAGTGGTATGCCTGCGGCGGAAGTCAGCACTGCGGGATTGCTGAGTTTGAGCAATCTCAGGTCACTCACTGGCATCTTGAGTTCACGGCAGACTCGACGCCAATTCAAGGGATGTGGCTCAAGGTGTTGTATTGTGTCCTCAGCTTCTCATGTCGTGGTCGCATGCAGGAGAACATACGATGTGATGCGTCTGCCAATTCCTCTCCAAACGAGAGCAGCGAGGCGACGTAGGCTGCGTCCCGCCTCGCCGTCCATGTCGACCCGCAGTTACATCTTGGCGGCTCTATACTCCGCCGAATAGATGTACGGCAGGGCATTACTTCAAATAAGACCACCACTTAACGCGTTGCCTGCGGAGGCGCGTCGTGCGGCAGAGAACCTGCATTAACCCGGACAACCTGAACTCTTCTTTCTGTTCGAACAAAGGACTTCTTCAAGACGATATCACACACCTACTAACTCAAGATGTCAGACTACGAAGATGACGTGGACATGGATGCTGCACCTTCCAAGGACAAGTCGATACAGTTCAGTTCAGACAACGCCGCAGGCAAACAGAAGAGAATAGTGGCAGACTTGCCAATCGAGGCAGAGGACAATCTACCATGGTAAGTCAAGCCCGGATCTTTCTCTATCACTCTTGCTGATACCAGCAGGGTCGAAAAGTACCGGCCGAACACTCTCGATGACGTGTCCGGTCACCAAGATATCCTCGCAACCATTAACAGATTCGTCGAGCACAATCGGCTTCCTCATCTCCTTCTCTATGGACCCCCGGGAACTGGCAAGACGTCGACGATCCTGGCTTTGGCACGGCAGATATACGGCCCTAAGAATATGCGGCAGATGGTGCTCGAGTTGAACGCGTCAGACGATCGAGGCATCGATGTGGTTCGTGAGCAGATCAAGACGTTTGCCTCGACGAAACAGATCTTCAGCTCGTCGACGCAGCAGTCTTCCTCAGCAGCGAAGTTCGGGCTCGGAGCATTCAAATTGATCATCCTGGACGAGGCAGATGCCATGACGTCCGCCGCACAGATGGCCCTGCGAAGAATCATGGAGAAATACACAGCCAACACCAGATTCTGCATCATTGCCAACTACACACACAAACTGTCTCCGGCACTGTTGTCGCGATGCACGAGATTCCGCTTTTCACCGCTGAAAGAGCCCGATATCAGAAGATTGGTTGACCACGTCATCTCGCATGAGCACGTCAACATCGCGCCTGAGGCTGTCGACTCCCTCGTCAAGCTCTCAAAGGGCGATATGCGGCGAGCGCTGAATGTTCTCCAGGCGTGTCACGCTGGATCCCGACCGCTACCCATGCGCGGCGAGCCACCGGTCAAGGAGTCCGAGATCAATTACGACTTGATCACCAACGACACCATCTACAACTGCATCGCAGAGCCCCACCCCGAAGACATTCGCTTGATCATGACGACCCTGCTCAGCACGCCAGACCTAACGAGCTGCTTAACGACGATCAACGCCTTGAAGAGCAGTCGAGGCCTGGCACTGGCGGACATTCTGACCGCCCTTGCGGACGAATTGCAGACGCTGGAGGTCAGCGCCGCGACGAGAGTGACCTGGCTTCAAGGCCTGGCCGAGATCGAATACAGACTCTCAGGAGGTGGAAGCGAGGCACTGCAGACGGGCGGAATGGTTGGCGTGGTTCGGACAGGGTGTGACCTGATGGGGGAAAAGGGGATCGCTGAGAGGATGAGCATCGATGCTTGACGCTGAAGATCGGGACTTCAAATGAAAAGCACACAGTCGCTGGACGCTTTCGAACGCATCAAAAAAGTCGGCCGCGTCACAACCTGCTTGCCGTCGGCATACCACGATCGAGGACCTGAGTTATTATGGAGGATCCAATGTTTCGGGAGGAAACTCGATCCATACCCCAAGGACACACAGCATGTGTACCGAAACCCAATTGACTCGGCCTCAACCAGCCGTTGGCCTTGCTCTCTCTAGCCCACGAGCCAGATCGAAAGGGAGCGCACCACCACACGCTTGCTGGCTCTGACTCGAGTCCGTGAAGAAGAGTCCTTGATGTTAATGCCGAGAGGTGGTTGAGAATCAGAACACGGTTCCATTGGCCCCATTCTATTTTACGAGATAGAGAGGGATAGCAGAGGGAGAGAGATAGACATATCATGATGGGACTGCAAATCTGGTATAAAAGATCGGCTGGAAGACAGTTTTCCCAGGCTCGGGGTGATCTCTTGACAGATGCAATGCAATAGCTGCCATTGCCGAAACTAGGTAGTAGGTACTCACGGTCAGTCAGGGTCTAGGCCGGCGAGTGTACATTAGATGTACATTGATTGAGACCGAATGCTTTGAATCTTGAGACTTTAATTCTCCTTTGTCTTTCATGTCTATCTGCGTCCCTGCCTACGGGAGGATGCGGCCATGAGTGCCTGCGAACCAGATTGCCCATTATTCCCAGGGAAAGGAAGGAACCCGCCCTCTGAGGTTCGTCTTTGAGACGACATTCGCTGTTCTCGCGTGCAATCCAGGCACAGGTTCAAGGGTCGTCCAGGCCTTCTTCAATCCTTGTCCGTCTCGTCATCGTCGAGATCGTCGAGATCGCCATCGCCATCATCATAATCGTCGCCGTCGCCGCCATCATCGAAGCCCAGCCCGTCCTCATCATCCACTTCATCCTCCAGGCCACCGACGAGGTATTTCTCGCCCTTGCCCTGCGTCCCATCAGCGACAGCGTTCCCATCCTGGACCTCGCAACCGGTGAGAGAGCACTTGTTGCCGATCTTGACCTTCTTGCCGACGACGGTGTTGGTCAGGACGCACTTCTCACCGATGGTCGCGCCGTCCATGATGACGCAGCCCGTGATGCGTGAGCCCGTGCCGATGGCCACCGAGGCCCCGATCACGCTGCCTTTGATCACGCACTGCGTGGCGATGGTGCTGTTGCTGTCGATCAGCGTGTCGGAGCGGGAGATGGTCACGCGTGGCGCGATGGTCGTGGTTGCGTGAATCTTGACCGGGTGCGAGAATGGTGACACGGGGGATCGGGCCGCGACGGATTCTTCTATCGAGGGCAGTTTGGCCAGGGAGAGCGACACGGATAGAAGAAGAGGGGTATTGTCAACTCGGCGGACGAGGGGCGCGTCGGGTGTCGAGGGGAGGATGTATGAGAGAATTGGCGGCACAATTGGGACCGCACCACCGTCTTCTTCCGTTTGGGACCCTTCATCTGGTGAAAGGATGCTGTCTTCCGGGTCTGCCTGGACTCTCGACGCAAGTCTCGCTCTGCGCTGTGTGAGAGGGAAATCTGATGTCGGTTGATGTGTGATCTGGGTACTGCTGAGCGACAGCAAATCGACCTCCTCTTCTATCGGCCGTTCGTGGGAAGGGATATCATTCCGCTCCGGCCCGGATTTCTGCGAGAAAATCTTCCGTGCACCAAACCGCGCCCGGTAGTTAGGCTTCCGCCATTCGGCCTTCGCCCAGGTTCCCACTAGGTCTTCGCTGACGGATTCAAAGTCCTCGTTCAGCTTTGCGAATTCTTTGACCCAATACGGCAGGAAGTAAATGTGCGAATCGCGGTATTTGGTCATGCATTTGATTGCACCGTGTTTCCGGAGGAGAGATTGTCGAATTTTCCACGATTTGTCCTCCTCGCACTGATCCCATAGTTCGGACATGGGCATTGTCCACACCAATTTTCGCAGGATACCCTGGGATTGCACGGATGCGCTTTTCCCGAGAGGGATGTCATGTTCTGGATCAAGCTTCGTGGTGCACATGAAATCGGCTTCCTCGCCTTTCACGCTCTCTTCTCGATTGATAGTATTGTACCATACTGAGAGTCCGCCGCGACGGCCTCGTCGCTCGCCTCCGAGAGCCAAGAGCTCGTTTCTGGAGGCATCAAAGCCGGATTCTGTGATGGTGCCGATGCCACCGGGGCCCCCAAGGCGAGTAAGATATGTCTCGAGGAAGATGTCGCCAGAAATGTCGCAAATCAGATCGCATGGAAGTAGGAGAAAGTCGGACTCGATGACTTGTTGCACCTCGGGTAGTCTGAGAAGCTCTGCTGTCGGCGTAGTGAACTCCAGCGATTCGGGCGCCAGCAGATCGGGAGACGGCGAAGGGAGAGATGTAAGATACGGATTTTGCGCCAGAGCAGCTGCGAGTGTGTCTTTGGACGCGGGTGGAGTGATGAGAGTAATTGAAGTCACGCCCATCCGGTAGCACCAGTCCAAAACATACCAGACCATGGGTCGGTTGGCCACTTCGACCAGAGCCTTTGGGAACTCGGTGGGAACACTGGTGAAGGTGCTCAGGCCAATTCCGGGCCCACACAGAATCAGGGCCTGGAAACCGGTCTGAGGCATCTTCAGGGGTTTGAATGAAAGAGGCCTTTGGAGGCTGGAGAAGTTGATCGGGTCGGTTATATGGGCAGCCGGCCGTGACTCATTCCCGCGTGGAAAATTGGAGAAGACGAGATTGCGCAAGGGTGAAGGTGTCCGCTCGTTAGGTATCTCTATCGAGCTTTCCTCTTGGTCACCACTTAGATGTCGGTACAGGGAGGGCGGCGCGGGCTGGTATGGAGGCGTCGCTCCCAACACACCGACTCGACCTCGTACAATGGCAGAGAGGCGTAAAAATTGGACCCGCGGATTAAGCGAGTGCCGGGACGAGGAAGCTGCAGCGCTATCGGTCTCCTGGATTTGTTGAAGGTCGTGAGCGAGTGAATCGATGCCGTCAACGTCGCCCAGAAGACTGATAGTGTTTTCTGCCTCTGGTGGGGAGCGCGACTGCATGTACTCGTACACGTATGTGAGGGAATGGGAGTGTGGTGGCATGGTGACGAGAATGGAGAATGGCAGGTCTGACGAGTCGATGCTGGGCTTGGCACCGGATCGGAAGAATTCAATGCCGTTGATGCCGGGCGGAAATCGGCGAACGGTGATTGGAGGCTGGTTCACTTCCTATGAAGAGTATGTATGTCCATGGTCGACGGCGAGGTGACGTAGATCTGAATATGAGTCGGGAGTCTGGAAGACTTCACTGGAAAGATTGGGAGGTACGAGCTGCGTCTTCTCATCTTTCCCCGTCGCCGTGTGACATTGTCCCGCCAGAGAAATTCCAGACAAAAACATCCCCGTGACTGGTTTCACATTCCAGTGATCCAAGACTAGTTTTCGTGCTATATAACATGCTTCAAAGAGCCCTTGTCTGCATCAACTCTCATCTCGCGCTTGGAGCAGGCCTTGTGTCGAACTGTCCCCATTCTGACCTTCCCCAATCCCATTTGGGGCCGCTTTGTCGCCATTCCACGCCTGTGCAAGAACTCGGTTAAGAGCATCCTGGAAGACGTGGCAGTTGTAATCTATCAACCCCTTCTTGTTCTTGGCTTCGTCGTTCTTAATGACAGTCACTAGACAGAGATATCTGCAGCATGTCAGTACTGCAATGCGGCGCAACAGAGACCCAGTCTTACCTGTTCATCTCCTTCAGGTAGATCATCGTGCCGTCGTGGATGGTAATGGACGACTCTGTCTCCTGCATCTGGTCTCCAATCCCCTTCTGGTGCTTGCGCTCGTGGCCAAAGAGATCGGTGACATCCACAATAACATCAATGTAATCGGAGCACATTTCATAGACCTCCATATCTATGGGTCTGGTGTCGCTGGCGACATAGATTTTGCTGAGAATATCGAAGAGATAGGCCTTTGCCATCCCGCTTTGATTGACCAGGGTGTTCAAGAGATTCTCCAAGGTCTCGAGGTGCGGGATCAATTTCTGAATGACCTTGCTAAAGGCCTCGAAGATGGATAGATCATAGATCGACGTTAAGTGGTAGCTGACGTTTGGGTTGATATAACCAGCATCGTTGAGCTCGTCTCCAACGCGCTGCACAATGTCTTGGTAGATGTCCGCTCTGAAGTCGTCGGGAAGAGAGTCAATCTTGTGAATGAAAACCTCGACATTGACGTGAGGGAATGTGGTCTGAAGATTGAGTATGGTGGTAGTCAGCCGATTCAATGCGTCCGTGTAGTCGTCTTGCGCATCGATGACCCAAACCAGTGCACCAATCTCGGAAAATATCTCGCTGGTGTCGAAAGTCGGGTCGAAGTAGTCGAGCTGGCCAGGGAAATCCCAGACCTGAAAATCCATGAAAGAATGCATCGAGTCTTTCTGAATGCGCGTTGTGGATTCAAGGAAGAGGGTTTCTTGGGGTGGCATCTTGTGGAAAACAACGCTTGTGATGGACGACTTGCCACTCCTGTGACTCGGTTAGAAAATGCTCACATCCACGTGGGCAAGCAGCGGAGGGAACGGGGATACCTTCGCTGCCCCATAAGTAGCAACCGTGGCTTGTTTTGCCGCAGTCGTCGATCCATGTCGGCGAGTGATGGCGATAGCAGAGAACGAGGCTTGGGGCCAGGCGGTGTGAAGAGGATGGCTTCGGATGGATATGACGAAGAAGAGGCCACTTATGGGTATTGGACGCGGTCAAGCCAGCTCCTCATTGCGGGTCGTGTTCAGCTAGAGTCTGATATCATAGGCGTCAACTCTGGGGTCTCAAACAACGCTATGAATCAGGAGGACAAGCTCTGGTGCGAAGTGCATTCACCACACCGAGGCCCTCCCTCCCACGAGCAAGCAAGGAAGCCGGATGTTGGTACTCACCTTGTTCTATTGATCCGTCTGCGTATCGATATGTTCCGGGTTGCTCACCACCTTGCCTGCACTGCAGTGGCATAAGAAGATCTCGCCACAGGTGATGGGCTTGCCTCTGCTCCTGATGGAGATTTATGAGAGAGCGGGGGCCCTCAACGAGATGGGACTGATCTGCTTGATAAAACCAATCGCGGCGACCCGATGGCAGGCTAGACGGCAGGCTGGTCGAATGAACGAGAACTGTCACAGATGTAGTCGATAATGAATGTGCGTACGAGCGTCTCTGGCCGGGGTGGCTTTATCGTGTTGATGGCCTTGACCAGCTCCGGGCTTTAGAGAAGACGAGGTTCAAGAACGCGAGGCGGAACGGATTTACAATTTTCCGCTTTATTTTCTACGGCAGCGCAACCAGCAGCATAACGCAGCCTGCGGCGGCGCAGTAAGACTGCTCTGGCAATGCCTGAATGCGGCAACATTTTAGGAAGATGCTCCTGGCTTCATCACTCAAGTTTCTGCAGAAAGTTGTGCCGTTTGCCATTTGCCCCTGCTTCAGCACTTATTATGAACCGGCGCCGCTACTGTTAGAGTATACGCCCAGAGACTCTCCAGATCCATCCCCGTCACACGCACGGATACCATGATTCCCTCTTTCGACGGAAGTAAGCAACCATGGTACGACTCAGCACTAATGCTACGGCCGGTAGATGCCCAATACTACTACTGTATCAGGATGATTCCAGGCCAGAACGAAGCCTCGAAGGACCCTCTCTGGATTACTATTGGTAAGGAGTTCTCTGATTAGTATTCACTATGTGGCCCCTCTACGCTTCAGCCTTGCCAACGACGTGCAAGACGTAAGCGAAAACGAATTGCCATCATGCTATAGCGAAGGCCAGGACGGAGACGAATACGCACGGAACAAGCGGCTCCATCACAGCGTACGAGAAGGAATAGATGATCGAATGTCGGTAAGGGCGCGACACGATCAGAAGGGGTGGTTCTGTGATCTTCTGGGGGTAAATTTGAGTACCTTAAAAGACTTCCTGGAGGCGGGCGCACTGAAGATTGGCGGCCAAGAAGTCAAGGAGATCCAAGAAGAAGAATGCAAATTCGTACGAGCAATCGGAAATTCGGAATAGGCCGAGTGGATGGTGAGTGATGCGAAGCACTGTTGGTGACCCGTTGTCGAGTAAGGTACGGAGTAGGTACATAGTCCCAGTAATCAAATAGCAGGTGCTCCTTGTACTTGTATCCATGGGCAAGTATCTGGCGGCGGCGATAAAGTCGCCAGCGTGCGTGCAGTAAGAGCAGTGTGGATCGTTGCACGTCCCTGATCGTCTCTCTCCGTTAGTACGAGTAGGGAACTTTAGGGAAGGAACGAACGTACAAGCGATCGCGGCGGGCCACTAATACTAGTAATACTAGTAGGCCTCCCTATTCCGAACCCTCAACCCTCCGACTCCCAAGTCCCGGGGAATAATCAGGGAATCAGGCCCGCGTTTCATCATTCAACACTTTTTTTGACTTCATGTTGTCCTCATTCCTCGTTCCTCAATCGCCTGCCTCACATGCCTAGCAGCCTCCCTCCTCGTGTCCTCAGTCTTGTGCATGCCACCATCCATCCCGATGACTCAATGAGGTCTTCTTACTCGGATTTGCCTCATCCTCACTGGTCCCTTGGCCTCCCGCCGTCTCCCTCCGCTTGTCACTTGAGTCCCCTACCTTATCGTCTTCGCTATCCTCTTCCTCTTCCGCGGCCGCATGAGCCAGCCATGGCCCATGAGTTCCATCTACGTATGATCTCGCTCCCCCTGGGCTTCCTCCACGGGCTCATACAATCATCCACCCTTACTCGGGCTCCGTGCCGATTGATTTGACATCTGCCATCTGGCCCCCGGACCGCGGATACTTCATTACTACATAAGGTATCTAGCCGACAGCGACCCTCCTGCTTTTTAGTTCCGTCTGACATAAGGGTCCTTTTATTGACTTAAGGACCCGACTATCGGGATGCGCATCTTTGCACTCACGTCCAGTTTTGTTGCATATATCTGACTGGCATCTTTGCCTCTCACATTCCTTCCCACATCTCTTTCCTTTCAGACGCGATTTTCTCAATATTTTCCCTGCACCATCAGGATCCTGCCCTCGCAGACGCGTACAGAGTCCCACGGTCGGGCTTGCGAGAGACCATGGAGACCGTAAAGTTCGCGCAGCCTTGTCGGTTTATGAATCTACCAGATGAATTGAAACTCCAGGTCGTTAGCTTTGTGAGTCTATGCCAATGGTTGGAGGGGAGTCACGTTCCTGACTGTTCAGCTCGATAACCGGCGAGATCTTTACAACCTCTCCCGAACTTGTCGCATCCTCGAAGACATGGTCATGCATCGCCTGTATCACCATGTCGATTTCGAGATGCCACAGTCGAGAAAGGCCGGCACCCCGTTCCGAGACCCGGTCATCCACTCGGTGCGAGACCTTACGATCAGAAACGGGGCGGCGCCGAGACGCAGCTCGGTCTACACACGCCGGAGCGGACAAGAGACCGGGTTTGTTGAGGCCTTTGTGGGTGAAATACTTGACAAGATCCCCGAAAACCAGTTATCAAGTTTTGCGTGAGTTTGGACCCAATGGGCTCAGAGATTGGGCGCAGTCGCTGACCCGTGCTCGCTCAGGTTCCTACATCAGAACCCGTTCAACAGGCAGATGCTTGACCTTTTGACCACGCGACATGAAAACGCGCTCGAACAACTGCGCCTCTATGAGATCTCTTCCTGGCACGAAGCCACGACCCTGCCTACGAATCTGAAAGCCTTCGAATGCCGGGCCGTGAATGATGGAGAGGGGGCAGCAAAGATCATATATGCCAACAGAAACACGCTCCAGAGACTGCGACTGGGACAAGAGAGGCAACTTCTGGAGGAATACTACCAGAGTCGGCTCTCCTACCTGGAGCAGATTCAGCAACCGATGGAGACGTTCTTTACCACCGCCTTTGCGCTGGACTCGCTCCCTGGACTGCGCGAGCTGTCCCTGCACGGCCTGGACTTGACAATGCTCCGGCCAGCCTCGATTCCCCAGGCTCTGTTATTCTGTCACCTTGAGCGCCTGAGTCTCGAATCATGCCCCGGCAGCGCAGAATTATTGGAATCGCTCGCAGGCGCCTTCCACTGGGCATCGACGTCGTCGGACGCGCCCCGAAACCCGCGTGTCAAGCCTGCCCTCAAACACTTTCTCTTCCGCCACGAGAACCCGACCAACGCCATGAAAGACGCGGCCATCCGTTTTCTCACTTCCTTTACCGGTCTGCACACTTTGTCTCTGCTTTTCGAAAACTCCGCAATGCTAGAGAGGCCCAGCACCTTGATAAGCGGACACGGACCCACTCTACAAACCCTCATCCTTGAATCCCGCATCCAGCCACGCGAGCACCTGTCGCTGGACACCTCACGCCCCTTCGGCGTAGGTGGGTACAACCACGAATTATGGGAGGAGTCAATCAATGACATCGCGAGATTGTGTCCCAACCTCGTCGAACTGGGCATGGGTTTCCCCTGGAACGACGAGGTCGTACGCCTGCGAAAGACAGCCCTGCCGACCCTCAAGCACCTGCGCACGATTCACATCCGCAATTTCCCCGAGAACCACGTCTTCAGCCAACTCGGCGACTACAGCATCAAGGAGTACGCCACCAAGTTCATTGAATGGGTATTCCCTGCACTGGTGGGCGGCGCGAGACCGGCCCTTGCACATCTTGCCATCGGCCCGACCCTGTACGGGTCACGCTGGAAGATTACCCCCAGCACCACCATCTCTCCCGGAGCTCCCACGGGCGCTTCTCTGCAGCGCCGCCTGCAGCCGCCCGAGTTTCTACGGACACACCACTACTGCCTCGACTGGGCAAAGACACGCTTCGGCCGCTGGAGCCCTTTGATCACCCCCGTGTCTGAGAAGTTCATGGAGGAAGTCGCCGGTGAGAAGCCGCTGAAGGGTGTTTTCGAGCCCGTGTGGTTGAGATGAGAGTCTCAGAATTGATCAGCTCTCCCCGACCTAGCGTGTGGTTCATCTGTTATCCCTTTCTCGCGCTTTTGTTCTCCCTTGTTTGTCTGGAAGAAGCGAGATAAGTTGTTGCTTATAGATGCAGTCGACTGCTGCGGTGGTGACTCACGGTGTTCCCAGGTCCCTGTGTCTTTTTGCTTGAAGTTTGATACCCACTGATATAGCGTGTGCATTGAATTAGAGTTTTGTACAAGGCTTGATAAAAAGAGACGATCTACAAGCTGGAGTTCTTTTGTTGGTCTAGCGAATTGCTTTCTCTAGAATTCCTACTATAGATATTCTTGGCTTTGGGAGCTTTTTTTGGATAGATTTACTCTGCTTAATATGGATGGAGTACAATCACCAATATACGGGCTGTAGCAGCCACATTCTGTTTTATTCTGACGAGTCTCATATCTACTTGCTCTCGTCCATGCTGTCCTTGCCAGACGGCCCACCAGCCGACGTCGACCTAGCAGATGTCGCACCCGGACTCGTGTCCAAGGGCCGCTGGCGTCCTCTCTCCTCGAGAAGCTGGCCGTACCGTCGAGCTCTGAGGGCTCGAAAGTCCTGACCGGAGACAGGACCGGCCTGGACGGCGTGTTCGTGTCCCCGGACCTTGTCCCGCACGATCTGCTCTCTGACCTTGCGATCCTGCTCCTCCAAGGTCTGCTCGCGCTCCCTCTCACCGGACGCCTGCTTGACGACCTTGTTGCGGTCGTAGTCCCACTTCCAGTCGCCGGATTTGCCGCCGCTCTTGGCGACGACGCGGGTCGAGGTGAGCGACATGGCCTTGTCCACGCCCTTGAGCATGTCGTACATGGTCAGACCGGCCACGGATGCCGCCGTGATGGCTTCCATCTCCACGCCGGTCTTTCCTTCGCATGCGACCGTGGCTGTGATCAGCACTCCGCCGTACAGCGGCTGGACGTTATCGTTGACACCGAGGTTCGTTTTGGTCAGCGGGTATGGGACGTTGTCCCCCACGAACGCCTCCAGGCGGACTGAAACCCCGGTAATGTTCAGCCCGGGATGAGCGAGCGGGATGAGGTCGGATGTCTTCTTCGCGGCCTGAATGCCGGCGATGCGGGCCACAGACATGGCATCGCCCTTGCGGAGCCGGGCAGCCAGAAGGGAGCTGTAGGTCCACGCGTTTGAGAACAGTAGGAGAGTTGTGGCAGTGGCGGAGCGGGAGGTTATCTGCTTGCCGGCGATTGATACCATATGTGCTTCACCGTTGGCAGTAAGATGGGTGAGTGAAGGGACTTCTTGGTCGATGCTTGCAGAAGGGCTGTCTGAAGGCTCTGTCGCTGCTCCCATCGGGTCCTCGTGCTGCCTGGTCTCGGTTTCGAGCCGTTCATCGCTGGAATTCGAATCATGCGACCGTGTATGAGAACTTCTCGCTCTCACCAAGTCGCGTGTCAAGAACCGCGCATACTGAGCGGCCCTGGAGATATCCGTAGTGTTTCCCTCTTCCAGCGTTCGTCGACGACTTGCTGGCCATGTTCTTGTTGTAGTCGCCGGAATATTTTCCGGATCGTCTGAGTGTTGTCGGCGATGGGTGGATTGGCCATGAACCCTTCGGAATGGATCAAATCTCAAGGCTGACCCTGAGTTCGACCGGCTATACATCCGGCGTCCAGCTTGCAGATCGGGCATGAGGGAGATGTAACGTTTTGCCGACAAAGAAAAGGGCGGTGGGTATTGGTTCAGCAAGTGACCTGGGAGGCGAGAAGAGAGAAAGAGATTCTTTGGACTTGATGGGCCACGAGGTAACCCTTCGCGGAAGGTGTTCACCATATGTTGTTCGCCATTGGTGTCATCTACAAAACCGCACAGTCAGCAAGATGGCTGACCAAGAGGGTGAGAATCGCAGCGAAAAGCAGAGAAGTCGTGGCCAAAGATAAAGTAAATCTATATCCATGATATCATGCGTTTTCCGGGGCCTGAATGAGGCTGAAAGGAGTCGTTGGCTTACCCACCGATGAGAATCATTGGCCTGTTCTTCATATTCTCCAGTTCGCCGATGCCAGCATGCTTTTCCTTTTTGTTTTTCACCGCCATGCCGATAACGCTCAGTAACTTGGCCTCTTTTTCTGACACACCTAGTTCGCCGGTGCTGCCGGCAAGCTGCTGTCGTCGGTCCATTTCAAGCTGCCTGATGGCTTCCATGGCTTCGGCATCGATGGGATTACCATTGTTCGACTCTCGCAGGATATCACGAAGGGAGACTTCGGCATTCCCAAAGAGACAGACCTTGAGATTACCATCTCCGGTGATGCGCAGACGGTTGCAGGTACCGCAGAAGTTGTGGGTCATGCTGGTGATGAAACCCATTCGACCTGCAAAGCCAGGGACCTTGTATGTTTTACTCGTGTCGTTCTTGTGGTCTTGGACTTTGTTAACGTCCGGGTATCTCTCGCGGATGAGTGCAAGCATCTCTCCAAAGCCCAGCATCTTCTTCTCCGACCATTTGTTCCCGTCAAATGGCATATATTCAATGAAACGAACCTCCAAATCCTGATCCTTTGTAAGTTCGACAAAAGGCAAGATCTCGCGGTCATTGAGACCACGCATCACCACACAGTTGATCTTCAGTTTGATGCCGGCCCCGAGTTTGTTCATCTCCAAAATTCGATTGATAGATTTCATAACCGCCTCGTGCCCGTTCCTGCGGGTCATGACGGTGAACTGGAAGGGGTCGAGTGTATCCAAGCTCAAATTGACTCCGGTCAGCCCGGACTCGACCATAGAGTCGAGTTTGCGGTGTAACGATATTCCATTGGTTGTAATGCACAACTCTTTAAGTCCATTGTTCCTTAATTTTCCAATTTGGTGCATGAGATCAACAATGTCTTTTCGTATAGTTGGTTCACCTCCAGTCAATCGAATTTTGTTAACGCCTTGGTTTACAAACAACTCCGACAGGTACACGATCTCCGGGGTCGTCAGTAGGTGTGCTGCGGGAGATAGCGGGACGCCCTCCTCGGGCATGCAATAGAGGCAGCGCAGATTGCATCTTTCGGTGACGGATATACGGAGGTAGTTATGCTGCCGGGAATAGTTGTCGGTCAGAAAGGAAGAGAAAGGGCGGGGTTCTGCTTCGCTCCGCAGTCGATCGAGTCGGGGATGGTCTGTTTGAGGTTGCACAGAAGGGCGCACCGTATGTGCCTGCCATTGAGGAATAGATGCCTCGGGTTCCCGGGGCTGAGAATTCGCTGCTGTGGACACTCGACGCTGAGGATAGCGACTTGGTTTGGAGTGGCGAAAGGTTTGAGGCTTCGTCTGGCGCACCAAACTGGCAATCATCTGTTTGAACATGGCCTCAGCCATGGTGAGATGAGAGAAGATATCAACCACCAAAAAAATTCAGCATTGCCACAGAAAGAAAGGAGGTTCTCAAAGCATCATGATACAGGAGTGAGGTTCTGACTCCGGGTCAGTGTTGAAGCAGCGAGCAATGAGTCGCACGAAGCAGTGCAACAATCTCGTACGAGGCAAGGTTGCGATCGTATCGATTGGTGGGCGATTAATCATACAAATTTGGGCTGCAGCCTTCCCTATTGGTTGGTGATTATTCACACAAGTTGTCGAAGCGGGAGTCTCCGATTGGGGATCACGTGATCACCAAACGTGACCAAATGTGGCAACATGGGGTAGACGAGGTCTCACGTGATATTATGACATCAATGTGCGAGGACAGGTTTTGAGTACTACTCGAACAGTACGAATATCGTCCAGACGGCAGGAGGCGAAAGAAGTTCCGAACTTCAGACGTTTCTAGAAATACCAATACTCCGGACACCAGTGTGGTGGCTCAGACCTCGAAATCTCGGGTCGGTGAGGGAAGATTGCATCAATTTGAACAACGGCGGGCATTGACAAATCTACCCATTGACAAAAGTCAAAACCTGCTCATATATCAACCAGGTCCAGTACGAGTATGTACAAAGGCTTCGTAGCGATATGGGATGTCTGACTAGCTATTCATAGAGATCAGTGTATTGGACGCCCCTTAATCCACCATCTTGCATAGCCTGAGTACGAGTCGAGGTACCCCATTCACAAATGTTCATAGCCAGAACGCTCAGCAAAGCCGGTACAACCTTCTTCTCCGCTTCAAAGTTCTGTCAGCCAGTGCTGGCTTTTGTCTCGGAGCCTGGGGTGGAACAGCCGGGGACATGGTCCTGATCAGTGGTGGGATGCCGGCTGATGAGGGATTTCAAGTGTGCTTGAGTGTACTTAAGTACCTAGTCACGTGATGGTGAGCTTAGAGCAACTCGGAGAGAGCCCGTGGCATTTCAGATCGGGGCGTATTTTGCGAACGACAGGTGTTCGGCGGGCCTGGTTTCTGCGCTGTGTGTTTCTTGCCTCAGGCCTGAATGCCCTGGGCCGTCGATGATTTGCAGGAATGGCAGCAGCCTGATGCTGATGCGGGCAGCGCAGAAAATGCCAATGCGATCTGTCTTGGCTGTCAAAGGCTGAGGCCTCAGTGATTGGTGGAGATTGGCTCAGGGCCGCTGATCACGGCAACATCGAGGTGCCGAAGTGCCGCCATGCCTCTGCTGTTCCGTCCCAGAGCGGCGGCTGCGCCAGTCAGACGCTTCCGTTGGGTCCGGCTCTTGCGAAGGACGGAGAAGGGGCGAGCACAAGTGGGCGTGGGTGCCCATCACTGGCACCCACGCCCGGCACAGCCTCAGCACTTGCCCCCGAAGAAACTCAAACCCTGGCAAGTGGTCCGTCGTGTGTCGTATGTCCGGTCCGCTGCTCGCTCCTCGCTCAGAGTGTTGCGAAGACTGCGGGTTCCTCTCCTCTGCCAACTTCCTCGCCCTCCTCCTCCTGGGCACATACTCCGTATCTCCCTCCCCCTTCCTCTCACTCCCTGGAATCCAACTTTTACAACTCTTCACTTTCGCCCTCGACATACGCCCAGTTCGACTTCAATACGCATCTGTCGATTGTCGAATCTCTCGCCCTCGACGTCGAACGTCTGTTGTCGACTCACCTCTGAGTGCCGAACCTGCCCGACGCTCGAACCGTCACCTATTTTAGGCAACGCTTTGCAACCCGCAGGCTGCAAGGCCGCGCACCTCCAATTTCCAACCTTTCCCAAGAAGACGACTTACTTCACTTCTCCTCCTTATCCTCCATCACGATCCATCATGTCTCATCTCAACACTACTTTCGATCCTGACTACGACTCGTTCCTCAATCTGGACAATGATTTCACGCCTTCCGCTTCCTCTCCAGGCGTCAAATCTGTACCGATGCTAACTCCTCAATCATCTATCCCATCATCCGCGGCCACCTTTCCTTCGAGCTCGTCGTCTCAGAACTTTCCCGGACCAAGCTTCCAGTACGATGCGTATCACCAACAGACTGGGTTTCCCATGGGGGCTTTAGCGAACACCTTCAACATCAACAAGACCACGGGCTTGCAATATCACGAGGGGAATGGAGGCTTTATCATGCCCACCGAGACTTTGAATATCCCATTGAGCAATCTCGACGAGTTCGACTTTTCTCGCAATCCGTCGGACATGGACTTCGAATCCGAGTCCCCGAATGACCTTCCAACCATGTTTTACCCTGATCGATCATCAGGGCAGGCCCAGTTTGTCAGCCCAAACACCCTCATGGCTCAAAACGCGGCCTCAACACCAATCAAGCGAATTTATCCCGGCATGCACAGCCAACAAGCAGCGCAAGCAAAGGCCCAACAGGCTCAGAAGCAGGAGCAATTGGCACGTCACCAGCAACAGCAGCAACAACGTCTCCAGGGCCAGAAGCCACTCCCGACCCCTTCTACCACCAAGGTTCAACCGGCCAAGGACCCACTAGTGGAGGAAAGCATCTCTAAGGTATTGAACCGAATGAGACAAGCCAGCGTGGTGTCTGCCACTGCTGACGAAGGCTCACCCATGGGTGGAATGTCCGGCATGCCTCGCCTTAAGAAGGACGAAGACGACATGGATGATGACGAGCGACTCCTTGCCAGTGAAGAAGGCAAAAAGCTGTCAAGCAAAGAACGTCGCCAACTCAGAAACAAGGTTTCTGCTCGTGCTTTCCGTTCTCGAAGGAAGGGTGAGTTTTCTCCTCTCGTTTACAGTGGAACATGTGCTAACGTGCCTTGTAGAATACATCGGCCAACTCGAGGGAGAAGTTGCGGCCAAAGTCCGGGAGGCCGATGACCTTCGTACTCAAAACCAACAACTCCGAGAAGAGAACAACCGTCTTACCGACCTGACTCGCATGTTGCTCTCTTCCCAGGCCTTTTCGGGATTCTTGCAAGAGCTCAGCCAGTCCGGCCTTTCGGCAGTGCCCAATGCCCATGTCCAAGGTGTCCCGCAACTGCAGAAGCCTCTCAAGAGCAACTCTCAAACAGTCAAGAAGGAGATGACTACCGACGAGACTGCTCACCGCACACAGATGCAGCAACCTCAGATTGGCATGGCCTTGATTCCGGAGACTCCTGTGGACTTCTCTGCGTTGCAGTCATCAAACTCCTGGAATTCTGTGCTTCCCACCAATGACTTTCAAGTGTATGCTGTTATGGAACTCCCAGAGCCACCCGTTCTCAACTTCGCGGGTCTGTCGGACAAGCCCTCATCGGCCGGAAACATGTCGAAGGTCTCCAAGGAGCTGCCACGCTTGCCACAGCTCGCAGACCAAGTCGCCAGTCCCGCGGAGCCGACCCAGACTCAAATTGACGATACTGTTCCCTTGGATCGAGTGGCTTTCGCCTTGTACTTTGACACGCCTTGCGTGTCTTCTGATGAAACTGTCCCGGAGCAATCTGTTTCTGCAGAAGCGGTGGTCTCGGATGACGAGAAGATGGCAAACCTGGACTACATGTGCTCCAACCTCGATGAAATCTGCCAGAGACTCGCTGAGTTCACCGCGCATATGCAATAAAGTCACTTGAGTCATTAAGAATGAGAGCTTCACCATGTGGCCGCACCATCATGACAGATATGGGCTTCGTGGAGGGTCTGGGGTGGAATCCGTGAATACCAGTACATACTTTCGGAATGGATATTTTATCATCTCCAAGAATTTCCATCTTTTATCCGCTGCGTTGGGATAAATTAGTACAGTAGTGATACAGATTCGGAACCGCAAGGGACCGCAAATGTAAACCTCACAAGTTACTGAAGAAGTATTCCGTATTTGGGAGTGAGTACCTTAGTAGCCGCAGCCTTGCGCTCGACAATGCGGAGAATCTTAGGCGGGAGCGGAGCGGAAACGTGACGCATGCTGGAAATACTTTACAGCCTCGTCGACTTTGCCGCAATTTTTTTTCCGCAACCAAACACCACTGCTCCTATTGACTCCTTGTTGACATTACAGGCACCGATCCTACCCTTAGACATTCATTTATAGTATTCCGGTGTCCCTTTGAATCTTTTCCCATTCCGATCGATACTCGGCTATGCTTGGTTCGCAGACTACCAAGTTTTCAAGTGATGGTCTCTGGTGACAGACACTCTTTCTGAATAGTCGCCGTGGCTATCTCTACCTGTGCTCGACTCTTTCGACAGGAGTTCCCTGGTCGACTGCCTCTTCCCTCACATTCAAGATCCTCCTCCCTTCCGCTGTCGACCGACTGGCTCGGACACGGCCGATCTTTCAGACTCTCCAACAAACAGTTGTTGCGTCCATCCGTGGGGAATGATTTGTCTCGGGGTAGATACAACCTAAGACCGCAAGGAGAGAAACGGAAAGAGAACAGTCGGAACAAACAGAAGAGAATACTGCATACTGCTGGCCGTTACCCCGTTGCACCTCGTTTGCTGCGCAACACATCGCGTTCGCCCGCGCAGTTACTGAGAGCCGTTCAGACTCAGGTCCCAGGGAGATCGGACCAAGAGCAAGAAGCAAGTTGGCTCTCTCCCAAGGAAGCCCACTTGCTCAAGAAAATGCATGATCACAAAGATGGCGTCAAATCGGTCGGAGTGCGCACCAAATTCTACTTTCAGTTCATCACAACGCCGACGTCTGACACGATTGGAACATCCTTGCTTCTCCATTTCGATTCCAAACGGTACCTGATTGGCGAAATCTCCGAAGGGACTCAGAGAGCATGCATTCAGCGGGGAGTTGGGCTGCGAAAAGTTCGATCTCTATTTCTCGCCGGCAAGACGGCCTGGAACAATGGCGGACTCATAGGCCTCATTCTGACAATTGCCGATGTGCAACATGCAGAGGTGGATGTTGAAGACTCTATGAGACGCCCGAGGCTTCACATTCATGCAGGCCCGAAGCAACTCCATTCGTTGGCATGCGCCCGCAGATTCGTCTTTCGGACAGGAATGCCGTTGTCAGTGCATGAATTTGATGCCCGCAATCCAGCCTACGAGGCCGAACCTATCCACGAGGATGAGAATATTCGGGTCTGGGCACTCGCCCTTCAAGATAGGCCTGCAGGAAGTCGCGCTTCATCCGATGAGGAAGACACTTATCCATCGGACTCCGACGCGGAAGTTGAGCAGCCAGCGAACCGACCCGAACAATCAAAGTTGGACCGCGACCAAGAGCTCCGAAAGGAGATTGTCAACAACATGTTCGATTCTACTTGGAACCGGGATCAATTGGTTCAATCCAAGCTGAAAGATATCCGACTCCCTGCCGTGGTATGGGTCCGAGACCCAGAGACCAAAACCTTGAGCTCTTACACTTGTTTCGACATCCACAACACCGCACCGCTAACACCTGACAGCGATGTCTTGGTGCGGACTCCCTGGCCTGCCGCGACTGTCGAAGAGCTGCCATCCGCTTCCAACCTGCCTGGAAAGGTTGCAATGTCGTACATCATCAAAGGCCATGCTCAACGAGGAGCATTCTCCCCCCAAAAAGCCAAAAGCTTGGGCTTGAATCCTGGCCGCAAGTTTGCGGACTTGGTGGCAGGAAGATCGGTCGAGAGCGATGATGGCACGAATACCATCATCACCCCTGAGATGGTCCTGGACCCCACTCGCCCTGGCAGAGGCCTTGCGATATTCAGCATTCCCTCGACCGGGTATCTAGAAGATCTTGAGCAACAGCTAGACACGATAAAAGATCAATTATTAGGAGAGGTTGAAGCAGCAGTGTGGATGACTCGAGGCCGCGCGACGCAAAGCAAACAATTCCAACGCATCCTGGACGGACTTCCGGACATGAAGCACATCATCTCAGACCCGGATGTTTGCAACGACTACATTTCATATGATTCCAGCGCGCTTTCTTCCGCTCGGTTGTCTAAGATCGCGTCTGATTTCTTCTCTGCTCCCCGACAAGACACCTCGAACGGATATCGCCCGCCCACCGGCAACGGAGCAGCAGCGTCCCGTGACGCCTTGAACGAACGTGGAGTGCTACTGGCACGAAGAGGCATGAAGATTCAGATTGAGCCCAGCTTCGTCATCGATGAGAGCGAGGTCTCCGGGAGACTTGACTTCGACAAGATCAAAACCAAAGCGGCGGTGGAAGAAAAGCTACCAGACGACATCGCGTCTTATCGCACTTCAACGTCACCTTGGGCTTCGAGTCTGGATATGGACGAGCCGGAAATCGTCACCCTTGGGACTGGATCTGCGGCACCTTCAAAGTATCGCAATGTCTCTGCAACCCTGCTTCGTATGCCAAATGGGATGGGGAACTATCTCTTCGATTGTGGCGAAGGCACTCTGGGCCAACTCCGGCGGTTATACACTGCGGAACAGTTGGACCAGCTGCTCTCCAATCTTCGGGGAATCTGGATATCTCATCTGCACGCCGACCATCACCTAGGGACCATGTCTGTCCTTCGTACAGTCTATGAAACGGGCAAGAGGATGGAAAAGGCGGGCAGGCCGCGACCGCCGCCTCCATGCTTGGTGTCTGAAATCAACATGATGGACTATGTGGACGACTATCAATCTGTGTTGGGAATCCCAACCGATTCGCTCTGTACTCCCGTTGCTTGTCATTGGGAAAACGGACTGTCCCTACGTGGGAAGGCCTTTGATTTCCAGCAAGTCGGCGTCCCTATCAAGGAACTGCGCACCGTGAAAGTCAACCACTGTCACGGAGCGCAAGCCGTGTCGGTCACCTTCTCCAATGGCTTCAAGATCTCGTACAGCGGCGACTGTCGACCGAACGAGATGTTCTGCGACATCGGCGCCGACTCGGACGTCCTCGTGCACGAGGCCACCTTCGACGACGGCATGGAAGGTGATGCGCGGGCCAAGAAGCACTGCACCACGGGTGAAGCGGTGGGCGTCGCTTTGGAAATGCGGGCGAAGAACCTCATCCTCACGCACTTCAGTCAGAGATATCAAAAACTGCCGGTGCTCAGCAGCGTCAAGATGCCCGAACGGGTCTCTGATGAGGAACTCATCGACGATGTCGATGCAGAAATGACGGCTGCGGCTGCCACCAACGACGAAGGCCCCGACCTGGTTGTAGCTGGCGAGACCATTGACTCGGCCTGGGACGAATCGGCCGTCGCCAGAGATCTCAACATGGGCGTGGCCTTCGACCTGATGCGCGTGCGAGTCTCCCGGATCGCGTCGATGAAGAAGCTCTTCCCGGCCATCACCAAGATGTTCGAGATCGAGGAAGAGACGCGGGACAGCGCGCGGCGCGAGGTCGTGGCCGCGCAGATGGAGGAGCTCGAGCGGAGGCGCGAGCTCCGGGGCCAGGGGAAGCAGATGCGGCAGCAGCAGAACCACGAGGCGCAGCAGCGGGCCAACGAGGCCAAGAAGAAGGAAAAGAAGGAAAGCAACAAGAAGAGGAAGATGCAAACGACGCAGAACCCGACGGATGGCGGCGTCGTCGTCGAAGGCGGTGAGAAGACCCTGCACCCGCCCGACCGTGCGAGAGAGAAGAATACTAAGTCTGCTCAGACCGGTGATGGTGACGGCGACGGGCCTAGCCACCGTGGAAAAGGGAATAGCAGTATTGCCGCTGCCGCGCGGGAAGGGCATAACAACCCAATAGCAGCGCAACAACAACAACATGGCGAGAGGAAGGGTCTGTCAAGCGAGCTGTCTCGACAAGAAGGACAGGGCGAGCGTCCCGGGAAGAAAAGGAAGATGAATGAATAGAGATAGTTGGATGGATGGATACCTTGGCCGATGCCTCGAGCAACGCCGTGGACGCGCGAGAAGGGCGGAAGCGTCAAATGCTAGCAATGAAATACGAGATCCTTGCCTTCACGTCTCCAGCTCAGAATTAGAAAATAATACTCTCTCAGCTTCCCCCAGAGCGTATGGGCCGTTTCATCAGTGGAAATTGATTGAAGTATGCTATTTGCTCTTGGAGTCCTGGTATCGTTGATTGAAAACCTTCCAACACGATGACCGATATACACAGTGATGACCGTGCCATGGTTTGTACCTCTTCTTCCACAAATGCAAGTCCAGCGAGATACATACTTAAACAATAGCCAGAGAACGAAGGAGGGAAAAGATCATGGAGGAAGGGGGATATCTAAGCGAAGTGGGGTTTGTGGATTCGAGGGGAAAGGGGGTATCTGGTGCTGTGCTGTCTTGTGTGTATCTTCCGTACAAATCCGCCATCTAAGGTAGTCATCCAGTTCATGCTTGGTCTGGTTCTTGTCTTGTGCTCTTTCACTTCCGTAGGCTGAAACAGAGAAAGGTCTATTGGGTGCCTCCAATTCCTTCGCCACGCGCCTTTCTCTTTGCAACGCCTCCGCGCCTCACCAGGCCTTTCGCGGTCTCACTAAGGTGTATCGACATCTCCATCATACTTCCCCTCAGACTGGCGTGCTGAGCGGTCGCAGGCGGTGGGCTGGTCGGGAAACCATGGCCCGATGGCAAAACTACCAACACTGTGCAGGCATTCATGCAACAGTCGCGATCGAGGATCCATCGGAGGAATTTGTGACGACTCGGCTCGGATGACCTCGGAGGATGGCGACGTCATCAGGGTCGGTGTCTCGAAAGGTGACCATGGCAAGGTAAGGGGCTCGACCATCAGGTGTGAAGGCTGGATGACATTCAGGGGCTCCTCGGAATGTTGACGCTTGTCCACGTGACCGTTCTCTCCGTCCGGTGATGGGTCCAATTCTTCATCAGGTTCGGCTCGTGCAACGATTGTACTGGCCTGTGATGAGAAGAGACCTTCACCGACGGTGATCAGCGCTCTGACAGTGGGTTAGGGTGCTGTGCTTGGGCTGGTGTTGGTGCTGGTGCTGTGCTAGTGCTGGTGCTGGTGCTGGTGCTGGTGCTGGTGCTGTGCAGTCTTGGGCAAGGGTAGTATAGGGCGGCGGGGATGGTGCCAGGGTGGTGGATAAACCATGTTGGGGATAAAAAATACTCTCGTCATCAAGTTCATGAGGCAGTCATGATTGTACCTTGATGCGCAGTCTGACGTTTGACTTGTTCTCGAGCCCAGCGTGCAGCATTGATAGTTCGAGGGGAAAATTCGCGACTGCTTCGAGTGTCCTTGACGAGTTTGGTAACCCATTCTTGTCGGTAGTAGTTGGACAGAGATCCATCGGGGAAGGCTTCGCTCAGATCACTATAAGCCGTTAGTCAAACCCGAGTCTGGGGGTCGGTCTCGAGTGGCACTTACGCGATGATCCCCATACAAGCTCTCAGAAGACCTTCATTATGGTTCATGTCCACAGAAACAGTCTGTAGGAACTCGAATATGGCTGGGATGTAAGTTGAGAGAATGCCAACTGTTATCTTGTTAGCACTACTCCACGACGCTGATGTATTTTCATTACCTTTCGGAGTGCCCTTGAAGGCGAGGATCATGCCAGACCACGCATCGGCAATTCCGGAGCGAAGGGACACGATATAGTCGAGCATGTCGAACGAGACGTCATTGGCGACGGACACATTATTGGCCTGCTGGAGAACCTGCGCCACGACAGTGATGTAGGTCTCAAAGTGAACACCAATGCTTGTGGCGATATCACCGAATGTCTCGAGAATAGGCGGCTTCAGGGAGTTTGTAAGCTTGTCAGACTGCTAAGGTGTTAGCGACTGTCACTCCAATGATTGGGGGAGTGTGGTAGACATACCCTCAGGTTGTTGAGCAGATAGTTCATGAATGTATCGCAGTACGGCTGAGCCTTATCCTCCAACGCGCGGACGATATCACTGACAAGGCCGATGGCCAAGGAGCACATGTCCGGCACATCTTGATTGCCGAGAGCATTGTAAAGATAGGGGACAAATGACTCCATGTACTTGAGGAAATCGGCAGCCAAAGCATTCGCCAGTCCACTGACAATCTGGAAAATGACCTCGGGAACGCTGGTGTTTCCAGTGACATTGAGAACCTCCAGACTGATCTGCATGACGCGGTCGGCCTGGGGAGCGATGTTCTGCTCGAGTCTTTGGACAATGGCAAGCAAAACACTGCTCAGGCTGACTTGCAGTTCCTCCAAAGTAATCTTGTCATCAATGCTGACAATCTGCTTTTGCATAGGGATGGTGCTTTCCAGGCGCTGGATTATCACGTTGGAGAGTTCGGCCACGATCTGCAAGCTGTCGTGGGCGGCATTGGTGACGAATCCGCTCAAGACCTCATAGGCAGCTGTTCGGAGTTGGTTGTTGGCTCCTTCTTTCTCCGTGACCGTCAGCAGCGAGGTGACACTGTCCTGGAAGTGAGGAGTGAGTTGGTTTGACGAGGCACCGTCCTCTCCCACGAATCGTTCAGTCAAGTTGAGGAGGGCCAAACAGCAAGAAGAAGCAATCTTCGGGTTGCTCATCAGGCCGGCGAAGAGGGCGGACATGAGAGGTTGCAGGTGTGTGGATGGATCAATGCAGTCGGAGCAATAGTCGCAAATTCTGCTGAGTGCGAAAGCCGCAGAGTCTTGCACTTGAACGACGGGGTCCTGCATCATGCCGATCAAGACGGGAAGAGCTTGTTTGACAAGAGGATCGAGGGTCTTGATCTCAGGGCCATCCATGATCGCGCCGAACGAGGAGACGGCCGCATCTCGATGGGTCCAGTCTTCGCTTCGGAGGTTTGTTTCGACGAACTGAAGCACCGCTGGCACGAGATCACCGCCAATTGTCTGTGCGTAGAGCTGCAAACACTGATAGGCGGCACGAGCGACGTTGTATTCCTCGTCAGCGTCATCCTCAGACACTTTGGTCATCAACTGAAGCAGCACCGGGACGACCTCACGGGCGGCGACCCGGGCAAAGTGGAAGTATGGGCGCAATTCGGTTGAGCCTTCTTGTTGAGCCTGTTGGTTGTCGTCTTCAATGCTGATCTCCTCTTCGCAGACGGTACACCAGAATTCGATAGCCAGTTTTGCAACATCCTCTTCGTCATTCTTCATGCCAGCAATGGTGAGACCAAACAGCGCCTTCTCCATGTAGAATCGCATCTTGTCGTAGTAGATACCCATGATACGGTTGAGACAGCCAAAGGCAGCGGCTTGAACTCGGGTGTCCTGTGACTGGGTGGCCTCGCAAACGACTTGCATAATGTAATTTCTCTCGCCCTCGTTCTCGAAGTTACTGCGGATGAACTCGGTGGCATCGCTGAGGGCGGACAGAGCAGAAAGCCGGACGTCCTGGTTGGTCTCCTCTTTCCTCGCGCCCTGAACGACGGCAGTGAGAATAGCGTTCGAATAACCGACCATGGATTCGCGCAGCTCAACATCATCGGACTCGCAAATAAAGCCAATGGCAGTCAGACTTGACTGCTTCAGTTTGTCCTCTCCGGATCCGACATTGTGGACGAGGGCGGGCAATAGATCGGACCATTCATTCCGGGGCAGCTCAATTGCGGCAATGGTGGCAATGAGTTGAGCGGCCGAATTGGCAGCCTGAGGGGTAGAATTCAAGGTCTTGACCGCCAGCTCTTTTACCTGGCTCTTGATCTGGGGATCGACGCCTTGAAGCCATCTTGCTTGGACCTCTCGTAATCGGGTCACATCTCGGTAGGTGAAGGCGTTCTTCAAGGCCAGGCCGGCAGCCTGTCGAACGGCGGCGCTCGCTTGGTCGTTGGCAAGTTCTCGGGAAAGGATTGAAAGGTAGTCGGACTGTCAAGGGCCACAATTAGAGGTCTGGAAGACTCGGGTGCCGAAGGATTCGTGACTTACAAAGTTTCCCTCGCGGGCTTGTCTGAGTTGCTCTTCTGCATTCCCACGGACTGCGGCATCTGGAAAGTTTGTCAGTGGACGGCCGGATCGCACAGGAGAGTCTGGGAACAATACCGGGCGAGAAGGTATTCTCCAGAACCGAAGTGACATCCATGGTTGCGGAGCCGGGCAGCGGTCTGGGAAGGGGTTTGTGGGCAAGACGAGGAGAGGAGCGCAGGCGACAGTTCCGACTCGAATGTTTTGTGGTAAAGAATTGAAATGAGAAAGAAGGAGGAAGGAAGATCTGACGGGTCTGGAGTCAAAGAGAGAACGACCAGCGGAAAGACAGGACGACGTGACGGGGTGGAAGGAGGTGGATGAGGTTGAGAAGGCGGCGTGCAGTTTGCAGGTTGCAGGCAGACTGCAGATGGATTGTGTTTTGCAGTTTGCAGACAGAATGCAGAAGAAGTGGGATGGTGGATGGTGGACAGTGCCAGTAGTGGTGCTAAGTGGATGATGTTGATAGACGCCGCCTGGCCTCTAGCGCGCGTGCGGTGCGTCCTGAGTCCTGGCTCCTGCGTACTCCGTGTCCTACGTAGGCCGTGAGAATTAATTATTCTGGGAATGGGAGAGGTCGTGCGTCAGTCAGGCAAGGTGACTCGGATGAGCAAGCAGCGTTTGAACTTGTAATTCACTTGGAGTCTCAACTCTCTAGCAGTACAGCTACTTCTCCTCGTCCCTGCCGGTTGGGAGAGTAGATTGCGGTACCTGCCTGCGAAGCCGCACTCGCACCCGCAGCCTCTCAACCGTCAGCCTGGTCAGTGGTCACTGGTGAGCCTCCAGGCTCGCTCCAGGTACCTCGAGACTCACCCATTTTGGTCCTCCTAGGTACCTACCTAAGGTACCTCAAGGCACAGTGTTGTCGCTTCCCACTACTACAATACGTACTACGAGGACTATTCACTCCTCAAGTCTCTCACTCTCTCGCTTGCTCTTCTCTACCACCACCACAAATGCCTCGCCCAAAAAAGGTCCATGTCCTGAGCGCTCCCGAAGATGCGGTCAGCCACCGTCCACTCACAAATCTTCCCGCTTAAGCACCCTCTAACCTCGACTTGCCACCTCATCCGATGCCCTGCACCTGCGTTGGCGTGGGATGTGTCCCGTACAGCCAATGATCTATCACTCCTCTCCCCTGTCGCACCCTGACCAAAGAGAGCCTGCCTGTCCTCTTCCCATCCCCAGTGTGCGATTCCTCGGGGACTATCTGACTGTGTGGAATGGGAGACTCGATGCTCGCTCAAAAAAAGAATTGTGGGCAGAGGAAAGGCTCGGAGACATGACGGTGGGCGCCCGATTTTGATCTGTCCTGACACCGCGAACTGGCCCTTCGGAAGGTCACGGGCCTGCCTTCACTTTCAGCCTCATTTGTGGCAGTTGGACGAGTTGCAGCATGACTAAATGCGCCTCAAGTTCATCCAGTCATGATCTCATCATCGACATGCACGCCATCTACGCCAGTGTCCAAGTCAAGCACCACAAAGCCCGTCCCAGTCTCATCGACCACCGTAACCGCCCGCCTCCCCGTCCTTCCATTGACCTCCAGCATTGCAGGCTTCATTCCAGCATCCATTCTGCCCTCCTCGAAGACGTGCTGAAGTTCCCACGCCGGCTGTTCGTTTTGCCCCAGAACAGTGTGCCTATATAATGCCACTTCCTCCGCCTTTTCGCCTAGAACCAGGAACGCCGTGTCGTCGACAAATTTGGCATCGAGGATCTCTTCGATATCGAGTATTGGTGTTGTGCTCGAGCTGGTAGTGAAACCAACGCTCTTGCCGGCGCCCTGACGGAGGATGACCTCCACCTGCAGAAGGGAACCCTTGTGCTCGACATCCTTGCACAGGGCGAAGAGTCTGTACAGACTCTCGTCGTGTTGGTCCGGGATGACTCTCATGTCCAATGCCTTCCCGCCGCATGCTTGGGGCAACTCAAACATATAGCTGGCGAGGATGCTCTTTCGAAATGTCTCAGCAACTTGCCCGAAGACTACCTCGGACTGTTTCTGAAGTCTCCCCACCAGAGCCTCCAGCGTCGGCATCCGCTTGTCTTTAGTGGTTGCGGCTCGTCGTTTCGTGTATTCGGCATAGAAGCCCGAGTCCGGGTCATCGTCGAAGGAGGTCGTCAGTCCACCGTCTTGCCCTTGGGCTTCCGTTGCCAGATATTTTCTCACTCGGCTCTCTTTCATCGCACCTCCCACGTAGTCCAGTACCATGCGTAGCTCTCCCTCGCCGGTCCAAGACTCTCTCAACTCTTCGGCTCTCTCGCTGCCTTCTTCCAACGCCTCGATCTCGCACTCCCATTTTAACCACTTGATGAAGGCCGTGAATTCGCGCATCTCGATCCCGACATCGAGCAACAGATCCTCGGTGAGAATCCCCAGCGCATCGACCGTCTCTATTACACGCTGCACGCCCTTCTCATCCAACCCCAATCGCGTACTCGTCGGTCCGAACTTGGCGAGCCCGTCGAGACGGGACAAGACGACCAGGCACCTCTCCAGAGCTGGGAGCAGACACTCGCTGGCCATTCTCCTGACCACATCCAGGCAGTCTCCCACCGCCTTCTCCCAGCGCTTGAGGCCACGGTCCCCAACTTCATCAACCAACCACTCCTTCAGCCTCGGGTCGCATTCTCCTGTGACGGTGAGATGGTGGGCCGCATAGACAAAGTCTGCACTCTCATCGGCTTCTGCTAAGGCCTCGTTAATGTTGCGTAGAAATCTGCCGGGTAGATCGAAGGCCGCCTTGACCTCGGCGGCCAGCTGTGTCTGCACCTGCGAGATATATCGCAAGAGATTGCCCAGCTGCGTAGCTTTCTTGGCCACCAGAGGCAGGTTTTGGCCCGTCTGCGGGATGAAGCTCAAGTCCAAGCTGAGGAGATGGAGAGATGGGGGACTGGAGCCATCGGTCATCGACTGTTCGACGAGGACAAAGACCGTGGGCAGGTAAGGATGGCCCTCGATCCGAAGGACTCGATGTTGGCCCGGCTGCGCGGAGAGAACTCTGGACAAGTCGACTGTGCCAATCTCGAAGGAATCAAAGATCCTCAGATGCACAGCACACGTGCTCTTCTCGTTCCCGGTCACGGTCTCACCGCTCAGCCCAACCAGGAGAGCATCCACGCCGCCGACTCCGGTCGAGGAAGTCGAGCCGCCTCCGTGAAACACAATATCCACACTGGCCCTCGAACTGAACACGTCGTCGTCCAGGCCGACGCCGTGCGGTGGCAACGTCGCGAGCTTGGGCAACGACACTTCGACGTCGATGGCGCTCAGCTCGCGCGGGAGGTCTGCCTTCAGCTCGAGAAGCCTGTCCACATTGGCCCTCAGCGCGAGGATCTGGTCGAGGGAGACGGTCGAGTCGGGGTGGTCAAGACGCGAGCGAATGACAGAGGGCGAAGGGAATGAGAAGTGCGTGGTCCAGGAGGCGGACGAGATGCCAAGCGGTCGTGTTCCGGGGGCCACGGAGGTTGGAGGAGCAGTAGATACGGTTTTTGAACTCCGTCTTCGGTGCTGTGTCTGTGTTTGCGACGAACTTGACGTGAAGCTCGTCGCGGCCGAATCCGGTGCGCGGGGAGATATTCGGTGCGCGATCTTGCCCGTGAACACATTGATCAGCGATACGGTACCGTCTGCACAGGCGACGGCGAGAATCTGGCCTATGGGCGTATACAAGTCAGCCTCAGATCTGCTGGTTTGACGTTCGGTGCAGCGTCAAGAGGGGAGAGAACCCACCATCACTCCTCCATCCGAGGGCTTTCACATTACCTCCTCCACCTTCCTGTCTGCCCTCATCGTCGTGCTCATCGTCGTCGGCCGAAAAGTTTGCGCCACAAACCCTTTGACCATTCAACCTCCAGACATCCACGGATCCCTGAGCCGTCACTGTCGCGACAAGATCCATCGACGGACAGTAGGCAACCATGGACGGAATGCAGGGCTCGGCGAGCGAGCGGGTCGCGATTTGGTGCATGACGGGCGACTGAGCCGCTGGGGCGGTCGGGATAGACCCGGGGAGCGGACTGTGCCTGACAGCCCACAGATGGTAACAGAGAGAAGAACGAGGCCAGGGTCCTTGAGGCCGCCTAGTAGGTGTTCGAACTGTATGAGCGCTGATGAATCGACATTCGGCGCTCCTCCAATGAAACTCTACCGGGGTGTGGCCGAGGGAAAATGCGGCTGTCGCGTCTGCGTGCACGCGTCGTCGCTAGGGGAGATTGAGAGATGGAATTCTTCTCGCCGGGGCTGGGACCAGATCATCGTAACGTCGACGATCATGAGGGCATTAGGGGAGTTCGCATTCGAGAAATCGCGCTTCAGCTAGGACAAGGGTGTTATGGAGTCGTATTCGACTATGTAGAGGAGTGCGTCAATATTGACAATTTGAGTGGTGAATTTGGCGGGTTGATAAAGTTGCCTCTTTGGGCATTGAGTGACGCTGCTCTATTTATGGCATAATTATTGGGATCACGGGTGCAGGTGCAGGCGCAGGCGCAGGCGCAGGCAGTTCGGGCACAGGCTCTGGCACAGGGTTCAATGGCACTGCTCACTGGCCACTCATTTGCACGCCCGCCTCGAGAGCAAGAGGGTGACGCGGCTCACTTCAGAAGGCGACGACGTTCTCTCCTCTATATTGACTCTACCGTCGAAGGAGCTGCCTGGGAAACTGCAGAAGACTCGTGCTTTTCTGTCCTCCGATTGAGATATACACAAGAGCAGCCTGTAATTAGATCTCCGCCAAAAGCCCCAAGACGCCAAGCGCGATGGACTCGGCGCTCAAGGCTTCTTCTTTGCCTTCTTCGCCACCCGCTGCGGATCAGAAGAGCCACGACCCCGACCACGACTACGGCCTCGAGTACGTCTGTCCTCGATGTGAGCAGAAGATCCCCTCGATCTCGAAGGACGAGCACGACGACTGGCATTTTGCAAGCGATCTGCAGGATGAAGAAGGCCAAAATGGCACTGCTTCCACATCACAGCAGCCTGCTGTCGCTGTCGATGCCTCCAAACAACAAGACTCCAAACCGGCCGTGAACAAGCAGCAGCAGCAGCAGCAGCCTGTAAAGTATGCGCCGCCATCCTATCCTCCTCCTGGTCAGACGGCGTCCAGCATCACAGGATTCGGGTCTCGCCCCCATACGAACCAGGTGATCGAGGCTGCCAGAGTTCGGGCTCGAGACGAGGTGAGCACACCTGATTGATACTTACGTCGTTTGGTGCATCATCACATCGAACTAACGTCCCGCGCAGCAACAAATGCAGAATCAGCTGCAGGCTCTCCAGTTCCAATACAACATCTACAACAGCGAGATCGAGCCCGAGCACGACGTGGACTACTGGTGCGGTTGCCCGATCCACAACTACCAGAGGATGAAGTGGAACCGGTACGGAGTCCAGGAAATGTGGTCCAAGGCAGTCATGTACCCTGGTCAGTATTCACCTTCTCAATCATCTTGTTTCTCATCAGGTCCATTCGCTGCGGCTGGCGGGCTGACACTTTTTGGCTTCCATAGGAGAGAAGGGGTACAACGACAGCAATGTCTCGATAAGCCCGTTCGGCAGCAATCCGTACAGCATGCGAGTCGTATCTCCGTATGGTTACAATCGAGGGATGTGGGGGCCCCAGAGGCCTCAGCCGGGTTATCACGCCCAGTCGATCCACCAGACCATTGCGCTCAATAACCGTCTCAACAGCGAAGCGCAGGCGAACATCGACGCCCGTGAGCCGAGGGTCAGTATCTGGGAGGACAAGGCCCTGGAATCCGCGATGACGGACTTGAAAATCAGTTCCCCGGCCGCTGCCGCTGCCAACAACGGCGACAGGAAGCAGTCTATGGGAGCATCTCTATCCAGCGATCGAGCTGCAGGGAACTCAAACGGGGCGACCACCGCAAACGCCGCGGGACCGCCTCCTCCAAAGGCATCTCGACTCTCCAGCTTCCGGAAATCAATAGGCATCCAATCCAGCCAGGAGAGAGAAGTCAAACGGACGGAGAAGATGGTGTCGAACAATCACGCGCTGCGAGACATGATCCTCGCGGAGGAAGCCGGACGATGGCGCGACGAGCAGTGGCGACAGATTGTGGCCATGTACCAGTCGAAAGTGGGCATGACGAGCAAGATCGCGGCGCTGCGCGCGCATCGACCGATCCAGTACCTTCACCTGCTGCGGGCTGGCTACTTCGAACCGATCCCCGTGGCGTGGGCGTCCCAGGCGTCGAACCCGCTCAAGTTCAGCATCGAGGCCGCCGCGGGCTGGAGGGGTCTCACGCCGGCGTGGCGCGGGTATGAGGACACGGCCGAGGAGCGGCTTTACTGGGTGCTGAACCACCGCGACCCCGTCGGGCCCGGCGGTGGTGTCGGTGGCGCACGCATGAAGCCCGACTTCATTTCGGAGATGAACATGGCGCGCGCCAGGATGGCCACGGCCGTCGAACCGCCGCCGGAGTACTACTCGGCGACAGACACGTGCCACGTACAGCACACGTCGGCAGGTTACTCGAAGCAGGTGCTCGCGCCGCCGATGCAGGCCTTCGACCGGCCCGCCTTACCCACCGACGACACCATGATCCTCCTCGACGTCTCTGGGTCCATGGACTTTGACCCGCTGCGCCCGGTGTACAACCAATATCTCGTGACGGGGTATGCGCCATCGACGCAGCCCAAGAACAAAGGTGAGTGACGAGTGTCTCCTGATCTTCTCCTCCCCTCTCCTCATGCACACAAGAATTACAGTCATTAACTGTGAGAAACAGACGTCGCCAGAGCCGTGATCCGACGCTTCACCGACGCCATGTCCAACCACGACCACAGCTTCGAGGGCTACGACCTGGTGACCTTCTCCAGCGCGGCCAAGTACGTGGGCACGGTCAACCACGGCAACCTGGAGGGCATGTGGCAGCAACACGTGCGGTTCGGCGGCGGCACGCGGGTCATGACGGGCTGGCAGATGGTCAAGGACCTGCACTTCCAGAAGCACTCGCAGTCGGCGACGCACCACGGGGTGTACGGGTGGCAGGCCGGGCCGGAGACGCCCATGCTCCGGCTGCTGCTGCTGCTCGACGGCGAGGCCACGGACATGGACGAGTTCGAGCTGGACCTGCTGGGCCTGTCGTGGGCCCACGTCACCATCTTCCTCATCGGCGTCGACGGCTGTCCGCATCACCATCGCCACGCCAACGAGCTGCAACGCATCAGCGACGTCAACCACCACGTCTCCTTTGTCGACGCCCAGGGGAACACGCCCGAGCGCTACGTCACACATGAGTTGCTCAAGAGACATTTGGGCTATCAAGTTTCCATGACAGAGTTTGAACAGATGGAGGAACTTCCCGGTTATTCGGAACATTGATTTATATTCATGACTGATTGATTGGACACAGCCGGCCATCCGAGATTTTCATATACAGTAATACTACTATAGTAGTTGCTTACCAAAGCAACAGAGGAAATAGTATGCTTCATCGCAACACAGCCTTGTTCAGCCTTGTCTTGATAAGTGGGGAAATCGTCGGTGTATCATCCATTTGATTGTTTGATCATCATAGGCTGCTCTTTCTATCCGCCTCATGCAAAGGCAACTAAGTCCGCCCAAGGAAATTCGTCAGTTCTCAACCTCAATGTCCCTCCTGAAGGCTGTAAATAAAACGCTAAACGTCGCTCCAAAATTCCAAAAATGTTTCTCGTGTGTCGCACATACTGTCAAAGCTGCGCCATGGGTATCTGGGGTCGTAGAATGTGGTGTTTTGATCCAGGTCGTGAGTGTTTTGCTATCTGCTCACTTTAGAGCGCGTCGCCGAGGCCCAGGGCCGGAAATAGAAGTACATCAAATGATCGCTAAAACATTGAGTTCAAAAATGGGGGATCGAGAAAGGTTAGTTGTGTTGGATCATGCCGCTGAGATAACTCAGTTCGTCCAGAAGCTGCTTCATACTCGTGGAATGGGGAATTGGAGGCCCATCAAAAACCGCCATGGGGGGTGGAAATGCCGCGGCTCGGTGATGTTCTCCCACGACTAATGGTGCGACATTGTTAACCTTCGAAGCAGGTTTTATTGTGACACCCGAGCCGACTTCTTCCGAGGGCAAACTGTAGTGTTGAAATTTGTCCCATGAGAAGTTGGCGTCCGTCGCGCTGTCCAGGTCGACATGAGAACTCGGGGTTGCGGAAGAAGTAACTGAGCTGACAGTCGAGAAGCTAATCGCCGAAGGCAAACCGTTTGGTTTGCTCGCTGGGTGTTCTCTGCGATCCGGATCATATTTGAGCCCTAAGTTGTCTTTGATAGCCTTGTCGTCTTCGAACTCGAAGTCTGCGTCGGTTGAGGGACTGGTGGGCTCAAAGTCGAGGATACTTTCATATTCGGATCGAGGGGAGGCTTTGGTAGTACAGTCTGTCCACTCCGAGAAACGGCTCCTGTCATTTTGAATATGACTGTTTGTGTAAGATGCGGTCCCAACGGTGGTATTTGAAAATCGACTCTGGAGATTCTCAACATACGAGTCACGTTTTCCGGCATCACCCATGATACTTGGAGGATATGCAGAGGACGGAGTGTTGGGCAAAGTCGGCAAACGCTTCTCGAGGTCAGGTGGCGCCTGACCCTCATCGACCCTATTTTCACCTTCCACCTTCATTGCCGTCAGTGGCCAGAGCGGGGTGTTTGACGTAGATGTAACTTCGGTAAGTGTCTCCAGAGGAAGGTGTTGGACGGGTTTCTTCTGATCGATTGGTCTTTGCTCGGCAGAAGCCTCCCGGGAAATGGAATTGTGCAGCGGAGACGGATCATGCGACGAGGATCGCTGCCGCCGATGATGACCAAACGAAGACATCTTCATCATCGTGGACCCGCCAGGACCTTCTTCGAATTCTCGGCGAAGAGCGAGACCTAAAACAGGTGCCGAGGAAGTAACATCCACCTCTTCTGTGATGGCTGCTATGTGCCCGGAGCCAGACTTCTTGGGGGTGGGCATCATATCCTCAGCCAAGGTTGGCTCCACCGGGGTTGGATGACCACGGTCGCTGAGCTCATCCGGGCTCGCGATGCGCGGCGATTTGAGAGCGCGAAAGGCGCCGATGATCCCAATTGACCGGTTACTGCTGCGGGAGGCGGACCTGCTCCGGTCCTCGATGGACGGCTTCTTGGTCAATCGAATTACCCTCAACGTGTTGGCGCTGGCTGGCTGAGAAGAGCCTTTGGAAGACGAGACAGACCTTCCCCGCCTGCTAGCCAGAGACGAGGCACTGGCTGGAGAGCTGGCGGAAGACCATGAATGCTGAATCAAGGAAGGCGACGTCTTCAGTCGCAGCACCGGGGGTTTCGCCGGCGCCGGGCGAGGATTGAGGAACTTGTCGGTGGGTTCCATGGTATGATGATAGTCGGAGCTGGTAGAGCTGACGCTGTCGTTTCGAGAGCGAGTACTGCTGCTCAGGGCAAAGGGGACATTCAAGACGTTGACAATTTGACCAGGGAGCAGGGGACAAGAGGTGGTGGCAGGCTCAGCCGAATTGTGGAATTCCAGGTCGTCATCAAGCTTGTACTGCAGGCAGAGTATATTAGCGGGGAAAACTGGGGAGAAGAGAAGATAAGATCGAGCGTACATAGTACCAATAAGTACCACCCATCTTCAGACCTCCTTCACGAGGCGTACTCGGACTCGGACTGGGCGATTGCAGGTCGCCATCACATATGATGTTGGAAAAGCTGTGACAACCTGACCAGTGCTCGGGGCCCGTGCGGGTATCCCTTTGCATGGGGTAGGCGGCGGAGAAGTTGTCCCAGGAACCGAAAAGGTGCACGGATCTGGTCGAAGGAGGAGTGCGACTGTTGGACCAAAGTCAGCGCGGGTTTCCAAGGTGAACCGTGAAGATCGTGTTCCACGTACACTAGAAAGGTCACGAGGGTCGTCGGGGCCATGTTTCTTTCCTCCTTCCTTGAGCCGCAAGGAATTATTACTCGTACTCGCACGCGTGCTCGAATGGTGATGACCACAAGGTCAGCACAGACTCAGCTTCTTCGTTTCCCTTGGGCCGGCGATTCTTGGGCTTCCCAAAATACTTTTGTTGTGCTTTGCAGTGACGACTGTTCCAGCAGCGACCACGGTTGCGGAAGATCCACGAGCACAGAGACCGGCTGAATTAGGTGAGGACAATGTTATGAACGACTCGGGTCAAAAGGCACCAGGCCACCGAGCAGACAACACAGAGTCTCGAGATCGAGGGACGTGTTGTCGAGGTGCGTTGTCCGAAAAATTATAAGTAGTCGAGAACGTCGTCAAGTCCGGCCGTGTGGAGACGACGCCACAGGTCCGGGACTCGGGAGATGCACAGGGTTCAGATTGGATGCTATTTCTGCGCGCCCAGGTGAAACCGAGGCGAGCCTCAGATCATCGACGGCAGGGGAGCGGAAGTCGTGTGTGAGGACAGCATGGTGGGGGCGGAGGACGAGGACGAGCAGTTGAAACGGGGTGACGAAGAAGACTGCCAGGGGCCGCGCGTGTTTGAGGATTGGAGCAGGGTTGGACAGCACCGCCGACGAGCAATTGGATCCAATGAGGTAAGTCGAGGGAGGTGTACTCGAGTAAGCAGAGGACAACCGAGTCTTGTCAGGCGCTTGGTGATGGTGATTGCAGGAGAACAGGAGCAGAGCGAAGGCACGTCAGGGTCCGGCGGCTGCTGCGCGCGGTGATGGCAGATCGCTGGTGTTTCAACCAACGGCAGCCGAGGGCGCAGTAGGAGCGAGCGGACAGCGAACGAGAGGGTGGGAGCGGACGAGGCGCGCGTGAGGAGGCAGATTGCCGTCTGAGAGAAAGGCGCAGAGGAGGAGTTGAGGAAGATTACCAGTTAGCAACGATGAAGAAGAAGGAAAGAGCAAACAGAGGCTGGAGTCTCGAGTCTCAAGTCGACACGAGGAGGACATGCGCCGGCCGGCCTTACGCCGCCGCCTCTCTGATGAGATGCGGGATGCGGGATGCATGGTTTGTCTCGACCTCACGTACAAATGGATGCCAGATGGACTGACTGCAAATTGACCAACTGGCAACGGCTCTCTTGAGTCGTGCGTGCTATCCAGTGTCCCCACGGTGTGGCACCGACGCACCGACGCACCGACGACCGTGGCCCGGTGTCACCGTGCTCGTAAGCGAGAGTCTTCAGTCAGGTCGGGGGGGTGCTCGAGCCTCGATCAGGACGTCAGGTTGGGCTTTACGCAAAAGCGTGCCAATAAACAATGAGAAAAGAAGAATTGTGAGGCTGGGGGGGTTGATTGCAAGGTCCCTCTTTCTGGATTTCCTTCGCTGACAGGGACTTACAGAAGCTGAGTTTGAGTACGAGTCGTCAACTCGCGTTGCACTTGCCAGTTGCCGGTTGCTTGCTGCCAGATCCAATTTGGGGAAGCTCAGAGGGCAGCGCTGCCACTGGCTGCGGAGGGCTGGGCCAAACGGCACTTTCCCCCGTTGCATCTAGCTCCGGGCTTCGGATATGAATTGCTGCAGGCGCGACCCGCCGACGTGGACTCGTTCCCTGTCGTTCGTTCCCTGTCTGTTGTCTGTTTTGGCTGCTCGGAGTCGCAGTGTCCGTTGGACCCTGAATCATCATCATCATCATAAATGCCATCTTCCACCACCACAGCAACAACAACAACAGCATATTCTTACTTCCAGTCTTACACAGGCTCACAACATAATCGTACAACACACAAGAAAGGAGGCGAAATGAGCAAGTGAAAAGGAGTTGGCCGCCTAACGGTCTTCTTCAGGCTGCTCGCTCGCTTCCCTTTCTGAAACCAGCGCGCCCCCTAGTCCGGAGGCTCTCGCTGCTTGAGTAACCGCCCGGCGCTCTATTCCTGAGGCCTTCAATTTCATCGGCCTTTCAGCCTTCAGCCACTCTGAGGTAGCTAAAAGATCCTGGTCAGACCAGATCAGCTGTCGTCCCAGCCACGTGGTACCAGAGCCGAAGAACGACCAACAGCCTCGCTGGCACTGCTGCCTCAGGAGTTCAGGAGTTTTCTCGAAGTTCACGACTGACTGATTGCTGACAGCGTTCGCAGAAAAAGTATAATAATTTTTATTTTATATACTCGGGCTCCCAAATCTCAGGGACTGCGGCTCGTCCTTCTCTGACAGCTGTCATGGAATCCCGTACGCGCCACTCCCGTCTCCCGTGAGTCCCGTCGTCAGACTCGGAGACTACAAGTGCCACTGAGGCGGCGAGGACGTGCGACGGTGCGGCTCACATCCAGATCACCGAGCACGGAGTACCCCTTGCAGACTGACTTACCATCCATCATTGCACGCGGCCGTACTCAACCATCGCCAAATTCTCCGGTCGATCATACGCCTGACGGTACGAATGATATTGCTCCGCCTCCGCCTCTTCCTGGTCTAACTCGCCTGAATCAATCACCTGAACCACTTCAGCTGCCCAATTCCTCACAACGTATGTCCGCCAACAGCAAAGTTAGATCAAAACAAGGCAGGATGCTCCAACATAGGTAGTAGTTGGAAAACAGAATCATCGGCTTTAAAAGTGCTTGATTATGATTTGCTCGTCGTTCCCTCATTCATCCATTCCTGAGTCCTGCCTTGTCCATGTACAACCGCATCGATGCGGAGTATCGGTACTGCACAAAACCTGGCCGGATCCCAGTTGGCAGTCACCCACGAGCTCATCTATCGATATCTATCTATACCGAGTCAGAGTCCCTTCTGCATTAGAAAGTCGATGCCGTGATAAGCCGCAACTAAGGAGACAATAGAATCATGACTAGTAATACACCACGACACGCAGGTCGTGTTCGGCAAGAAGGAGGATCTGCCGCCTTTCTTGCCGAGATCAAAGGGAAATGGTTAGAACCATGAAATCTCCTCCAGGTGAATCTCACCGGTCGTGAGGCTTCTGCACGACTGCGAAATCCCAGGAATCACACTGCCCGTCGATCGAGGCGCTTGACAACACTGCCGAGACAGACCTTAAGCATGTAATTCCCCGTGAGCGGTTCGCCGTTCCACGGGAACGTGTCGACCATGTCGCGAATGTTGTATTGGCCGGCAAGGGCATCGTCAAGCTCCCTCAGATTCTCCGCCGCCTCGGTCTCACTGCCGACCTGGAAGAACTGGATACCCACCTGCCACGGCTCGGCGTTGTAGGAGTCGAGCTTGCGCGCGGCCGAAACGATCACGGACTCGGGGTCGTCTGTGGGAGTGCCGTCGGTGATGACGATGATGTTGAGTGGCTTCACCACCCCGTCGTCCACGCCGTGGGTCTGGCGCTCGAGCGAATCTTCCAGTCTCGCGAGATAGGGTCTCAAGATGTCGTTCAGCCGCTTGCCGGTCGGGGTACCGCCATTCGGTCGCACATTCTGGAACAGTGCCTGGACGGCGCCCGTGGTTGTGACATTGCTGTATCCTCCGTCGGAACTATGTGGGTTCTTGTGGTTGAGAAAGTAAATGTCGATGCCGTCAGCATCGTACTGGGTACATACTGGGGCGATGGCTGCCAGTGCCTCAGCTGTCTCGCGCCACGATCGGCCCGCCATGGAGCCCGAGTCATCGATCAAGAAGACAGTGTCGAAGGTGCGTAGGAAGGCGTAGGGCGAGTCTTCCCCGCCTTGCACGGACGATGCCAGGTCGGCAGGAGAGAATGGTGCCTGCTCAGAGGAGTATGGCGGCGGTAGATCGGCTTGATGTCCGTCTGAAAAGGGATTGTTCATGTTTCCCATCGTTCGAGCTGCGTTATTAGATGATGATGACGTGTTGTCGATTTCTGGTCTCTTGGAGCTGAGTCGACGGAGAAGATTGCCCATAGTACTGGCAGGCCGCTGATCTCTGGAGGAGGAAGTGGGACGTGAGTGAAAAACATGATGGGAGAGTAAGATGGTATTCGCCGCCATTTCAAATCTGAAATATATAGGTTGACAAGAGAAAGTGAAGATGAAGGGGTTTGTATTTCACGGGGAAGCTGCGATGATGTCTCAACGAATCGTTTGGTCAGTTGGTTTGTTGGTTACACTTGTGCAAACGTTCCTTCTCTGATCTCTAACGAGTTGTTCGTTCACTTGATCGCGACACAAACACTTATATATCATGTGTTGCTAATGACCTACCCTTGTGTTGAAGTCGTGGCGAACGACCACCAAGATGTGGAGTTGAACAAGGCAGTTCTCGGGCAGATTCTCTGTGGCTCATCAGACTCATGTGGTCTGTGGCACTCATGATGGATCCCATCCGTGTGGAAGCTGATTCAGGCGAAGGGGCGAGAGCCGGTCAAGTTCAAACGCAATCCCGCACTCCCGAGGGAATGTGTCTGCGCTGAAGGTTGAAGGGAAGGCGTGAAAGTGTTTGGTTGCCAGTTGCCAATTGGTTGCATCACAGCCGCGGCAGTGCATCTCTAAACGCACCAATCAGACAGTCCCGTTTCTGCCGAGTCTGGACTACTAGTACTGACTGGTACACCTCCCTCCGCGCGTAAGAGCGTTTGGGATCTTCAGGGACGAAGTGATAGTACTACCATCCATGTCTGGCTCCACGTTTGCCTCTGCCGCTGTCAAGGCAGATTCAGCATGGCAAGGGTCGTCCTCCTGAATCCTAAGGCATGAGCAGAGCACGCGCAGGAAGTCTTACGAGCACAAAGACACTCTCGTCTCAACTCAACGGGACGAGCTGGTCGTCTCGACAACATGGCTCGGACTGGACAAAAGCTTCTCTTCGGAGAAAGATCATGTGGCGATCTCAAGTACATGGTCGACACCAGAGCGAGTGCATTTCATTCCATCTCATCCCTCATATCCTTCCCTCCCCTAACCCAATCCAAAGCCAGATCCCCGCCAACGCCTTGCTATGTGGTCATGCCGTCTGGTATGTCGTCGTCTTAAGCACATTCTGTTCGTGGCTCATTTGCGTTCTCAATGCAGATCACATCTCGGTCGTGTCGTGTCGTTCACCGGTCGGCCGCAAAAAGACCATGCAGAATCAAAAAAACTCCCTTCGCCCAGGCTATGCATGCCCAACCGCGGCCGTCCCACTCCATATCCTGTGTTATGTTCCCTGTGGTAGTTCTGGGCTGTGTTGGAAGCCTCATGCTCCCGACGCCTCCACAAGGCAACTTGTTCCCAATCAGATCCAAGAAACCTGGGATTTGATCAATCAATGGCGCTTGTATTTCTAATCCGCAAAGTTAGCATCAACAGCATTGAGATCAGTGGGGAAAACAAGACGCATAAAACTCACCTCATCCATCCGCCTCAAATTCTGTTTGTCCAGAGTATTGCCGGCGCCCATCAATGTCTGCCCGACGGCCTTCGTGGCGCCAATCGCTGGCCGTAAAATGATGGTCGGGCTCTGCTTCAAGATCGCCCTCGCTGCCCCCTTGGCCGTACTGCTGGCCATCACTTCCCCGGGCACGGCAACAATCGCATCTCTCGCGATCAGGAGATCCCGTTCCAGGCTGGCATACGCAGTTCTCAGCCCTTGCTTGATCCCGATGGGCTGATCCGCATACAGCGAAATTTGCTTGCTGCTCTCGTCATCCACGTCTGGCTCCTCTTGGTGCTCTCGAGTGACAAACAGGTCTTCGGTGGTCTGGAGGATTTGTTGTGTCCCGATGGCCATCTTTGCGCCCAGATTCACCAACTCAGTTGCGGTGGTCTTTGCGAAAGCCAGGGCTCCTTTCTGAATGCTGCGAACAACGCGTCCATCCTTGCGATATTCGCGAATCGGAACTGCAATCAGATCTCGGACACCACTGCTGACATCCACCAGAGGCCGGATGGGTGCCAGCCCAGCAAGAACTCCAGGGAGTTGATTGCGCTTGACGTCAGGCGTCCAGATATTGTTCAGCATGATCCCCAGCCGATCGAAGCCGGAGACACCGTACAAGATGACGCGGCGGAGAACCATGTCTGCTCGATCGAGAACGAAGAAATTCATGAACTCCGTAGTTCGGCCAGACCGGAGGCCGGCATAGTCCACTCTCTTGGGCTTGAAGTCGAGCTTGACGGGGATCGCGTTGACCTCCACTCGCTGCAAGAACGGCGGATTGGAAGGGCCACTCGAGGCCGGCGCGTTTTCGTCGCGGAATTCGAAGAACCGACTCATGAAATCCAGTGCATCTTGATCAACGTGAAGCCTCAACGGCAAAACACTCAATTTGAGAACCATTTCGGAAGCTGCCAGATCGGCGATCGGTTTCACATTGAGGAGTTCGATGTGCACCATGCTGGTCCCAACTTCCCGCTCTCCAGCGTCTTGCATGTAAGTCGCAAACTTTTTCCAAGTAGATGTTGGGATGTGGTCGAAAACCTCGAGTTTCTTGATCCGAACATCCACCGAGCTTTCAACCTCTCCGCTGCCGGGAGGAAAGGCTAGGATATCGGCCGAGACTCCTTCGATTTCAAACGTCATCTTGTGCTGCTTACTTCGGTTGAGTCTCAACTTCTTCTGCCGTGGTACTGCTGCGGATTGTCGACGAGATGTTGTTGCTGTGATGGTCGTTCCCGTGGCATAGCTACCGGTTTCGCTGACCGCATCATCAATGTCGTGGTTGATAGCGCTGGCCAAATCCCTGGCGTCCCGGTTGGCAGGGATTCCAATGTAAATCGAATTGAACAGAAAGTCTCCGATCACAGACTCGTCTTCGTCGTCCGTACCAGGAGCTCGGCTGCTGCTCCGGGGCTGTCTTGCCATGGCTTTGGTTTCGATGTCTCGGACAGCCTGCGAGATCGTGTCACGTGTGGTCTGCCAGTCGTATCCATCAAAGAGATTCCAGATGACGTGAACATCCCTCACGCGGACCTTCAAGGGCGAACGTTCGAAGATTGTGTCGCTCGCCAGACCGTATGTATTGTGAGCCGAGTTCCAGCGATGTGCCGTCCCGCCCAGAGAGGTTCGAGGCGCAAAATGATCTGTCCTGAAATCCAGGAGACTGTGCATCATCACACTTTCGCTCATGCCCCCTGCATCCGATCCCGTAGCGTCAACTGGCGCAATCGAAATTGCAGAACGGCCGAGGTCAGACTCCACGTGGCTTGCAGTCATCTCGTCGTCAGCATCATCGGCATCGCGATACATATCGGTCATGAAGTCATTCTCATCCCCCTCTTCATCAAGATACTCGGCTTCATCATTCGGAGAGATCGCGGCAAGTGACCCCCGCGAGGCCTGCAGGCCCAGCTCTGGCCCGGGCTCCGACACGAAAGCATTGCCCGTGAAAGATGCCAGCATATCCTGGATTGGAACGACCTCAGTACGATACTTGGCCATTGTCGAAGGTGGGGTGGGTGGGGAGAGGCCGCCGAGGATCTGGACCATCGTCTGGGTGGAATCAGCGCAGGTTTCGAGGAAGAGAAGGTTGTTGCGGAACTCAACGTCCAACTGCGTCTCGTGATTGAACTTGTCTTCGACAATCTTCACGATGGCAGAAGCGGACGACATCGAGCCGACGGGAACAAATCCGGCCTTGGTCAACTGCTGAACTTGGTCATTCTCTTCGAAGTAGAGCTTGTGGTCAACGTTGGCCGAGTCATGACCAACCGCAGAAGCGTCGTTGATGATTAAAAGAGAAGCTTTCTTGATCTCCAAGTTCTCCGTCGACCCATTCTTCTCGTTCTCATGGCGTATGACCGCATCGGTGAGGACAAAAAGGCCTTTTGCCGAGCTCTTGTCGGGATTGAGCGCTATTGCCGAGTCCCTGAATGCCAGAGAGAATTTGATCTTCCGCGCGAGGGCGCTGAAGTCTCCACCAGTGGAAGAGGCCGGGCTCGACGGGTGCGATGGGGAGCTCGATTTGTTGGTAGCTCCATCAAGCTTCAGGCGTTCGAGGAGCGAGGTCAGGTCGACAAGGGTTGAAACTTTGTACTCGAGGCATGTATTTGAGAGCTTCATCCGAACCGTGGGCTCCATTTCATCTGCAATAAATCGGCACATGAACATCGGAGGGCCCATCACAGTATTGGCTTGAGAGATGACATCGCCTATCAACACATCGTCATCGCGTCGTGATACTGTCCAGGCTGCAATCTGACCAGCAGCAAGGGAGGGCACGTTGATTTGGGCTCCCTCCAGAAGGTCGGCTTTGAGTCTGAGTGGTCCAAACTGTTCGTCCACATGGAATTTGAGATCGAGCTTCTTGACGAGACCAAAGGTGAGGACTCCAGGCCGATCATCTTCCGGAAGATATTTTGCCACCGAAGACAACTTCGAGATTTCGTCGCCGACCTTGGCCAGATGCGGAATCCAACTCAGGCCAAGGGCTTCACCTTGTAGGTCGCCAACAGACACACGTAGAACTCCACCTTTGCGACGCTGCCTCAGTAGAGTGTCGACCATAATGTCGTCGTCCTGATCGTATTTGTCACTCGAAGGAGTGATCAGAGATAGGAGCCGGTCCAGGTCATCATCGTCGGGCGAGTTTGAGTAATGAAGCTCGATGTTGCGCACTTTGGCGTAGATATCTCCCCGATGTTTGGACCCCACCAAAAGGGGGCCTTCAACAGCTGCTCCATCAATCACCACCTTCACATTGTTTTCGCGATAGACTGTCTTGACGGCCGAGGACTTGATCTGGACGGAAGACTCGGAGCCGAGCAGATCAATTATGGCTCCTGAAACGCGAATGTCGACCTTTGGCGCAGTCGATAATGGATCACTTTCAGCCCGTGGCCGTCTTTGGGGGTCATTGAATCTGACCGTGCGTGGCCTGGAGGCTTCAGGCGCTGGTGCCGCACTTGGGCCTTTCACTGTATTTGTCGATATAATAGAATTGCCCAGATCTAACAAGGAGCTCAGGCCCCCGCTCCTGCTAAGCACGTCGTCGATAACGAGCAGGTCCAACACAACATGGACGGGCTTGATCTGGACTTCATATCGATGGCCAGATATCATGGCAACAAAGTCATGAGGTCTCAGCATAGAGCTTGACGCGATTGAGTCTCGGACAGTGACCGAGTCGACGAACGAAAGGACTTGCCTGGCCCCATGGGTCATGACAATCGTTGAGATTGAAAATCGCTGGGATGTGTCCTGTCCCGATGAGGATGTGAAGGAGACTGCTGACAGAGACAACTTCAGAAGTGCATGCTGGCTTGAAAGGACCGATTCAATGGCCTGCACAGCGATTTTCGTGGGAGGGCTTCTCGGCACAGATTCGCAAAAGTTGATGTCGATTCTCTGGATCCTGATATCAGGGAGCACAGCCTTGGGGCCAGGAAGCGAGGCTCTTGGCTTGTCTTTCGGCGGAGCAGCCGAAGGAATGGCTTCCAGGGCGGTTTGGGAGGCTCGGACCAGAACCCGGCAAATGACAATGTCGAGATCCACAGAGATCTCCCCAACATCCACAACCAGCTTCTTGTTCGAGGACCCTGCTGGGCGTTGCTGGCTGTGCGAGCCCAGAGATTGATGACGGGATTCATTGAGGAATGTGCTCCCAGCCACTCTCTCACTGTTAGAGCGAATCTGGCGTATTTGAGAATTGTACATAGACCGCTGGGGTGACACCGCTGGTTGGAGTGCTGCAGACGAGGCTTCTTGCTGATGGGGCTGAGGAATCTTCAAGGCGACCGTGTCCAAGCGCAGGATTCGGCTGCGAAAGCATGATGCAAGGCTGGCGTCGAGCACGCTTTCACCACTCGAGGTCTCAGGTGCGTCGCTGGATTTGGCTTCGTCGGTCACTCCCACTCCCAGGCTCTCACTCGTGGCTGGGGATTCATGCGCCAGTGGAGTTGACGGCTGCTCCTCTGGTAGAGATGGCTCTGGAGCGTTGGGTTCGGCTTCGGGTTCTGAGACGGCGTTGGACCATCCCCATCCGCCAGGCATATTAACGGTACCGCTCACTGCACTCATGTACATACTTTCAGCCTCATCATGCGTGAACATCTTGGACTCTGACAGGTCTTCCGGCTGAGACCCCAACTCTGGGATGTCTTCATGCCGGTCTTCATGATGGGAGGACTCCATGGTCTCCTCGGCCTTAGCCATGTTGTCAATCGAATGTGAATCATCTTCAGACGAGTCTTGACGAACTGGAACCGTGATTGGTCTCCGCGCGAAGATGGTCGAATCTGATAGGAGTGCATCCTCATACCCAATGCCGAGACCGGAATTGCTCATCGAAGGCGACGAGAGTCTTGATCGTCCTGAATGTTGGCTTAAACTGGCACTGCTTGACCGACCTAGCCCGCTGGTCTCACTACGGGTACTGGGGTGCGACAGTTTGAGGCGGGACCTGGCGATCTTGGGCGAGCTGAGGCCAGAGGCTTCGGAGAAGATCTCGGACTCGGAGAGCACAAAGAGCTGCAACTCGTCCACCGAGATCGAGCGTCGAGTATCGGGTTCGGTCGCGGTATTCACTGCTTGCTGCAGTGGGTCCACCACAATGCTGCCTATTGAGAGCAGAAACTTCGTATTTTCCGTTGGTCCGCCGCCGGGAACAGACAGGTCCATCTCCAGGACGACGTTGATGTCGCGAATCTTCATGGACAATCGATCCGCCACGCCTTTGAAGAAATTGGCCACGAACGAAGGCAGCGACAGACCCTCGGGCATCCCGAGGCCGACATCCTCGCTTGAGGCCGATGACATGGACTCGTGCATGTACTGAGACTGAGACTCGAGCGCAGCTTGTAGTTCATCTCTTTCTCCCGGAGGCTCAGCCTCTAGGAACGATGCAGCCAGGTCTTCCGACGTCGGAATGACTTGGGACAACTCCAGATGTGCGGCATGGCGATCAGAAGGCCCTCGGCCGCCCGGGTCGTGGATGGGAGGCGACGATATCCGGGGGAGATTTCCACGATCAGCCTTGCTGGGAGCAAATCCACCTTTTGTTCGAGACGGCGCCGCGGTGTCTGGTCTGACTGCAACGATGATCTCTACGCCTTCCACCTCGACTTCGATGCCGCTGATATGGAGATCCGCGGGGAGGGTCAGGCGGAGCAACTTGATCGAGGCATGGGTCAGGGCGAAGGTAGGAGGCAGCTGAAAGAGATCGATGAGCCGTTTGACCCTGATGCCTACATTCTTCAACTCGACCACGGTTCGTTGGCCCCAGGTCAGGCCCAGGTTATCGAGATCGAACTCGTCCGAGTCGATGAAGTCGAGGCGAGTGAGGGCGTACCGGAGGAGTCGCTTCTGGAAATAGGAAGGAAGGAAGTACGACATCGTTGAGGCGAGGGGAGCCTGATGGGCTCGCTCATGGGAGGTCTATCGGAATCGGAATCGGTTCGTGGGTGTCATGATCATGATGGAGTGATCAAGAGGGATGGGATGGTCAACGTCAACACGCGAGAGGCACGATTCGAGACAATGACATCGGGAGACGACCAGGACAAAACACTCAGCGGAGAGGGGACAAAGGAGGGTGCTCGGCGTGGGCCCGCGTCGTGGGATAACTTGTGAGTGTGCCTCTCACTCTCTCACTCTCCCTGTGACTGTGACTGTGACTGTGTGCAGTTGTGGACTGTCTGTGTCTGGGTGTTTATCTACCAGCGTCGTAGACGAACGCAGGTGGTTTCGAAGTCGGAGAAAACAGGCAGGCAGCGGCCCCAAGAGGCCGATCATCATACGTCCAGTCCTAGGACAGAGGCGGCTAGTATGGGCGCACCGCCTGCTGCTCCACGGGTCATTGCACGGTTCTCCACCCACCGCGACAGACAGGCAGGCCAACACACCAACAAGAGCGGATGGAGTGGGAGCCTGGGCAGCTGTGCGGGCACTTTAACCAACGAGGGGCAACCTGGTGAGCCTAGCAGCCGCCTAGGGACCTCAGTTTTGGGGGCAGCTGCCACTGGTCAGCCAGTGGCAGTGGAACTGGCAGCGGCATGAGGGATGATGGATGAGGGGAACCAGAGGGACGACCTAGGGTTCCTCGTACCTAAAAGGCTGTTTGGTTAGATCAAGCCTGTACGGTCGGGATTCGGAAGCAGTCGAGGGAAGTGTCACGCGAGATCATTCACCCTCTGCCACACCAGGCATAATTGACACCAGTTACAGGATCATCGGCCAGTCTGCCTACCGGCTTGACACCCCATGACAGAACCCGAGGGATTCGACAGTATGGACGCTTATCACCAGCTACAACTTGGAAGAAAGCTTTCACTGTCCACCCTAAGGTACAGGTATGCTCACGCATGCTCATCGGCAGACGCCACCTAAGCCCGCCAACACCTTAGGCTCCCTAGGCTATGAGGCTAGGGAGGCGGGTGGCAGAGGCCTAGGGGGCTCCCGCGCCTTAAAATCAAGTCCGTGGCCTGGCGCATCTACTCGTAGGGAGTACGAGTACTAGCAGTTCTCCTGCTCGAGTGAGATACTCCATTCGTGTCAAAACTAATCGATTGATGCAATTCTACCTTGCAAAGTCCCTTTGGTCGTTGAAGATCATCCCAAAGCCACATCTCGCTCTCATGCATAAACCGTATGCGGCGCACCAGGCGCTCAGAAGGGTTGAACCGACACCGTGCTATGGATGTGGCATCTCATCATCAAATCATCCACGCTGCTCATTCGCTCATTCGCTCACTCGTCCACTCATTCATCATCATCATCGTCCTCGTCCTCGTCCTCTTCTTCTTCGCCCTCATCATCTTCCTCCTCCGACTCGTCTTCATCTTCATCCTCATCCTCGGCCTCGAGCGGATATTCCATCAGGATCCACTGACACCACTTCTCGAACTCGGTTCTCCATTCTCGAAGCAACTTGGCCTTGGTCCCCTTGCCCATGTATCCTTCGGTGATACCTCTGGTCCATTCAGCTGGTTTCTGGTCTTCGATGGCACTCCATTTGAGCGAATTCTCCGCCATCGTCCCGAGGCCCTCCAATCCCAGATTCTCAAACGCCATGTACGCCTGCCAGAAATCGTGACTCAAACCGTTCTTTCCGTGGCCGAGGATGGCGGGATCGTCATTGTTCAGAGAGACAGGTACTCCGCGAGACAGAAGAGCGGGCAGGGAGTGTGAGAGAATGGAGCTCGACAACCGCAAGATCTCGTTGGAGATTGGGCAGCTCTCGATCAAGATTTTCTTCTCCTTGACCATGTCGATCAGCAGGGGGTGCTTATACAGCGAGTAGCCGTGACCAATGCGTCGAGTACCCAACAGGATTGCATCGAATAGATTGTTGTCGGTGCTGTCGCCGTCTCCCAAACACTCTCCCGCGTGGAAGAAGAAGGGGAGGTCGACAGCTGCTTCGGCGCACTTCTTCCGAAACCAAAAGATCAGCGGCGTCAAGTCCTGCAAGGTTCTGCCCCGATCTTCCTGCGCGACAAAGTCGAAGCCACAAATGATGTGCGGGAACTTCTTCTTCATCCGGATGCATTCCTTCATGGAGTCATTGAGGTCGCGGTTGTTCAACTGTCTAATGGCGGTCCAGATTAGGCGTGCTCCTCTGAAGTTTTTGCCGGCTGGCGACTGTTTGAACTTCTCGATCTCCTCGTCGAGCGCGGCAAAGAAATCATCGAATCGGCCGACTTGCCCCGTCGTCTGTCCTGCCTTTCGGAATTCGAATTTGAAAGAAATTCGAAAGTCGACGTAGTTGATGCCGTCCTGGGCCAATTGCGCAAGAAGACGTGGAAATGCACGGCGGAAGATGGGTTCGTAGAATAGCATTTTCGAGATGACGAAGAAGGTGCTCTGGAACTTCTTCCAGATTGCGTCCAGGCCGTGGTGATGACAGAGAGACTCTTCGGTAGTGACGGTGCATCTGCTGATCAGCCACTTCTTGAAGGTCAGGTCATCGTCGGGAAACGTCCGCTGTGCTTCTTTGATCGGGATCGGGGTGTTTGGGGCGTACGACGCAGTCCAGAGGCTCCCTGGGTTCGTCTGCTTCTGGATCTCCTCATCGGGATAGAATCTGAACTCTATCAGGCCCGACATTCTCTTGCCCTTGTCACTGAGAGGCTCCGGGGCAAGGATGCAAAAGCCCTTCTCCGCGAGAACCTGGTCAATCAACCAGTCGGTGTCAATCATGGCGTCCAGATGGGCATGGAGCAAGGCGCCCTTCGGCATCTTCTCGATGATCTTCCACAGGTCTGTGCCTTCCATGCGGTCTCGAGCCAAGGTGAACATCATCCCAGGATACAGATTGCCCCCGTTCTTATCTGCGAGACTGTCCTCGAACTCGGACGTCCAAACCGTCTTCAACTCCCGCCGGCGGATGGCCGCCATGATCTTCGCAGCCTGCTTGGCCATAGGCGACATGGTCTGCTTGAATGCCCGGTCATGTCGCTGTTTCTTCTCCTGGTCGATGAGGGCCTGTCTGCCGGCCATGTATTTTTGAATGAATGGGTCGTCGATTTGCGGGATCCCTCCATCCAGTTCCCATTCGAGTTGAGAGTCGATAGATTCATCGTCAGAAACATCGTCTGATACGTCTTGATGAGGAGCCATCCTGGATACCAGCTTTGATGTCTTGAATGGGTTGGCTGCCACAATCAGCAGTGATAAAAGACTGAGTCTGTTAATGTGACACTGAAATAATTGATAAATTTCTTCGATATCGACATCGGCCGAAACAGGAAAATGCGCGGCATGTAGGCTTGGCATCAACTACGTATTCAAGCATCAATGTGAAGACGACGATGGATCAATGGTCATGGCGATGGCGATGTTGTCATTATCATTCCTCATGCTTCTTTACTTCATCATACAGTAAAAGGCTGAATCGACTCTAGTTACGCTGCTCCGCTCTTCAACGCCCCTGGCCCAACTTTGTCCATCCCATCAGATCGGTACCATTGTTTGCAGTCAATTCCAAGATGAGCAGTTCGGGTGTTCTGTAATTCGGGTCCCAGTTGACGGTGCAGTAATTCCCAAGCTTCCACTTCCACAGTATTACCTCGCAGCAGCCGAGGATCATGGCTAGTCGTAGTCCCATCCAGAGCCACCGGCGTCTCGATAGTCGTGGGTGCCGGCTGCTTCTCCAGAAGTCGCTGCAAATCCACGTGGCGACAAAAGGTGAAAGGTTCAAGGCGACGTTCGCCAGCATCTGATGTTCACAAAGGTATGGCTGACAAAGGCTTGTCTTCATGACTCGGTAGCTGGCCCAGGTGCAGCAGAAGTGTAGGAACCCCACGGTCAAGGCCAGTCTGAGGATTCTTTTCGTCGACCGAGCCTCTATGCGGTGACGCTGAAGCGAAATGGCAATTTCGATCTGACCGTAGGCATCTAGAGTCGCTCGAGCTTCGCGAGGAGGACGTTCGGGTGGATTGTTGACACGTGAAAGAATGGTTCTGTCAGGCTCCTCCGACATGGCTGAGATGTAATGCTTGACTCTTGATTCAAACTTGATAATGGAGGCTAAATACTGTCAGATAGATTGATGTCGATGCTGATGCTATCCTAGTAGTTGGTGTGGTCGGACGCGATGCAGAGAGAAGAGTTACCGAAGCTTGCGCGCCAGAGTTCTGAAGGCGCAAGGTGGTTTGCTTCACAGGGAAGGTCCAATCCAGCACTCAGTCACTCTGAGTGATCTGAAGCAGGAAGATCGATTCAAACCAAAGGAGGAGCGTTCGTGCCGAGCGGCGGTTTGTCTTGCGACGATGCGTCTTAAACCCTTCGACCTTCTGGGCGCGCACCAGGGGCACTCCAACGGTCCAACACCGGTGGAAAGATGTGCTCAGTTGGCGGTCACCATTGCTGCGGATAAAGAGAGAGACCAAGACGAGAGTTCTTTGTAACGTCCTAGCACACCTGAATCCAGCGGACTCGGTGTCGTGATGAGTTTACGGTCCCCGGGTCTCAATGCCACTCCACGCGCACTGATATTGACCCTCGAGTCAAGAAGCTCTGGGTGCCTCTCAAAAAACAGTGGATCGAGTAAGAAGTTGCCCGGCCCCTTGTGCATCCCGATCAACTTGAAAGCTTCAAGAGCAAGGGCCTTGGACTCAAACAAGGCAGCAGCATTGGGCGCTGGCAAGGTCCCAGCACTCGTGTTCTCTTCGTCTTCGTCAAGCTCGTCGATGGTCTCGGGCGAGTTTTCAAATTCGGGCTGGAACAAAGCCCCCGTCGTGGTCGCAGTGGCTTCGGGCGCGATAGAGCGGACCAAGTCGAAGACTCCCACGTACCCCTGGGTTGGAGGGATTCCAGCAATCAGTCTTGAGAGATCGACCTCCATCACATACGAGTTACCAATCTCACAGATCAAATCATCCAGATGAGGGTTAGCAGAATGAAACAGGATCAGCTTGTCTCGTAGCGATCCGTAAGGTATCCAGTCAATGATGGCCGGGTGTGACATGCCCATTTGAAGCCTGGTTGGGCGAAATGCCGGGTCGACGGCCTCGTACAGCTCGGGAGTGGGATTAAGGCGCCACGCCATGAGCCTCCCGACATGAAGATGTGCCCGGGTGTATGTATGCCAGGCCGCCATGGTAGGCCAAGATAGACATATGAAGGACGAAAGCATGAACGATGCCGAGTTTGAAAGGCTATTACAAGTAAGTCATGCCCCTCGACCAAACAAATGAGATGCCACTCACCCGTCAAAGCTTCCTCTCCTCTTCATGAGCCCGAGGCATTTCTGGCGCAAGAAGTACTCGAGCGTCGTGAGGTGGTCCGACCAAGGCGAGGTTGTCCTGTGCAGCATGCCGTGAGGTCCACGAACCAGCACTGCGCCGCTATTCCCGCTTGCTGCGTATACATTCCGCCCAGTGTGAGGAAGAGAAAAGGTCAAGTGTGGACGCATCACAGGATCGGGGATCATGTTGTCCCAGATGCAGCCGTTACTGCTATCAACAAGGGAGAGATGAGGAGGCGGGCTCGATGTGTCAAAAGAGCCAAGCGAGGCGAAGATATCTGGGTCGTGAGCCATAGCTGCCTGAAGGGCTTGCTGGAAGTCTTCTGGGATTTCATCGTAGGCGTTGACCGAGCCAGGCCAAGTCGGTGCCTCTTCTTGGATGGGGGTGTCTCGTGGTAGGTCTGGAATAATGATTCCGCCTCTGCTGACGCTGCCGGCCTTGAACGCTGATGCTGGCGCAGATGCAGATACCAATGCTGATGTGGCAGCAATCTCCATCTCCTCGTCGTGAGAAGCCTCGGATGCTGTTGAACGTGCATTGGTTGTGTCATGGGCGTCTGGGTCGTCCCCATCTTCATGTTCGACGAGATCCTTGATCTTGCTCTTATTGACCTGCCAGGAAGGATGTCTCAGTCTCGCCTCTATTTAGACTGAGCGATTCGGAGACTTACCACCATGTCCAGGGCTTCTGCAGTAGAGTCTGACAAGGCTTTGATAGTAACTTGCAGGCTTTCCAACTTCTTGTGACATTCGAATAACCTGTTGGCTAGGAAAGCATTTCGGTCTTCCAATTCAGATATTCTTTCGGTCTCCGACAAGGGCCTCGAATCAAGTCTCTCCTCCAACTCCTTGATTCGCATCGCTTGCCGAGCCCGGAAGGCCTTCTGTGACAAGCGGTTCCTCAGTTTCCTGTCCTCAGAGGTCAACCGGGCAGCACGGCCTCCCCGAGCGCCCTTGGACGGCTCGGAGCCGCCCTTCATGGTTGCTAGGATAGCTACTGGCCTCCTGCCAAAATGCTGACCAGGCAGATGATGACTGAAGGGAAGCTGAGCAAGTGTGGGATATCAGGGAGCTCCAGCAAGAAGTTGACTGAAGAGATGATGCCAGGGGATCAAATCACTCCAGGCTTCAGAAAAGTGGGATCGCCACCCAGACCCCAGGTAAAGAAGTCGCTGGCCGGGGCCTGGCAGTCATCCCCCCGCTGCCTGCCACTGCTGGCTGTAGAGGCTTCCATTGAAGCTTCAGGGAGGAGGGGGCGTTGTGGGTGGGGGAAGCTCTGGTTCCCCTCGGGCCAATCGTCCAGGTCTGAGTCAGTGGGAGAAGTGAGAACGCCAGGGCCCATCACCGTGAACTCGGTAGATCCACGCAACCTTTCGCACGAAGTCAATTGGGTCTGTAGCGAATCATTGAACGGCGGTGTCCCTCAATGTGTCCGGACTCTCGACTCTTGAAGCTTGAAGGTGGTGTCGAGGAAGGTGCAAGAAAACGCGGTTGACTAGGTACCGACTTGAGGCATGATCCGTATGTACATAATTGTATGTTGGGTGAGACCTTGAGGAGGCTCGAGAGTCGAAGGACTGGGCGGCTTCGACCCTCGATTTCGTACCTTTGTTTGGGATCATGGCGCACTCTAAATCGAGGCAAGTCAATCAGCCCACCGAAACAAGGCCTGCCGAGATTCCTCGTACGTACCTGAGATCTCCAAGGCTCCGTAGGCCACTCCCATGGGTTGGCTGGCTCCCCACATTCTCAGGGTTGGCCAACTGGCCCCGGCGCCGAACCCCCAGATCTCGGGTTTCTGCATCCCCGAGTCAGAGCACCTGAATCAGAAACGCCGTCGAGATTTGCGGGGTAGTAGTGCGTTCAATGCTGGAGGAGTCGCTTTTGGCGTTCACCGATGACTGTACCAAACTTGACACCGGATATGACTGTATGAACCGGTCAGACTGGCTCTCCCTTGAAGGAGAGCCAAATATCAAGGGAGAGCAGCCATCGCACAGATGAGAGGGTGAGTCCCTTTCTTCTCTTCCCGAAGGGAGAACACAGAAAAGAATGAACGTCTCACTGCGAACAGCAGCCAACGGCCACGCCAACGGCGTGAACAATGGAACCACCAACGGAACAGCGAATGTGGTTCCAAAGGATACCGCCACTCGGGGACTCAAGCCTGGGATGTTCTCCAATTGGACATACACTTCCACGAAGAAAGACCATCGCCAGGAGGCGTTGAAAGTCATCGAAGACGCTTTGCCCAAGATGACGAGAGTCAAGGCCGTTCTTGAACTTGATATCGGATTGGATGAGGGACCGGTATACATCGACACGCGAGAGCACCCTTGCGTCCTCAAGGCTTTTGACGGAGAACCCGACTGTCGTGTGAAGATCAAACCACAGTACATCAAGGCCTTCGCCGAAGGACAACTTGAGCCGCGATATGGTCTGTTCAAAGACGGGTTCTTCGACCACACGTCGCTGCCCCAAGGGGACATCAAGGTGGCGGTCAAGTTTGCTGACGCGCTCTGCCCGGTCGACCCGACTCACCCGGTGTCCCCCAAGGCTGGCGCCCGGCTCCCGGTGCCGACAGAGAACATGGACCAAGTCAGGTGTGACTTGAAAGAGTTTGGCTATGGCTTGGTGAAAAATGCCCTCAGTCCGGATCAAGTCGAGATTCTGGCCGAAGCAGTCCGTCAACAAGGCAGAGGAGAGGTGGAGGCCGGAGTTGCGGCCAAAGACGGCGGTCCCAATGCGCCGAATCAAAGAATCTGGACGCTGATCAACAAGGGCCAGGAGTTCCTCGATCTTTTGGAGCACCCTCTGATTGATGATATCGTGCCCGAAAACCTGGGAGAGCACTTCTTGGTCCACAGCTATAGCGCCAATGTGGCCAGACCTGGCAATACACCGATGATGTTACACACCGATCAGGTTGGCATCCAGCCGCCCGTCCGCAGCGTCTTCTTCGGACTCAACATCATGTGGTTTTTAGCAGATGTCACGGCAGAGAATGGAGGAACTCGCGTCTTCCCTGGCAGCCACCTGGGCCCTATAGCTCCCGACGACCCGTTCAACATTGACGGCACTGTGGCTGCCGAAGGTCCAGCTGGCACAGCTCTGGTCTTCGAGAGTCGGTTGTGGCATGCGACAGGGCCCAACACGATGACCAGCGGAGAGCGGCCCGTCATCCTCATGTTTTTCATGCGCTCGTACATCCGTCAACAGGAAAACAATTTCCTCTCGATCCGGCCCGAGGTGGAGGCAACCATGTCCGACCGCGTCCGCAGGATGATGGGCTGGTGTACGGACGGCGCGTGCGGAGGTATCGAAGGGGAAGTCAGAGAAGGCCACTTTGTCAAGAAATTGGCCAACCCGGTGGGGCCATTCAGAGACTCGCACCGATATACACCGTTCCGCATGGATCTCAGAGCCCAAGGGGTTGTAGGAAGCCGGACTGCTGAACTGGCGGGCAATAAGGCAACATAACCAGCCCAGTGGCGTGAGGGAAGGATGGGCATTGTGCAGGTTCTAGCATTGTCTGCTCAATGCTGTTTACTCGTACTTCGGAAATCTCTCTTTTGCAGGTACTTACCTCAAATTCCGCCAGATCAATTCCGTACCAACCTGCCATGATCCCAACATCGTCGGTGAAAGTAGCAAGGTACCTTGATATGGCGCAGCCTCGCCGGTTATTCGCGGATTGACAAGGCTGAAATACTCGGCAAACCTGCCGCCTTGCCGAAATCCCCATTGACCGCCGCATCGTCAAAGAGTCACACACGACCGTCTTGCATCTTTCTTCGACGTGTCTGCCATTGACTGTTCCCTGGCCTCGTGTGCTCTATCTCACGCCCTCCTCGGTCTGTCTGGCCAGCCATGTCCGCGTCACTGCCCGGCAATCGCGACTTGCCCGCCTCTCAATATGATCTTTCCACGTACTGGGGACGAGTCAAGCAATCGGCGCAAATAGCAGATCCGAGGTGAGAAAAAACAACAACCACAAGACCATGAACAATGATTGCTTTGCACTTCTCGACCGGCGACCTGGTGGGCTGTTTTCCGCATTGACGGGTGCTGAAGGTACAGCGATATACCGCAGCACCACGCTCAGCAACGCAGTGCCACGAACCTTCTTGACTGACACTTTCTGACTGAGCAGGACGTTATTCGTATCGTCGTCGGGCCTCGAGCATGCGAAGAAACTGGTCACATCCTACAAGACGGGGGAGGCAAGAGTAATGACACCGGAAATATGGCAGGCGAAGAAGGTTGTGGACTCGACGCTGCATCCTGGTACGAATTGAGGAGCCCAGCCGTGGAGGCGATCGTTATGTGAGAACCAGCGCTGACGATCACACAAGATACCGGCCTGCCAGTCTTCCTCCCATTCCGAATGTCGTGCTTCGTCATCTCCAATCTTGTCGTCACAGCCGGCATGCTTACTCCAAATCTGGGCGTACGGATCTCTTCTTGTACCCGGCTTGTCAATCCTCCTCTCTCTGACCCGTGTTATAGACTGCTGGCACAATCACATGGCAAGTAATCAACCAGTCGCTCAACGTGGCGATCAACAACGCCAACGCGAACAAGTCTTCCCCACTGTCAACGAAGACGATAATCCAAAGCTACTTCCTCGCCGTGTCGGCATCCTGCTCCGTAGCGGTGGGGCTCAACGCGATCGTGCCCCGACTCAAACGGGTCTCACCAAACACCAAGCTGATTCTCGGCCGACTGGTTCCCTTCGCGGCCGTGGCATCCGCGGGGGCCCTGAACGTCTTCCTGATGCGTGGGGAGGAGATCCGCCGAGGCATCGACATCTTCCCCGTGCAGACCGCGGAGGAGAAAGCGGAACGCGAGAAGACCGGCAAAGAGGTCGCCAGCCTGGGCAAGTCGCACAAGGCCGCAGTCCTGGCCGTGGGCGAGACCGCCATCTCGCGCGTTCTCAACGCGACCCCGATCATGGTCCTCCCCCCGCTCATCCTCGTCCGCCTGCAGAAGACGGACTGGATGAAGCAGCGGCCGAGGATGGTGCTCCCCGTCAACCTCGGCCTGATCCTCGCCACCAGCATCTTCGCCCTTCCCCTGGCGCTCGCCGCCTTCCCGCAGCGCCAGGCCGTCAGTGCGCACACCCTCGAGAAGGAGTTCTGGGACAAGGGCGGCGAGGGCGGCTTGGTCGAGTTCAATCGTGGCATATAGACCCCGTGTGGTCCACTCTGGCACTCTACCCCTTCTGCCGTCTGCCTCTTGATTTTTCCAGGACTCGGAAAAGTTAGAAAGAACGCGCGGAAGACAGCGCAACTGGAAACATCACCATTATAAAGACACTGTGCAAAAATAGACTACACCTTGTTTGTACACAGAACATACAGGCCGCCAGCGCAGGCTGCAATCTAACCATGGCATAATTCTTGACTCTTGATGAATACAAAGAGGAGTAGGTTGTACATAGTATTCCAATTACCAGAGACTTCCCAAGCCCCCTGGTTGAAAGATAGAAAAAGAAGGCAAGCCAGTGCCGGCCTCGCTATCCCCATGCTGTTGAACTCGAACTCCAGATAAATGTACACTGGAGGGTGAGTGCTCCAAGTCGCGCTCGGTCAGTGGTAAAGGGGTAGACGGAGGCGGAAGAGGAGGAGCAGCGGTGGAACTTCCCCCTGTTGTATATGTCCTGGTTTCCCCTGATGCCTTCCAATCAGCCCAGTTCCACTGTTCTCCGAGGAGCTCGTAGGGGTTTCGATGGAACCTCTGCCGTTGTACACAAGAGGTGCCTCATATCCCCCACTACTCATCAGCGCCACCCTTTTTAGATTTCTTGCCCTTACCGTTCGTCTCTTTTCTCTCCTCCTTCTTTGCACCGGATCCCTCTTCGGCGCCGGTGCCACCTTCGTTTGGGGTCTTTTCTTCCGTCTTGATATCTTCCTCGGTTGTGCTCTCTGTCGATGTGATCGTCTCCGCCACATTCTGAACGGTCTCAACCGCCTGGTCTTTCAGCGCAGCAGCCTTGTCTGCGATGACGGTGGCGGATGACTGGGTTTCTGACTTGACTGTTTCGGTCGCAGCTTTGATGTTTTCCATCGCTTTTTCCACAACTTCAGAAGCGCTTGCTTGCACTGTCTCTGCGGTTTCTTGGAGTCTCTCCTTCTGCTCATCGCTGACAGTCCCAGCCACGGTCGACTTGACCTTTTCGGCGGTCTCTTGTAAGCTCTTTCTGACAGTCTCAATGTCACGCTGGAACTCCTTCTTGATCTTTTCGGGATCGGGGCTTGTGACCGATTGTCTCGTCTTCTTCGAGGTTTGCTTGAGTGTCCTCTTCGCTTGTGCGGCGGTCTGCCTGAGCTCCGCCTTAATTTCTTCGGCATCAGCAATTGTGTCATCATCCCCAATATCTTCAGCGGTACGATGCATTTCTTCCACGGCCTGGCTGAGCCTTCGAGCGACTCCCTTCGAAGCATCTTGAAAACTTTTTCGAGCAAGGAGGGCGGTTTCGCTAGCCGAGCTGCTTCGTCGTCGCTCAACGTGCCTGAGGTAGGACGTAATGAAGAATTGCAAGAACAACCAAGTTAGGGGTGCAAGATAGACGCAATTGAGAAGAATCGCAAAGACCTGGCCGCTAGTGTCCAAGCAGGACACCCATTGCAGCTCATCTCTGTATCTGGTTTCTTCTCTGGACACCAAATCTTCGACAATGTGGATAGCATCGATTCCAAAAGGCTTGCCTTGCTCGTTGGGAACATTCTCAGCGAGACCTTCATAGCCCGCAGCCCGCAATGCAGCCTTTTTCAACCAGGCCCCCACACCCGCAGATGCCGTGGCCACTGCGGAAGAGGCGGCAGAGGAGACTGCAGTGGGTGCACTTGACACTGCCTTCGAAGCAACCTCACCCAGGTGATAGATGTATGGTACGCTGACGGGTATCTGGTACGCGACGAAGAGGTGTGAGAAGGCGAAGATGACTCCCACAACGAATTGAGTGATTTGAAGCGTTGTCAAGCTCTGCTTGAACCATTTCGGTACGCGGTAGCCTAGCGCAGAGACAAGATAGAAGGTGTACTATTGTCACGTTAGCTGTCAAATGTCCACTCAGGCTTGCGTCAACTTACCATGATTGCGTGAATGAAGGAATTGACCAAGACGAACATCCAGATGGGTGGCGACATGTATCTGATGCCCGCCCACATGCAGAGCATGGCGCCCGCATGGTGGTAAGTCTGCAACAGACTGCTTTTCTTGCCCTTGGCCAGTATAATAAGAGTGTCTATGACCTCGTAGAACTTGGAAAGGTAGAACAACCATCCGTAGAAGGCCAGTCCTTCGTTCCAGATTCGGCCCACATCTGTACTCTCCGGCGTAAGACCGTCAGCAGCGAGGTGTAAGAGATGGTTCGTCATTGTCCAGGCACTGGTGGTGGTATTGTATGTCGCTGCGTTTCCCGCTCCCCGAGGACCATTCAATTTGCAGAACGCATCCACCGTCGCCGCCATGTTCCATTGCGCATCGCGTTCAGGCATTGAGGCATGCAAGACTTTCACCATGCCCACAAACGTCCAGGCCGAGTAGACTGCCAGAAAGACATTGTGGAGAATGACCAGAAACTTGAACAAGTAGGTCCGACTGAATGCCCACGGCTTGTACTTGCGACTCGCGTTGACCGAGTTGAGGAGCGAGGCAACTGACATGTAGACGAGGGCGACGGTGATGGGGACATGCGCCGAGAGGGCCGCATTGTAGAGGTCTGGAGGAATCGAGAATAGTTGTTCGCGGGTCGGGTGGTTTGCCAGAGGAGGAGGCAGCGTCGTCGGCTCGGGCGACGGAGGGAACTTGAAATAGGATGCAGGCAGAAGACTGAACTTGGCTGCCGGGTCGGTCTCGCCCAAGCCGACCCAAGTGAGGGCGTCTGCGACCGACATGTTGCACTGACCAGAGTTCAGAGTGTTAGGACACCGACGTTGAGGTCGCGTGCGTCGAGAGAAAAGAGCACCGAGACGGAATGCGCGGTGGGATGGAAACAAACACGCAAAAGGATCGCGAGGGCTACAAACAAGCCATGAAAGAAGGAAGACTGTGCGGTGGGCAGGCTGCAGGCGACCGGTGAAGGGGAACAATGCGGTAATGAGTGATCTGAGGCAGAAAACCAGGGCGAATGAATGTGTGCCAGCAGGTGCCAGGCAAGCTCGCAATTGTTGGGGAAGGGAAAAAAGTCACTGCATAATGGAGACGTTCCTGTGACGTGTGGGACAAGCCGAGAACCTACGGGGTACTTACAGATTGGTGCAATAGTTGGTGCGACTCAATGTACCTCATCTGAACCTTGCCGAGTCCGGGAGAATACTCCGTACCCACGTCACGATTCCGAAGACCGGCAACTCCAGATCCACGTCACGATTTTCTGCACTAGCGCAAATAGCGGCAGCGGCCGAGGCATCGACAGTGACAGCGAGAGACGTCACTCCGCGCCTGGTCCCGTGATCTCAGCTTGCCAGCCTCGCAGCCTCGCCAGCTTCTTCTGGCTTACTACTACGGACTGAATCCGTGGACGAAGGCAGCCGCTTGTAATGCACTCAATATTCATTATATAATCATCGCCCAAGAACGGCCGAAAGAGACTCTCCAGCGCCACTTCGTCTGTTACTCACAAGTCCAGCCCGTTGGAACCTCCAACGGCGTCATGCGACCGCACATGGAGGCCATGGAACCCAAACCCAATCACACCGTCAACATGCGCCCTCCCGATCTCAGTCATCGTCTTTGCATCGAGCACGAGAAGGTAACTCTTCCCAGCATGCCCGTCGAGAACCACGGATAGGAGAACGCCGCCATCCTCTTCGTCGGACTCCGGATCTGGGACGAACATCGGCTCGCCCGCAGTCTGGCCATGCTGGCTCCAGCACACGGTGGAATGAGTCAAGGCGTCGTATTTAATCAAGCCATCCACAAAGGTCGACTTTCCGGTGTCGCTGATACCATACATGTATCGGTGTTTCTTCGTGACCACTTTGGGACTGATGATGGGCAGTTCGAACGCATCGGCCAGGGTGCTGGTGTGCTCCAGAGTAGCCTGGGACGTAGCAGCCATCGGCGTCGAGGGGACCGCCGGGAGGCGGTATCTCCTGTAGCTTGGGCGCGCGCTCGCAGGCAAAGAATCCGTGTACGCATGTGCTTTGGGGAGGTCGCTGAGCAGATTGTCCACGTAGAAGCGGTGCAGAACATCCATATTGTCATAGGCCACCACATCGGCCACGATGTCCACGGAGCCCTTGGTGGTCCGCGAGGGTTCCTCATATGCGTTGATCGTATGGAAAGCGTAAAAGGCGTCCGATGTGTATTTGGCAATCACGCCTTTACCGCCGGCTTCCGGGGGCGTCTTGTCGATGACGAACCAGGTCGTTGGCTGTTTCCCGTCCCATACCATGGCATCCAAGAGGTTTTGTTGCCACAGGATCGCAGCACCACCGACTTTGTAGAACGAATTCCAAACGCAAAGAACAACATGGTTTTCCGTGAGGAACAGTGAATGAAGGTATGCAGGAGCATGATGGAACGTGGCCAGAATGGAGGTCTTGCCAGTCGAGGCCGAAGCCCGAAAGATGCGATATGTGCCCACTCGACCAAAGTCAAGGTTGTAGTTAAAGACGTCACCTGTGCGAGGATCAGATTTGGCGTGGGCACCGCTCCCAAGTCCTTTCAGATCGGGATGAAGAGTGGTTTGACCTGCAATGCCGATCGGCTCTAGGGTTTCGGGATCGAGCATCTGAAAGACATTGACATCGGTCTTGTTGCACAGAGTCACCACAGATTTGGAGCCGACGGGGCCATCCAGCTTCTGTCCATCTCTTGAGAGCCCAGGGAAGTTCACAGACATGGTAACCGCAGAGCTGCTCTCATTTGGCTTTTGCTCTCCAGCAGCTGGCCGGAAGACGGCCTGGACTTTCTGAAAGAAAGATTTGCATGGGTCGTACTTGGCCGCAAATGTAACTCCATCCAGCTTCCCAGTCCGTTTCACCTTCTCGATCAGCCCGTCACTGGTCAGTCGAGAGTTGTAAGTCACACGGACGTCCGAGCCAGGCTGTGGTGCGTGGATCTGGAAGCGATGGACTTGAGCGAAATTGTCAAACCAGTGGTTGACCGTGAAGTTGGCACCGTTCGACGTCGGGAAGGACCTGGGGCCGTAACCGGTGCGGAAGAGAATGCCGGCGGTGTATGCTGGAATACTACCTTCGACCCGCAGTTCAACGGGGGTATTTTCTGCATAGTGGGCATCGAACTAGAAAGAGTCCGTGTCAGCCAAAGGGCAAGGAATCGAATCCGATTTGCATACCCCCATTGAATTAGGCCAGTCGTTGTAATGAGCTGGAGGGCTCGGTCGCTCGACAATGGGCTCCATACGGGACTGATGCGTTATCCGAGAACGTCTCTAAAAATCGTTTCGTGGAAAACCTGGAAAATTGTCGCGTCGATACTCCTTTCTGTGAAGTTTGTCCTCACATATACTCACTGCTCCGTCTCAGCTTAAGAAGCCGTATGCTTGTGTGTTGCTCTGTTCAGCAGAACCGGAGTCGTGCTTTCAATCTATCCGCGTGGTTCTTCCTAAGGACGTAAGCAGTGTCCCAATACACATGGTGCCAGGCTCGGTACTAATAGACAGTGACTCAAATTACCGGAATGAGGACGTTCTGCGAGGCTTCATATGCGAGGCTGCACTTGTTGATGAAGTTACGGCCGAGACACAGGTCCGAGCCTTACCCAAGAGGTACGCCCTGCGCGAGCAACTCAAAGACGGTTGTGGTCAGTAGCCACGTCAACCAGGCTGCGAGAAGTGAGTTCCCTCCTCATTGGCCCAGGAGTGTTTGTCAAAAGAGAATCTGGGGAGAAGCGGTCGGAGTCGGGAGAACACATAGTAAGTAGCAGCAAGTGGGAGGTCATGGCTTATGGGCGTCCCTTGCAGACAGCCTTAGTTGGTGAGTTGCGCAGAGCTTGGAACAGAAACACCCGGGCGGTGATTGGGTTCTTCAGGTCAACGGCACGTAGAGTAAATCATTGATCTTCCGGAGGACGTCCGATTCCGCCGCCGTCGTGGGACGGTGTGATTCTGAAGGGTGACGAGGCCCGGCTAGGCGGAGGAGTCTGGAGTCTGGACCCCACGCTTCACATCTGGCAGACTGACGCTCCAAGACGGCAGTTTGGACAAATAAATCTGCTCATGGGTCATGCAGGTCCAGAGTTCAGTGGCACGCAGAGTCGCAGACTGTGACTGTCGCTAAAGTCGCTAAACGTGTGAAGCAACGCTCTCGCCTATATTGCCCCTTTGGGCCAACGGGCTCGCTTATTTGTCGCCAATAGAAACTCATCATCGAGCGTGTCCAACTCAACCGCAAGGAATCGCCCTGCAGTGCACGCAGTGCAGTTTGGTCTGGAAGAGTGCTGCCTGCAGCAAGGATGGCGGATACCCTAGAAGACCGCGAGGTCGACATGGAAGACGACTATGACGAAGAGGCCGACAGTGACTTCGATGCAGACGGCTCCGACGCCGCCGAAGACGCCTCATCCTCCTCCGCCGATGAAGGCGCAGATGGCGGCGATGCCTCCCAGCGCCCTCGAAAACGACGAAAGATCAAGCAGCCGGCGGACGAGACAATTCCAGAACTTGACTCTGGCGATGAGGCTACAATTCGAGCGCAGGCCAAGGCTCTCAAGAAGCCGAAGGCGCAGTCAGATGTCGCTCACCCGGAAAGTGGGAATGAATCCGAAGGCTGGCGAGCCCGTACTCGCACCATGCGGATCAGGGAAAAGGAAGAGCGAAAACGCAATAAACTGGTGTCAAGCAAGGGGAGTACCATTGATGTGAACAAGATCTGGGAAGAGATGAATCGATCGGGGCCGCTTCCACCTCCCCTTGAAAGTGAGGGCACCCGTGAACCAGATCAGCATGGACTGGAGGATTCCAAGACCATCAGCCCTGTCACTGGTGATGGCGACAAGGAAAATGTGCCGACTGCTGAAGGAGAAGAAATGATCGTAATCAAGAGAACATACAAGTTTGCAGGCGAGGTCCATGTCGAGGAGAAAAGTGTCCCCAAGTCTTCAGCAGAAGCACAACTTTGGCTGTCTCAGCAGAAACCCTCAAAAGGGCAGGCTGCTGCCGCAGATGGCAACGCTGTGAACAGACCGCTGCGAAAGATTTCACGCTTCGACCCGAATTTCAGCAACTTGGATGCGTTCAAGGGGGCCTGGGCCAGCCCAAATGTGCAAGGCCCCAGCTTCAAAGGACCGAAGCTCAACGTTGTGGAAAAGAGCAAGATGGACTGGGCCGTTCATGTTGATGCTGAGGGCCTGAAGGGGGAATTGGACACGCATGCCAAAGCGAAGGAAGGATACCTCAGCAGAATGGACTTCCTGAGAGACGTGGAAGACCGCAAAGAAGCAGATGCGAGGGCGGCGAGGTTGAAAGGACGTTAACAGGATGCTATCTCAGAGTGATACTGGAGCAGAGAGTCCGCATCAGCGACACTCCTCGGCGCCCGGCCGATGGCTGCGTCTGTAGGGCTACAATCCCCCCCTGTGCTATGAAATTGTTTTCGCGGCGCGGATCTCTTCATGATGAGGCCGCGCAACGCGGATCGTTTCAGTGGGTTTTTTTGCTGCCCGCGCCTTCCTTCCTGTTGAGACGGGTTGTTTGCCATTGTCCAACTGCGTCTCAGCAGCAGCAGCGACGACGACAACGCCTGCCAAGCTCCTTCTTCCCAACAATCATCGCAAGCCGCCGACCTCACGCTCGGTTGAAGCCTCTCAGTGTGCAGAATCTGCAATGGGCCTTTGTTTCACACGTTCTCTCGCGTGACAAAGTCTTTTCTTCCCTTCACGACCCAAGATGCATGAATCCAAGCCACCACTGCCTCTTCTGCCATCTTCGACACCCCGATGTCCCTCGCCGGCCGCCCATCGAGGCAATGGCAGACCTCTGTTCACGAAACGAGTGGCCTCAGGGTCCCCTCTGAGGACTATGGAGACGAGCCGGGACTCTCCCTCCCAGCTTCGACCGGTCCTTTCTGCTCGAGCCTCGACGGTGTCCAGAACGAGCACTTTGCCGGCCTCTCCCCTCGACGACATCCCCGAAAAGCTGTGGCCTCGAGTTCTGCGGACGTCTTCTACGCCAGAGACCAGTAACCCGGAGCTTTCAATTGATGAAATCACGTCCACGCGATTGTCCCTCGACGACCAGGACATCTTGACCAACACCCCAAAAGAGGGCGATCGAAGAGAGGCACATTCTCGCAAGCTTGTTGTGAGAACCGCGCTGAGTGGCATGTGGGGTGAAAATAGTGAGCGGCTCAAGAAAATGACAAAGCGTCTGAGAAGACTGCCAGACGGGATATTCACGCATGGGAACCGGGAACCGCGAGAACGAGAGATGACTGCGATGATGAATCCTGCTCCTCTGCGAGAGCCAAAATTGCCATGCCTCGACCTGCTCACCGAACTATGTGTGCCAACGACAGGGCGAATGCCGAGCATTGAAGAGTCCGAAGGAGTGGATCCGTTGGAATTAGAGGTGTGCAACCTGTCTGTCTCCCTGTGCTGGATCATCTGACTGACGTCCCGACCAGATGGATTATGAGTGCAAGCCAAAGGAGAGTGAGTCTGGCTCCGACGAGAAGTCAAAGGTACGAGCTTAAACGACAAGCAGGAAAACCGCGCCTAACAACGTTTTGAGATATCCAGTCTTATCCGGAAAGATCTTCACGAGGTGTCTAGCGGAGGACTATTGCTCCGACCCTCATCTGCTGGCAACGCCGAGGTTGGCTTACATCCCCTGGTCGAGATGTTAAGGTCGGTTGCTAACACGCGCAGCGCCCTGCTCGTCATTACAAGACTGTTCCAACATACACCTATGCCGCGTCCTCAACAACCATCAATTCATCTCATACTGCTGTAGATCGATTGCTCCACGGGCCGCGCTCGCTCCGATCTTCTACTCGCCAAGGCACGGGAAGAACTTCCTCCATCGGAAGCGTCGAAGAAATGCGAAGCCATGCATTTGGAAGCCGACGATTCAGCCGTCCGAGCCTGTCCAGTGTTTCATTCAGACACAGTTATGCACCGAGCATCAGCCGCAGTTCTCAGTCTGCTTCTCGGCCGGGTACGAATGGAGGCTCTGCATCGTCCTACAACGGCCCCTCGGCGCCGCGAAGACCTATGGTGTACATGGATGTCCCTAGCCACAGCACTAATTTCACATGGACAGGGCTCGACTCGCCCGAACACTCTTCGACTGCTTCGACTGCTTCGACAGCGCGCCCATTGTCTAGAGCAATATCTGTCCCAAACTCCCGAGATGGTCATGCAGATGCTTCGGCGAGCCTTCTCCCTGAGATCGGACCCGGGTTGGGAGATCTCCCTGGCTATATCAAGGTCCCTATCTGCGCCCCGAGACGAATCGAGCGAACGCACGGCTCTCGACGAGTGGAACAGAATCCCCCAGCTCTTCCCTCTAGTCTCACGAAACCTCGATCGTGCAGCGATGACCCCTCTAAGATTGACTGTCTCTCAAGATCGAATAATGCTAGCCCTTCAGCCTCGGAGGCCTCCTTTGGATCAATCCAAGGGCAGACATCCATTCTGTCACAGCTTGAGCGAGAAGCCTTGTTACATGAGTCAGACAGCGATTTGGAAAGAGATCCCTGCTCCGGCGGCCGCGACAGGCTTTCCAGAGCCTTCTCCATGGTCTGGCCAAAGGGCTGCAGGAGACGGACTGGCTAGAAGCCCTTTGAGGCGCATCATTGTGGAACGGTATCTACCGATGAGAACACGGGTGGATGACAACATCGAAATCAGAGCCACGTTGGACGGAGGACATCGCCGATACTCGGGAAGACCGGTTGAATGCATGGCTGAGTTGCGATTGAACACGCTATGGACTATGAGCTACTAGGAGCTGCGTGTGTCAAGTGCGAGTCTGGCTGTCCTGGCAATTGGTCATCTCCTGCTTGCATTGGTAAAATAGAAGCGTGCTCATCCAACAAGTCATTCGCAATCAAAAAGAACTTCTCTCAAACGCTCCATGGAGGATTTCTTGCACTGTTTTCGCTTGATTAATCCAGGCTGAGTACGGGGCATCTACCGTATCTTATTCCCACCCGCATCTTTCAGTTGTCTTTCAGAACGGACACGAACTCCGGAGTACGATTTTAGCCCATCTTGGCGCGTTTGAGGCAGTCGCGCTTCTTCTCCTACCGACGCGTCGTCGTGTCACAAGTCTTCTTCCTGTCCTCTTCAGCTTTCTTCTCTCTCCCCCCCTTCCCTCCCTTCCTCACCTTCAGTTTATCGACTCGCTTTGACTTCGTTTACAGCTTTCGTTCACAATGCTATCTGTTGATACACAATCCCCGCTGCTACTGCTGCGTCTTGATGCTAACTACAACACATGTCTGTTGCTGCTGCTTGCCTTTCGCAACAGCTGATCTTCCCAAAGAAAGACACAATTCAGAAGCGGCCATTTGCCAGAGGCAGCTCCCCTCCCCCAAACTCTTTTGGATGCTCATTTCACTGTCCGCAACGGAGACGACCCCTCAACTTTTAAGAGTGAACACAATCCTGCCAGTCCCATTGGGAGCCTCAGACAGAGTAGTAAGTACATCCACGGTCAATGTGGCAGAATGATGAAGCAGAAACCCTGTTGCATGGTCCTTGATCCGTCATCTCTTAGAGGACGGGGTATCCATTCTTATCGAGCTCGCCCACCCACTCTGGATCATAGTATTCACTATTTTTATCCAACGTTGCCACATATCTGTTCCCTCTCACGCCTGGCCTTTTGGAGTGAGTATTTCTCAAATGACTCTTCAGGTTGTCTGTTCGAGAGAACGGTCTGCTGCATTCCGGGACCCAGCATCTGTAAGCCGCATTGTTTTCCTTCTCATGAACCGTCTTTTCATGGCGCTTCTTATGTTCTTGTCGCTTAAAGCGCTTCTGCTTTCCGGTATGCTTGTCGATGCATCCCGGATAGCTGCAGGCAAACTCGTTCTGGGTGATGACCAAGTCACAGTCAAAACCGGACTTATTCATCAATGTCTTGGGCTTCGACGACGCCCCAGCAAGACGTTTGCGCTCATACCCTCGCCGAAATAGCCGGTCGTTGTTCGGCCGGGAGCGTTTGGGCTCCGCAAGCCGCATGGCATGCTCCAGTGCACCATAAGGGAGCTCTTCGACGTCGTGCTGAGACGGCACTACGGCAGGAGACATCACTGACATCGGACTGCTGCTCAGAATTGCCGATGAAGGCATGTGGCCATTCAGCGGAGTCGACGGCTCGAACTGATACGTGGGCGAGCTCGGGAGGATATGTTGAAATGCAACGCTCGGCTCGATGGTCTCTGCCGGAGCATGGATGGATGACGAGTTCCAGGGGAGCAGGTCGTCATCCCCAGCAGTCATTGAGGCCAAAGACCCTCCAAAGATCGGTTTTGTTAATGCCGGGTTGGTGTTGATATGGCTGAGCCCCTGAACCGGTGGATTGTACAAGGAATGGCCTCCATCGACCATCAGCAAGTCGGGCATTCCCGCCCACATGGACAGATTATCGTTGGAGCTTGTGGGCGCAATCCAGCTGCAACTCTGGGGATCTTGCCCCTCGTCTTGCAACTGGAAAAAAGGCTGACAACCAGTCAGATACGAGGCTGGCTTCATGTACTGTTTGCAAGAAGCATGGATGCCTGGATCAACCGTCATCGGGGTGATGGGACTTGTGGTTCGAACTGAAGGAGTGAACAGCGTCTCCGGTGAGGTTGAGCTGCTGCAAGAGGCTAGAGAGGCTCGACGGGTGCCGTGGCACTCTCCTGGGGACGATTCGGAGGAGAAGAAACTCGATGACAGCGAGGGACACTCCGTGGCGAAACTCAGCGAAGAGTCCCTGTCGAAATCGGTCGTTAGATGCTGCAACATGTCGAATGGGCTTTCTTCAACCTTCATCTGCTCTGCTTCATTTGGGCGATGTTAGCACAGCGGTTCGACTCGACTTCAGGCAAATGCTACTGACTGTTCACGTTCTGTTGTCGGAGGTCGGTTGCCATTTCTTGCACACGCATGTTGAGCAACTCTTCTAACCTAGGTCGACTGGGCCTCTTTTGGTGAATGAATGTCCCAGAAACCAGGAGAGGAGAGTATGGGCCCGAGGTTTTGTGCACTTTTGAGCCAAATTCACGCTGCGCGTTGTCTTGGAATCGAATGCAAGGTGCCAGGAATGCTGTCGCCCACAGACCGGTTCGTGGGATGTGGCAACAGACTCCACTTGCTGGAAGTGAGCAGCTCAGGGCTGGCCGTTTCAGACGGCAAACCCATTTTGGTCGCCTCCAAATTCCTGAAAGAGGGCAACACCAGGCACAAGAACCCAAACCGGGGGCTGGATTCATGGAGGTGGCTTTCCCGGGGCCCGGCCTACGGCAAGGGAGGCCTGTTCGATGGACGTCCGGAAGTTGCAGCACAGATCAGGATGAGTTCTTTGGACCGATCAAAGAAGATCTGCATTGCCATCCCCAATCCATTCTACACGAGTTCACGTCTCTGTCTCATCTGAGACCAGCCAACGGCAAACACACCTGGGGCACCATATCGAGGAGCGCGCCGGGCGGCACTTCGGGAGGTTTAGAAATGTGGTTTCTCGCAAGCGCAAGGGCGATATGCTTGGTTCCAGACCAAATCTGAATCGCCCCAGCAGGTACAACAGCCTCTAATTCTGGTCGTCCTATTTCCGGCCTCAGACTTCCAGACGGCCGGTGGACTGCAAAGCTTGGGAACCAAAGCCCGCTCATGACAGCCTTGCAGACTGCACTAGCCCATCGATAAGCGACAATCGATAATGCACCACGGTGCAATATTGCATTGCATTATCCGTTAAGTGCTTGCATGCCTGGGGACCTGCATCATTGCCGGAGATTCGAAGCCACAATCAGAAATCGATAAGTCGCCACGGCGTCGAGCCTGCATCCCGGCTCCACCCACACCTGCATACCATAGTTCGAAGACTTGACACGGCTCCAAATATCGGTACGAGTGCGATGACAGGCGATGGGAGGTTCCTGAGATCCCACCGAGGCTCTAGCTGCGTTCGTGCCGGCTCTGGTCGAGCCAGCTCAAAGAATGCAGTCAAATCTGGATTTTGAGACCTCCAAGATGGGCAAAGGTCGGGGGAGAGCTCGGACAGGCTCCCCACCCAATACGATGCCGATAGGAAACTTTCAGCCAACCCCGGGTTGGACCAGGGGTCGATGGATCGCGAATATGGCGCCATCACCGAGTCTGGCATGTACTTGTCTGCCAGCGTCATCGAATCAGGTCATGATGGGCACAGCAGCTGGGGAGGCGTCCCCTTCGGCGTTCAGCCACCGAGAGCAGCGCATTGACAGAATCTCTGGCCTGAAGGCTCGACATTCGAGTGCTCTCGTACAGAATTCCAGCTTGAGGAATGTGACACCGGACTGTACAACAAGCTCGCTGGCGGGCATTTTATTGGCCTACGCGACCTCGACCTTCGGCGTGCTCTGCTCAGAGGGACGAGCAATGAAAAGTCGCGAGCGCGGTCAGCCGGCTCGCTCCCAGGATATTCCCTGATCGTGCCTGGTTCTGAATGTCGAGGAAATTTCAATGGCGGGTAGGTGCTTGGATCCACGATCGCTGGCGACTTCCGAATCCTTCAAGATCTGCCCGGTCAACTTTAGTCAAAGCTTCCCCCAGGGGCCTTGGGCCCGCTGGCTTGATGGGGGTTCGTGGATTCACTGCTGTGTGCCGCAATTCGCCTGCGTTTGAACGGCAGCGGGCACCTTCAAGGTTTCAACCAGGCTTTGACGACGGCCGAGATGCGAACTACCTGCGAACTACTTCCAAGTCACTGAGCTGCACAAGCTAACCAGCCAGTCCCAATTTTGCACACCTCCGCGCCGCAAAACGGTCGGTCATGCATGAAGCCAGAGGGCCGGCACGCTATTGCTGTATACAACACGGCACATTCTCGCCAGCGTCAATTGAGAACCGCCATTCGCCGACCTAGCCCTCCTGAGCCCTCACCCACAGTGGCAGTTCTACAGCTGCAACACAGTGCGCCCAGGTACGTCACCCTTTTCTAGCATCCCATACACCTCTGGGAGATCCCGAAAAGAACGCAGCTTGACATGTGGTTTGACTTTTCCATTCCGCACCAATTCCACTGCTTCCAGTGTCTCCTCCATCGAGCCGACCAGGTTGCCCTGGATTCTTAGGCCTTTGATGACGATAGTCGCGATCGGCGTGTCCAAATGCACGTCCCCTGGCGGAATGCCTACCATACACAGAGATCCCCCAGTTCTGATCATGTCGACTACCTTGTGAAAGGCACGAGGGTGGCCGCTTGTGACCACAACAGCATGTGTGCCCCCACCAGTGATTGCTTTGATCTCCTCGGCAAGGTCCTTGCATTCGGGAAAGTCAACGAACAGAGCCCCTAGCGACTCCACAAACTGTCGTTTCTCGGCCCCGGCATCGACCCCGATCACTTTGGCACCGAAAGCGAGACCGTACTGAACTGCTTCTCTTTTAGCCTTCGTCGAACAGCGTTCAGAGGGGGGCTGGCTGACCTGCAAAATGCCCCAACCCACCTCCAGCCCCGACAACGGTGAGCCACTGCCCCTTTTCCAGTTTCGCATTGACAACCGCCTAATGCATCAGAAAAAACTCTATCGGGACGTTCGGTACTCACTTTATACGCAGTTACGCCGGCGCAGAGTGTGGGTCCAACCAGGATTGGATCTATGTCCTGGGGCAACATTGTCAAATGTTGTGTATCGAGTACACAATATTGCTGGAAACTGCCATCTTCGTGATGAAGATGGTTTGTCGCATTTGGACAATGTTGCTCGCGGCCAGATGTACAGTATTCGCACTTGTGGCATACCCGTGACGAGAACCGGATACCCACCAGGAGTCCAAGCTGGAGCTTCTCGTTTGGTGACACGTTGGGTCCAAACGCCACAATTCGTCCGACGCCTTCGTGCCCGCCAACATGAGGCAGCTTGATGTTTGTGATGGGAAGCCCATCAGCGCCCGTGGCCGTGCCGGCTTTGGTGTGCAGATCTACCCGGCCGAGTCAGCAGGGAGAGACACGGCTTCGATGGTACCTGATGGACATGTTTGTACCCACCGCTCTGGCAGACGCCAGTGTAAAGAACTTTTACGAGAATCTCATCGTGGCCGGGCAGAGTGACAGGGTAGTGGTCGTCAAATTCAACGGGGCCTCCCTGTTTCTTGACTATCGCAGCCGTCTGAGTCTTCGGGATCGGCTCAGACATGGTGTTGGAAAGGAGAAGACTAGATAAGTCGAGGTAGGTCTTCAGCCCCGCCAGCTGTCTTGCGCTTTATAAATGTCCTAAGGGACCAATAAACAGAGTACAAACATCTTCAGCCGCGAATGGGCTGATCCCCACGACGTGAACATCGCGAGCAACCTTCCAGCAGCAATCAAGGTAACATGAAGGGCGCACTGTCAAATCAAGGGGCCGTCCATCCAATGTTGCGAGGCCTTCATGTCGAGTTCCCTGCATGATGCAAACCCCGCATTTTTGGGATGGTGACGACGATGCATGATGATGTGTCGATTTTGACGAAAAATCCCAATCCCGCCTGGGACTCTGCGAAACGAGTAAGTGTTGCCAGTCGAAGCCTCTGAGACAGGGGCTGACAGCTGGGGGGCGTTGCGCCGCCGGCTATCACTAGTCCCGTCTTCTTCGATGTTCAAGCCCCCAGCAGGAGGGGGGCAGAGACCGCCGGAAACAGGAGAGAGAGAGACTCGGGGGTAAGACTGGAGTGATCCAGAACTTTTTGTACAGCTCTCTGATGGGGTACTGGAGGCTCTTTGGCGGCAATTTGGATCTGCATAGTTTCTTTTCTCCTCCTTTGCCAGCTGTGGCGGCGAAAGTTGGCCCGGAGTGATCAATCTTTGGATCTTTGGTATCCGCAGAGATCTCTTCAACGGGTGATCGTCAATGGGTGTGGGGATATGCAGTGATCCCCCAGGGCCCAGAGCCCATCCCAAGATCTGACGATAAAAATGCCAATCTGGAGTGAATGTCCGTCCGGGTGCCAGGTGGACCTTGGACGATGACAGCAGATTTAAGCAATCCAGAAGGAAAAAGTAAATTGTGGCGTCGGAGACTGTGGCGCTGGGACCTGTGGCTGATAAATAATCACGTGATGCCACGTTTTGTTCTTTTCAATATCTTCTTGGCGTGATGACGTCGTTGTCACCCTCATCTTCTCAACTGCGACTACGACCAGCCAACTTTCTTTGCGCGACGCCAGCCACATTGACGTTGCGCCATGTCTGGGTGCTACAACTAACCTCGCGATACTTCATACTTCTGCGGCTGTTGCAGACACTCTTTCCATTCCTATCGCTGGTCGTCGTGGGTGCAGACCCCGAACTCCAGCCCAGCCTTGAATCATGTCGTCCTACAATCCGGCTTGTTACCTCCCGCAGTCATGGGCATCCTATGTGCCAAAGGCCATCTCCTGCCCGCCGCCTCCTACCTATGCCTCGGCGGTCTATAACTACGCGATCGCGCCCTTCTCTTCGACCTATACGGCATTGCGCACCATGACGGACGCCATCGTTGGTCTCCCAATGCTGTCGTTCCTCCTCATTCCGACCATGTCCTCCTACTCGACCTCCCTCAACATCCTCTTTTTCTACCTGACCTGGTCAACGCTGGTACTCTCTCATCCGCCGTTGCGCGTCGAGATCGTGGGGACACTGGCGGTCAAGCTTCTCTTCTACATTTTCCCGTCGGCGTTCTTCCTCCTGTTCGACGCCCTCCTCCCCTCCGCGGCGGAGAATTTGAAAGCGCTAGGCGAGCCTGCATTGCCTCTGAAAAGCGCAAGCCGCCAGAAGATACTCCATACTCTTCGCATGCTTGGCTGGTCGCTGGGGAATATTCTACTGGGGGTCCTCATTCAGGCGCTCGTTGAGCTTCTCTTCACGCGGGTGCTTCTCATCCGATCGGCCCTGCGCGTGACGACGACGCTTCCGATGCCCTTCGGCATCCTCAAAGACCTGGCACGAGGCTACCTCCTGCGCGAAGTCATTGCATACACCCTCCACCGCTACACTCTGCATGAATCTAGCACAGACCTCGCTCGCGCTCACCAGAACTGGTACCATTCCATTGCCACGCCGTTCCCCCTAGCCGCCAGCTATGACCACCCAATGGCATACGTGACGCGCTCCTTTCTTCCGGCATACCTACCGGCCGTTCTCTTTAGGTTCCACCTGCTCACCTACATACTATACCAGACGCTCATCTCCCTCGAAGAAACATTCGCCTACAGCGGATACTCGACCGTGCCCACGAACTTCATTCTCGGCGGCATTGCGCGGCGGACAGACACGCATGTCATGTGCGGCGGCGAAGGCAACTACGGGCCATGGGGCCTCATCGATTGGGTCATGGGCACCAGCGTCGGCGCTGATGTCCTCGATGATATTGCCATGGAGGCGGACAAGCACGATGTTCCCGCGCGGGTGGATCGCATGAAGGATAAGGCAAAGAAGAAGGTCAATGGCAAAGTCGCAGAGGCAAAGGGCACTGCCACTAGAAGGAGGACGAGAAACCGGAGTGACAGCTGAGGGTAAAACACATCAGTTTGATTGATCTGGGTTTCCCTATATTTCGCGTCGGAAGTGTGAGACGCACTGGTTGCAAGCGAATCGAGCGATTCTGGATTTTGTATACATAATTTTCCCTTCTGCGGACGTTGGTTTGCCCGACAAGTCAGCTGCGACAGGTGGACAGTGAGGGAGTTAGAAATGTGATACCCATAGCTCGGTGAATTGTACGTTCATTTTGCTTTGCTTCCCAGCCTTTCTCTGAATGATCATGGACTCGGGATGTATAAATTTTTTAGTATATATTTATTCAAGTCTCGGCACGGCTGGCTAACTACCGGATCGGGTTGTAGTTTGTGGGCCACGGAACTCAGAGCAGCCCAGCAGATCGACCAAACATCAAGCCGCGTTCGTTCGCAGTCACAGTATAGTATGTACAGAGGCAGTAGCAGCTTTTTATCCGCGAGGTTGAAGTACCAGGGCTGATTTGTTTGACCTTGAGGCTAAAGCAGCGGCGGAGAGTTTACGTCTTATTACGAAGGTTGTGGGGATGGCACACGTTTGGCCGGCGGATCACTTTGCTGGGTTTCCACGCGGGGTCTGGGTTCATTTGATTGAATTCATTGATTTGTGTGGACTCAAGTGAATTTTTTGGGGGGCTTTGTACCATAACCAGCATTGCCCGCCCCGATCCATGGCAAATAAATGCAAAGGGGGATTTTGTCTTTTCTCTCTTCCTCCATTCGTCATGGCTTCTGTGCGATTGCCCATGCAGCAGCGTCATGGCGGTCTTGCACTCGGTGGGATGGAAAGGTCGTGCTGGCTTGGGAAAAAGAGGTCCTTTGTGTGGTCCTCTTTGCCTTGCCTTTCCGCTCCACCTCCACCTGCATGCCTCCACCGTCATCCACCGCGCAAGCACACTTACAGACAGTAAAAACGCCCCGGCTGCTGTCTCAAATCTATCTCAACAGCGCTCTCCATTCCGTCTCCCACTCCGTCTCCATCTACCATCTCCGGTTCTTGCCCAAGGTTGCGAGGTAAAAATTGACAGTGTCGCGCCTCCAGTGGCTTAGAAGGCCATCTCGTGGGGCTTCTGGCCGTGTCTCAGGCTGAAGCTGGATTTCAAGTAGCTGGCGAGGAATTCTTCGTTCTTGATCGCGGAGAGTATGGGCTTGTCGATGCTCTTCTGGTCGGCGGCGCGCTCAGAGGCTGGGGCCTTCTTCTGTAGGATTGTGTCAGCGTTCCGATCAAACGAAAAATGATAGGCCTCGCCATCTGGGTCATGCGTGGCTATCTCGTCTCTTCGTATTAGCTTACCTCTGGCTTCTCTCCTTGCTTGATGAAGGCTTCCTCGCCCTTGGCCTTCCGGCTCTTCTTCTCCCGCGCGAAGTATTCTGGGGTGGCGATCTTCTCCAGCGTCGACTGGTCAAGGCCGGTGATGTCGACCTTGGTGGATGTCGCAATCACATATCTGGAGTTCACCCGTCGGATGGGAACGCCATTGATCTTGAAAGGACCCGTGACAAGGAGGGCGCCTTCCTTCAACACCTTCAAGAGGATAACTCGCTTGCCGCGGAATCGGCCGGCCAGGAGGATGAGGACCGCGCCAGGTTGAAGAGAGGCTCGCGGTTTGGCTGGGTGAAGCGTCTTGCGGGCCTAGGAGTCACATTCAAGTCAGTGAACTGGTCCGAATGAGGGACAAGACGCTCGCTCAGAACCGATGCGAAGGTAGAGACCGCGCCGGGTGCTCATCCACTCGAAGATATGATTCTGAGGTTCCTGGGGAATTTCGACTCACCTTCTTGGGCTGAGACTCGTCGCTGGTGGGATACCACTTTCTGGCCTTGTTGGACGAGTGAGGGACAGATCGTTCGCCGGAGCCGAACTTCTTGACAACGGCCGGGTTTGCCTCGACAGCAGACATATTGACCACGCACGCTGGAGAGATGGGAATGAGTGTTGGTTGTTCGCCGGAGTGTGTAGTGGGATTTCTTGATGGATGTGTGATGCGCAGTTCGCACACACACGAAAGTTGTGCGGCCCTCCCCAATTCAAATTCCTTGGCGAAAGGCGCAAAATGGAGCTCGGCGCCCAAACCAGGACGCCCAGCGCCCACGTGATTTCAGGGCTCCCTTTAGTCAGTTTAAAGCGCCAAGATATCAAGCGTGACTCGTGCGCAGCCAGCGGCCAGAGATGTTTGCCGTGTTTGCTCCTTGTCCAGGCTTCAACAGGTGTCGTACTCACTCGCGCATCTGAAGAACAACTGCGACTGTCGGGGAGCAAATTGCGAACTGTCGTATTCCGTCCTTGTTTTACTGCTCCTTCACTTGTGTCTTGCTTCGACCCAGATCACATCTGGGCCAAGTCTTGCTTCTGAAGTCTCCCCTGCGAATCCAAAGTCTCCGACAAGTCGCACGCGATGTCGGTTGCTCCGATTCTGACATTCAAGGCCGGCAGGTGTGAGCTGGATGTAAGTGCTGCTTTATCCCCTCCCCATACAGCTCTCTCCGTCATGGCCGGATGCCCTTCTCTTGGTACATCCTAATCTCTCGCCAGACGAGCTCATCACCGCCGAAAGTCAAACCCCTGCCTACACCTGGTTACATCTACCTTTACGCAGAAGACGAACTCCTTCACTTATGCTGGCGGTCGAGATCTGCGCCTTTGGACAGCCCAGAGCTGGACCTGTTGATGCTTCCAACCGACGGTTCCTTCACGCCCTATTATCCCACCAGTGCCGAAACCCCGTCCAATCCCAAGAAGCCCACGAACGGAAGAATATATGTCCTCAAGTTTTCATCAAGCTCCCAACGGCACCTCTTCTGGTTGCAATCGCGCAGTCAACACCCTCAAGGTGATCCGTCATGGTTTAGCGCTCGAGACTTGAAGCTCGGTCAAATCGTGAACAATCTGTTACAGGGCGAAGAGGTGGACGTTCAGGAACAAATGGCAAATCTCCCTCGAGATCAAAATGGTCCAGATGATGACGATGACGACGAGATGATGGAAGATGTGGAAGGCACCAATCACGACATCAACCGTCATCCTTCTCACAGTGGCGGAGGAGCAGGCCCCGACGCCACTGGTGGGGATGTTCGAGAAGAGGGCGAACAATCTAGAGAGGGAGGGGCCGATGGTGGAAGAGCGTAGGTACTGCACCTATGTTGTGCGTCCTGCTCCCGACATCCGATGAGCAATCATGTCTGACGTCGTGACAGAGCTGCTAGCGAGATGGATGCAAGCGCTCTTGTTCGAAACTTCATTCAGGCGATGGAACAACGGAATCCAGCCGGCCAATCTGCTCCCCCGGAAAGACTGTTTACCACTCTGCCAGACCTACTCACCCCTGCGGCCACCATCCCGTTGATTGATTCTGCAGACCCAGAGTTTGTCGACCGTCTACTTCAATGTCTACCAGATCAATTGGTGGACTTGGCTGAAAAGACCGTGGATGTTTCGGTCATGCGCGACCCTAGTTCCTCGGCCGAGACTCGGGAAGCAGTAGAGAACGCCTTGTTGGATGCGAAAAAATCCCTTTTACGGAGAGTCCTGCGCTCACCACAGTTCTCTCAGAGCTTGGCTAGTTTGACGGTTGCACTGCGGGAAGGAGGACTGCCGACCATAAGCGAAGCTCTCGACATTCCTGTTCGACATGGAGGATACTTAAGACATGGCGGAGTACCAATGGGCGGCGGCGAAGCAGTTGAAGCTTTTATCGAGGGAGTTAAGGAAAAGGTATCAGAGCAGAAGGATGATGGACCAGAGCACATGGACACAGAGTAGCTCTCTGCATTCTGTGTACTAGTATCTCTCAAGATAGACAATACCACCTTGTCTCACCCGAAATCCCTCGTCAGCAAGCCCTTGTCTGTTGTTGGTTTCACAGTAAAGGGCATCTTAGGGCTTTCTGATGGTGCCATGCAGCACTTCAATGTAGGTACGACTAGTGAACAAGGAAGTGATGGGAGATTCGACCAGCTGAATGGAGAAGACAAGACTGGCAGAAAGAAGGTGGAAACCATATACTTGCTTACCATTTGTCGGATCCTCTCGAGGCCACCAGACTCGAACGACAAGTCACAACTCGGTGGACAAAGAAAACAATGCATGGCTGGACCAGGCTGGTCGACTTCGAGAAGACTTTACCATCCACAACCTCGACGCAGAAGTTAATTGGAATAGTAGAAGGAGATTTGCAAGGCCTTTGCAGAACCCTGGCGCAACTGACAGCTTACCAGGAGGCCAACACGCCTGCGCGGGCGAGGCCTCGTGGCCAGATTGATATGGACTTCCGTCGAATCCGTTCCTCATCTTAACTCGTCGTACTCGTGACTGTAATAGTGAACGCATCTTGCGTGAATCCTTCCTGTCACCACATCGTAAGTTGCCCTGCACTGTGTACAACGACAGTGGCATGATTTTTCACTTGTTTTTCGCATGTTGTCACTCCTAGGATGCGTGGAAATTTTTGATCATGTCATGGCGGTTTAGTGTACACAGGACGATTCTAGAGCATGCATACACCGATGCGGCAAGAAGGGAAAAAGTAGATAGAGTTGAGCACGAGACCTCAAATTAGCAAGAGACGACCATCGGGAATACAAAACCCAGCCTATAATTTAATCATCAACCGAAGGATACGAGCTTAGAATAAGATATACTCCTCGAGTACGAGGGAGCCAGAGTACCTTTCCATGGTGGTGAATTTGTTGCGTGCATCTCCAAGACAGGGTATGCGTTCTTTTGTTAGACATTGGAATCTCATCGAGAATCGAGATTGAAGCCTGTTGAACGGCCGCAACCCACAAGGGCAAATCCCATCCGCTGCGCCCTCTCGATGGTACTACTGTGAGCCAGCGGCTGAACAACCGCCCTTGACGCGAATCCCTCTCATTGAGTGAGTGAGTCAATTGTTTAATTTTCAGCTCCCACCTGAGATCAGGCGAGATTTCAGGCGAGATTTGCAAGAACCGAGCGCCCGTGATCGGCGCGACGAACTCATCATTGCAGTCTGCGGGTGGTACTTCCGACCTGGTCTGTCTGCAAGGACATTCAGGCGCCTTTAATATGAGTGGAAGACGGTTAATGAGCTTGCCGAAGAACTTGAACCTCACCAGCTGGCAGCTGCGGGTCCGAGTTGGTTGCCAGTAGTAGCAACGACAGTCCAACCCGAGTCCTGGTCCAAGAAACGTGCCGGCTCCATTGCCACGGTCAAAGGGGGCCATCGGGATCCAGGCTCTGTACGGGGTGCTCGAGAAATGGAGTTTAGCAGCTGCACGCTTGAAGACCTCCAGGGCAATCTTACTCGAGATTCTGGCTCGATGTCATCTTTTCCATCCTGGGCGGCACATAGAACCTGAGCTCGAACCAAGGCACTTCCGATGGGGCAACCCTGCCTCCTTTCAGGCTCTAGCCTCTTGCTTGTCAGGTGCGGTCCTGTCGCGAGATTTGTCAATGATCGCGCAAGAGACGACATGATCAATGAGCTTGAGTGTAACAAGCTTCGGAAGGAAGACGCAGCTCGCAAAAGACCAGGAAAGGGATTGCCCACATCGAGTCTTGCATAGTGCGTACGAGTATTCGTACCTTTACCCGACTACTCGTAGACCTGGTCGCAGGTGTCTTATTAGATGGCGTCAACTGCCACAAGGCGCTGCAACAAGAGTATAAAGGACTGAGCAATGCAATCTTAAACTCTGGTTGTGTACCTCGTCAAGGTGGGGGATGGGCCCACGATGTTCCATACTTTCCGGGATGGAGGCTGGAAGTTTGGACCGTTGGAACACGTTGGGGTCCTATTGGGTTAGGATTGTGAGCCTGTGAGCCTGTGAGTCGCGACTGGTCAGCGACGTACTCGTACGAGTAGTGGTGACAAAAGGAGGCAGGCAGGTGGCTCTGAATCGTGATATGGTCCACGTGCCTTTTGGGTTTGGGCGAGGCCCTTTTCGGTCCAGAATCTTTCAGAGATCCATCCTAATGAGGAGGCAGCTAAAAGCAGGTACGCACGTTTACAGCATCGATAGGAGGCGCAGAGGTCAAGCGTTTGATGCCAAGTAGATCTGCCCCACTAATGGGTTTTCCGGGTCGCCCTGACGAATCAGCGGCGCCCAGGCTGCGGCTAGCAAAGTAAGCTTTTCACTGTTTATGCTGACGTCCATCCAGGCTCTAGGCTTGGCAGGTGAACACCCCGCTGTATTTCCACCTCAGCTGCGCCCGAACTTTGAAATTCCTGAACACCCTCGCGCTCGAGACTCGAGACGAGTCGAAGTCGACAGACCCTCCCTGTTCGTGGCAGAGCGCGGACCGGCCATTCGACCTCACCTCATGGCGTTGACCCGAGCTTTGCTGACGGCATCGTCCGAGGAGTCGCCGCGTGTGCGTCCGAGCGACCGTCTGTCCAACCTTTGGGAAGTCGCCTGCTTGATGGACTGCTAATCGGGCTGCCCTAGAACAGACCGAGTCTTCACCTACCTTTTCCCACTCCACGATTCTCTCAGACGACGCACAACGTGGCAAAGATCCAACGCAGCAGAGCTTAGCACTCAGTGTCACCCGTTCGACGTCGGTTGAGAATGGGCCGGTTGGTAGCTGTGGGCACAGCGAACGACAGCAACTCCATCTAACGATAGCAACTTCATCGAACGACAGCAACTCCAGCGAACGACAGCAACTCCATCTAACGATAGCAACTTCATCGAACGACAGCAACTCCAGCGAACGACAGCAGCTCCAGTGAGCGGCAGCAACTCTTACCGGAGACACGTGCCAAACAATAGGGCACCATGAGGCACAACACCAACCCCCTTCCCCTACTCGTACGTACTCGTGTGTGTTCATGGTTGGCTTGTCCCAATTCTCCTTGCAACGTATGCAATGAAATTGCACTGGTACTGTTGACAGATTGACAGCGGAGATGGCGGCTATGTACCGTGTATGAGGACAGGCTTCCAGACCTCGGACGCAGATCCCTATCGTTCGCCCCCTACCAGAGTTGCCTACTCACGCTTAAGGTTATTTTGACATCCGGTGGGCTGATACTACTGCAGCCTCGCCTCGCACGTGTCAACGGTTGAAAGCATACCGACAATCACTCCCAGGGGAAAAGGAAGCCCATTGAGGACCTGCTCAGGATCCTCAACACCATCAGACGTCTTGACGTTTCCGCGCGAGGAAGTTCCCTATCATGCTCTCCTGGAACGCCTGTTCACCGGATCCGCAGTCTTTAAAGGCATTCCTCCTCGACCGCAGTTGCTCTCTGCCGCTAGGCATCCTGTCGCTCTTTCAGACACTCTTTCAGTCGTCCTTTCGTTCATTCATTCATTCATTTGATCCATCATTCAGTCTCTCATTAAACTGTCCCTCATCCAGCCCATCTTTGACCTCTCGTGAAATCTTCAAATTCCCACCCTTGTCACTCATTTTGACACAATGCGCATTTCTGCGCTCTGGCTTCTCGCCGGCGGCGCCCTTGCCTTGGATGGCAGAGCACGCCCAAGAGATGCCTCTGCCCTTGCTACAGTCTCTCCCTGTCCCGGGGCACCGAGTTCGATTGCTCCCCCAGCGATCACTGTAACCTCGCAATACCAGCCAGTCTCGACCTGTGAGGCCTCTTCGTTGGTTTGCAACAAGAAATCGAAACCTAAGTGCCGGACTGAATACTCTTATTCCACCTTTGATTTTGTGTCCACCATCATTCCCTGTCCCTACGGTCCGGCACCCGTCTGCACGATCACATCAACTCAAGAAACCGTGCCAGTGTCCCGCACTTCTTCGACCATCACCAACGTCAGGACAACCACCTCAGGTTCGACTTCCCAAGTGACAAGCGCCTACACGACAGTCGTCAGGGAATGGAGCGCCTTGTACAAGGACCTCGGCCCTTATGCAATCCCGGGCTATGTTGGAAGCGGCCTTGCCCCTAACGACAAAGAACAGGTGCTCAACGTGATCGAGTGCCGAGCCAGCGAGAAAAAGCCTACGGTCTGTGTCCAATGGCCCGAGACCTGGATCTACTATCTGCCAGCTCCAACATCACCCGCAAGAGCCCTTGGACGCTGCAGATCGCGTGCTTCCATTCCCGCTGCGGGCCTTCATACATTTACTTTCCCTCAGCGTGATCAAACTACCATGACCTTGCCGGCGCAAGTTGTTACATACACAGTTCCCGGTCCCCGCAATCGGCCTAAGGTGATCACCACCACGATTACGGAGACTGTGACGATCTTGATCGTTGAGTGGACTGCTTATCTTACTCGCTCCTTTCCCCAACCGACTGTCATTGATATTGACGTGACGGTAACGTCCACTATCTACTACACGATGCCCGTGTTCACCCCGCCTTGTCCACCTCCTAAGCCGATTCCCACCCCGACTGGATGGGGAGACTGGACGATCCCATCGACTACGACTTCTGGGTTCACATCTACTTCAACGACCGTCTCACCCGATTCGACCTCTTCGGGAGCCTCATCCACTGGAGGCCCAATCCCTCAAAGTACCAGTACCACCTCGTCCGATGATTCGTCAACTGGAGGTCCGATCCCAGGGAGCACAACCACATCGGATGTTTCGACCTTTCCGACGTCGAGCGTGACTCCTGTTTCGACCTTGTCGGGAAGCACAGCTACCTTGACATTCTCAACCATTGAGTCTTCTACGAGCTCTTTGACATCTTCTGGAGAATCATCGGGTGGTCCGATTCCCGGGAGCACAACTGTTTCTTCTGCCTCGTCATCAGCTCTGACCACTTCTGAATTAGTGTCGTCTGGGTCATCATCGACCCAGTCGTCGCTCATCGAGTCCACGAGTTCGTCAGTCTCAGCCTCATCGGAATCATCATCATCCACGGGTGGTCCCATCCCGCAGAGCACATCGAGCACTGCGGAATCGTCGATTGCTTCGAGTCTCTCTACCTCCGAGACCCCAGCCACAGTGTCGTCAGAAACGACATCTATCGAGTCATCGACATCCATCGTCTCAACCACTGAGCTGTCGAGCCTGTCCAGCAGTGTGCCGTCGAGTTCAATCACGGAGGGATCTTCGAGTGCAACAAGTGTTCTGTCCAGCTCCAGCAGTGGGCTGGAAAGCTCATCATTGGAGCCATCGACCTTCACAAGCGAGCTGACGAGCTCATCTTTGGAATCCTCGACCTTTACCAGTGAATTGTCAACCTCATCGGCTATCGAGCCACCGACCTCAACGAGTGAAGTGTCAACCTCCACCGGAGAATTAACCACTTCCTCGTCTGTGGAATCGCCCAGCTCATCTACTGAGCCGCCGTCCACAACGGAATTTGCAGGCTCCTCCTCCGAAATATCCTCCACCTTCACCTCCACGCCCTCACCGTCGTCGGTCTTGCCACTTCCAGATGATACGTTTCTCCTTCGCGTTTTCTTCGGATCTTCCACACGCCGACGATTCCGACGTCGACAGATCACCGCTGACACTTACTTGGCCTTTGATGGCGACAATGTCATTACGGTTGAAGGCACCATAGCTGCTGGCAACTTCAGCGGCGACCAGTACACTCTCTTCTCTGGTGATTTATTCGTTGGCGAGGATCTTGCCACAGGAGGGATCATCCGCTCTGCCACCGTCCCAACGGGAGCTCACAACTGGGCTACTGTTGATGGTACCATTCAACTTCAAGGTGTTGATGGCCTTTGCAGACAGGATGATGGAAGGGTCACAGTCGGCAATCCTAACGTCGTTTGCCCCAACCCCATTGCTCTTGAAGCCGAAGATCGCACTCCCACAACATCATCGTCAGTCTCGACAAGCACCGTGGAGCTAACTTCCACCTCTGAATTGACCACCACAGTCACCACTAGCAGTGGAGCGAACACCACCACTTCTGGAGCGACCACCACA